>JAGTTH010002656.1:0-338899 GCA_022606485.1 Agraylea sexmaculata
ATGAAATATGATAATTTTTATATGAATTGAAGTACTAACAAAATATACCACAAGTTTAATGTATTCCATTTAAAATAATTCCATACGAATACATATTATGATATTTATTAAATAAAAATTCAATATTGAACCTGAAAATTTGATATTCTCGACAGAAAAAAACACGTCCCATACACGTTCAATCGAATCAGCTATTATTTTCGATAGAAAGATATGTTACACGAAAAAAAGGAAATAAAGTACCACGACTACTCGCTACTCTCTTATTTCATTGGATGAATGCGTATAACGTGAAGAAGCACGGCAATAAAGATAGGAAAATCCTTCTTTCCGAATAACTATGAAATGTGAGAACTAACTTCATGAATAACAAGTGGTCAATGTACTTTTATTTATCACAATGTTTAATGTAATATTGTTATGATGTACGTGTAATGAGTTGGTAATTACTCAAGAGCAAGATTTCATACTTTCAGTCTGAAAAACACAGAATTTGCATGTAATTCGCGCCTCTTCCCCTTTGATCTGCATTAAGAGTGAGATCAAAAGGAAATGGCAGCGGTCTCACCACACAAAAAAGAAAAACGGGAATAAGTGAAGAAGAAGACGATGTAGACGTAGATATAGATGAGTGGGCGGGGGTTGTATAAAAAGTGCTGAAACAAACGTTGTTGGGTGCACTTGAGGGTAGAAACCTTTTCTGCTCTGAAAGGGATGCAAGCAAATTTATTAGCCGCTTCGTTACTCTGTTCTGCATTAGGTAACCAAACATTAAATACTACATCTATACCAGTATTCTTCTTGATACTATGCTAAAATAATTCATTATTTACAGCTTGTGGCTTTGTGATAATCTGAATAAAGTTCCCGCTGCATAATATTTTAATACCGTTTTATTTTATTATCATATATTCAAGATTTATATATTGACAAAGTAATATTGAAAACCAATTGAAAATAATCAAAAAAATATATTACAAAAACTGATTTCTGACAATCTGATTTTTAAGCCCCTCTTTTGTACAACCCAACTTAACATTATATGTATTACATTGTGTATTTCAATGTTAAATTCATTTATTGTTGTTTTGTTTGTTTGATTTAGAAAGTGTCATTAGGTAATTAATACCTAAAATAATAATGTATCTATTTTTCAATATAATGAATGGATTTGATCCGCACATTAAAATATGTTCCGTAATCGTAAATTTTATTTAAAAATAAATAAAATTAAACTATACAAATGAAACTCTACTAAACCTAATTCAACCTCTTTAATTTTGAGGTTTTATTTAATAAATATCATGAAATATCTTAACAAACCTAAAATTCAAACAATATACATAATATTATTTTCGTATCGAATCCAATCATACATTATTTTTACTCACAATTTTAAAGATAATTAAAAGTCAGTTCTCATTAATAAACAGATCTTAAAAGCTTGACTAAACCAATAACGATAAGAACTAAACATTTTTATCGTTGATAAAATTAACCATATCATACAAACAACCTAATTGATCATTTTTATTTATTCAGATTGATTGATGCCATTAAATTAATATTACAACGACAAATTTAATTAAACTGCATGACTTTTAGTATTTCACGGGTCAGCGCCATGACAAGACAATGATAAATTATCAATTTTACATTGTAGAGTAAGCTTTTGTAGTAAGAATATTGAAATTGCAAACTATAGAATTAAATTATGTCCATTTATCGTCCTTCATATTTTCCCATTTTATTATAATACGAAAGACGTAAAAAATATGCACACCTAAACTTAGTTTTATGATATATTGTATGTTTAATTCATTCCAAAATGAATGATTTATTAATTTTTACTTTAACTTATTTTGAAGACTTTGTTTTGGATAAATTTGAGTATTTGTGCATTTAATAGTAAGTAATTAAACTATTATCTAAGATTTTTAATGGATATACAAAATGTCATATTTAAGGTAATATAAATTGTTGATTATTTTGTAATAGATCAGATGACAATTTAGACATCTAAAATATGTAAAATATATATAGTATATTACATATTTTAGATATATATAGCAGTAGTAGTAGTATATATATATATATATATATATATATATATATATATATATATATATATATATTTAATTGATAGTGTGCGGTTATATTGTTTTCTAGTATTTGTTAGATAAATAATATTATCGTTTCCCGACCCCTTAAAAGTTATCTTTCAAATCTAAACTATTTTCGTCCAATGTTTTTATTTTGTATTGGGTGTACTTTAAAGCCGAAAATCACAAATCACAGATTATTTTACAGTTCTATGAAATACGAGATGGTTTCCCCCGCAGTTTCCTTTTTATATATCATTTGTTTATAGGGAATTCCACAGGAGCCTTCGAAGGCTTGCTTGGCAGTTTATCGACAGCGTTTATGATGCAGCACTCACATTGGGTGATGGGGTGGACCACGAGGATATTTGGGGGTGGTTAGGCGAAGATGGGGTGGGAAGGAAAAGTTTTATTGCTTCCGTTTTTTGTTTTCGTCCTTTCCACACACATACACATACACTTTTAAAACATTTTATTTATACAATTTACTACACTTTTTATATTACTTCGATAACAACAAGGGTATTAAATATAAAAAATACTGCCCAAATATATGGCAAAAATAAATATTTTCACTACTAGGCTTAGTATTATTGAAATACACGTTTACCTACTACAAAACGAATGCTTAAAGCTTAATAAATGAGAATAAAAAATGAACAGTGGTCTAGTGATTTGTGGTGTATTAAATTGTCTGTTTTAACAAAAGACATAATAGGAACATAAATTTATGTCCGACTTTTAGACCCGAGGTTTCATTTATTCTCGTACTCAAATGGCCACGAAGAATTATGTCACTTTCGGTTTATTTTATTTCGAAAAACGTGAAAAATACGTAGTACTAAAAGTTTAACGATGTTGAAGAGTCGGATTATTTATGTAATTAAAAGATTCATGAATATTAATCGTTGACAAAGAATAGGAAATGTGAAGTGCTTCCTGTGACCGCTTAAAAGGTGATGGGTTATTTAACTCCACTACAACTTGCAAGCAAAGCTCTTGGCTTGAAGACCGGGATATAGTATATCAAATTACGTGTATATCTTCACAAAAGTACTCAATTGAATTATTATTATCATATAATGAGACATGAAATATGATTAAAATTATGGATAATTGATAAATTATATACAATGATATGTTGAATCGCACTGTCGGTTTATTGGGGTATTTTTTAATGATTTATTTAATGAAAATTTATTATAAAATGTATTTAAATATTATTTGAGGTGAGTGTAAATGCAGGATAAGCCCATTAAGTTCATTAAAGTGGAAGTAGGTCTGGCGGTGCAGTTCTGGTGGCGCGGCTTCCTCTCTTCTTCTGCACTTCTCTCTTCTCATTTCATTATCGCTTTCTTCATCTTTCATCTATCTAACACTCTTTGCACAAATTATACTCAATAATTTATTCGGAATCAATGAATCTCTAAATCAAATATAAATTCACATCAAGGCTACGGACAGGAAAAATTATCAACCCATACTCTCTCTCAAAGTTTTTACTAATAATATAAGAACACGCGGATTAATTGAACGGTTTCTTAAATAATAAAGTGTTTGTACAACAAAATGAACATTTATAACGATAGAAGAAAGCAGTACATTTTCAATTTCAATTAGTGATGTTTAGGGCACCTAAAATTCACGCAACATGTAAACAACATTTTTCAAAAAATCAGTTCAAGAAAAGAAATATTTTCATGTTTGGAAATAATAATACTAAAATTAAAATTGACAATTATTAAATTGTATTTTTTTAAACACAACAACAATGTTTTAATTTCTTGTCGTCGGTGATCTTTTACAGAGACCTGCTCTGCCCGACTTATCCTATTGTTTACCTTCCAATCCAGGAAATCAGAATAAACCTGAATCAGAACGATCAATTGGGATTTTAATAATATTATACCGAATTTAATGTCGCAGTGACCAATCAATATATTATATATATATATATATATATATATATATATATATATATATATATATATATATATATATATATATAAAGCGAAAATAATTCCGAAGAATTGAATTAATCTCGATTAACCAATCATCTCAGGCAGGAATGGACAATTTTTGATTAGAATTAACATCGTGTCAGATTCAATATCTCAACTTTGCATAAATAATTTATATTTTAAAATTTAAAAGCTATACCGGATTTTTTTAAGATAAGCGTCCTCGTGGGGATTAGATAGCTTTCGCAAATTGCTATTCTTGGAAAATACAAAGTGCAAATTATCAAAATATTCTAGTATTTTTTTATAAATTAATTTTAAGATGAAAATATTTGTTGAAATACAATATAACAGGTGACGTATGAATAATTATTCTAAGCTAAGTACTCGGCATGTTAAGTGAGTATAGTCTTATTTTCTAAATGTTTAGTATTTAGACGAGTCCAAGCCGGCTTTGGGTCTTTAGTTTTGACTCCACCATAATGAAGTTTATTTTCTAATTGTAGCAGCAATATAATAAGAGGAACAAGTTAAAGGTTGTACATAGCTAGTGATGCTATAAATAGTGGTCGCAGTGGAGCGAATGCATTAGACTGTTAATTAGTTCGCGGTTCCTTACCAGTTTCAGCGCTTTGTTACACATATTAACCAAGATTATTACTTAGAGAAATATTACTACTATCGTAGCTAATAAGAGTTCACACTAAAAGAGTTTGTATAAGGGGTAATGGATTTTTAATGCGCTTAAACCTCAGCTTATGTAAAAGGGGCTAAATTAAACATCCTGATTGAGTAAACATTTTTTAAACGTTAAATTGAATCATTCGATTGAGAAAAAAGATTATAATATTTAATGAGCAGTATCGATGTCTTTAAAATATATTTATAATTAATTCAAATATGATTTGACTTAAAATATAACATTATTTTTCCACACCCATATGTAAATATACTTAAAAACTTTTCTCAAAAAAGTATCGTTTATTATGGATACTTTTATTAAGTATTTTATTTGATTGGTTGTCTTTTCTTATCTATTTTTTTCTATAATTTATTTTAGTAATAAAACTCAACAAATATTTAAAAAAAACAATGAAGGAATGTAAATCAATTTTGTCTCTCAATGAAAATGAAGCTATGATTTATATTAACAATATCAATTATTTATATTATAAATTCAAGTATAAATATCTCATATTCGACTACCTACTATTTAAAATTAGTTTATCAGCAATAAATAAAAAAAATATTAATTGAATAATATTTATAGCCGGTGTGAAATTGTCATCAAATCATCAAGGTTAATTATATATTATAATAAAATAAACAGGTAAAACCACATTTTTCATCAATCGATTTATCAATCGTCTAAAAATTTATAAATTAAATATTTTGTATTTAGATTTTTTTTAAGGTTTATTCATAATTCTTATCACATAATATCATAAACTGAGTACATATATGAGCTAAAAGCATATTTTTAGTTTAAAGTGTTATTTGTGTAAATTAAGCAAGTCTTTGATAGTTGTAATAATAAATAATTTGTGCTGGATTTTCAGATGTTATTCATAGAAGGGGTAAAATATTGCAGGTTGAAAGTGTCCCCGATTTAGAGGTGATACAAAATACACTTAGAGTTGAGGCGGTCACAAAGTTGAGCAGGCTTTAAAGTTGGAAATGATATTAGAATTGCGGCAGGAGGAGCACCAGGAATAGCGGGAGTAGCTAAATTGTAGGATATATCATAGGCTTTATGGCTATTTTGCCATGCTATATGTACAAATAATGTAGTACAAGTGTACAGACTTCCTACAAGTTAATATAATAAATAAACATTCTTATATTTATATGTTATACTTCACATATCGTTTCTTTAAGGAAGTTCTTTATAAATAAATGTGTTAAAAGTTAAGTAATGAATCAGTCTCACTCAATTAAATTCACATAAAAATCTTCTCCAATTATTTATTGACCATCGAAAGTAATCTAACCAGTCAAATAATTAACAAGTTTGTAAAATTAAAATATATTTTTTACGAAATCACGAGGTACAAGTTATTTATTCCGTGTCAGTCGAGAGAACGACGACGGAGATGGATGAATGCTAAAAATGATTTAAAAAAGTCGGATTTTAGCAGTTTTAGTGAACCTTAATTAGGCTTTAATATCAGCGTAATTGCTTTTAACATGAATGAAAAAAAATGTTTTAAGAAATGGTGAATAATTCTTTTAATTCGGCAATCACTGCCTATTAAATGTGTATGTTTATTAAAAAAATCATTTTATCTAATGAATGATAAATGACAAAATATATAGCGCTAATCCATTGTCTATCAGTGATCTTAACTATTACTGGATACACAGGTCATCTTAATAATCGCCTCAGTATTGAACTTGCAATTCAGGAAATCAGTGTAAACCTGTATCAAGACGATCGATCGGGATTTTATTAATAATATTCCTGATCTTCCAGTCGTAATAACCGATCAAAAATTGAGTTGAGCGGAATTCGAACCCATGAGCAAAATATTTGTATTACATTTCATTTGTAGTATTCAGCTGGTTTGATTAGTATGGGTCTGAATCGAAAAAAATAAACAGTTAATAAATAAATAAATAACGTGACGCCTTACCTTTTGACGGGACTCCCTTCATAAGGGGTTGGCCAGGCCACCTTGGCCTTTGCGGGAGAATATAGTAGAGATGGTTTCCCAGGCCACCACACAGCAATGAGTACTTAAGATCTAGTTTGCTAAGCTAGATCTACCAAGTGACTCCAGTAGCGTGAATCGAACCCGGGAGTCTTCATTCACGAATCCGTTACAATAACCACTGGGCCATGAGGTGGCTCGAAAAAAGAAACAGTTCGATCGACTAATATCGGATAATAAAGTTATTTCAATTTAATTACATTAACATATTGAGTAATGTTATAAAAACCTATATTTTCCGACTGCTAAAATATTCTGTTCTCGGAAGATTGTCCGTAGTTAGTTTGACGATCAATATGGGAGACAATACAGCCGGAATATGAATGAAGTTTTCGTGTGTAGAATAAGATAAATAGCTTTTTGGATTGTTGCAGATATGAGAGGCTAGCTAGTATAGTATTGTAATGATATAGAGCCAGAGTAATGTTACAAAGTGGAATAGCTCTCTTGAAGGATTCCTCTTCCGTGGACCGTAACGTGGTCCGAAGTGATAGCTATCTATAAATTGTGTATCTGTCGATATTCCATTTTGAACAGACAAATCTCCAGAACGAGGACGATATCACGTCACAGCTTAAAATACTACCACTTACTACAAATGTGCATCAATTCAAACGATGAGCATTCAAATACTTTGCTACATATTCATATTTGTTCAAGACAATTATTCATTGCACCCTTTGCAATGAATAATTGTAAGATCGTCTTGATAAAGGATTCGTCGTTTGAAAGAAATAATAATGTATTTGGTCCAGTATATTGGTTTAGTTTGTCTAGCAAGTGATTATAAATATTATATTAAAAATCTATTTTGTTCAACATTATATATTAGTTTTGACTAATCGATTCCAATACTTATTAATAGAATTCATCGTAGCATTTGAAATGAGCTTAAATTATCTATTATGAATATTCATTTTCTACAACAAAAACAAACCTTTTTTTATACAATTTTATTTACTGTTTTTAAATTTAGTTAAATGTTTGTATTTCCGAATGGGATTAATTTTTTGAGAATGTTTTATTTCGGACTAGATCTTAAGTAATACTTGTTATTGAGGGATTTTATTAATATTTTACCCGATCTTTGTGGATTTTAATAGTAATTAAAGATAATTTATTATTTTATAATTTTTATTTGATTTTTTTCACGAATTTTACAGTAAAAACTAAGGCGCATACATACATCAAGCAATATGATTTTTATGTACAATTAAATAATGATAAAGATATATTAAATGTAGTAAAAAGGCAAGGAACAAGTAACAGCAATGAAAAATAATAAAATATAAAGATAAATACTTTGGCACAATAAAATTAATTAAATACTGTGTAATTGTAACCTACTGAAGATAAATACATAAAGGTAAAATTATGTATACATGTAATAATTAAATAGTTACATTATTTGATGATTTAAATTGTCTATTGGCTTAAGTCTGAGACATTAAACTACGAACGATTTGTCATCTTGAGAAACTGTCAGTTTACTGCAAATTAAGGATTTCTTTCAAAGAAAAAAATTAAAAACACAATTTGCCTAATTTATTTTTACCTCTTATTATGTCGCTTAAAAAATAATAATATATTAGCTTAGTAGTTTTTATAGTCAGTATAATTTTCATACTATAACATCGAACGTTCACAAGAGAAGAAACGGAACAAAAAAGTTTTCTGCCGGAATCTCGATTCTACGGAGACTTTTTGCCCGTAAGTACAAGGATATTAATGGTAAAAATTATATGTATTTTTTGTAAAGTGTTCGTTTGCTTATTTGGCATAGTGCCACATCGTTAGTGAGTTTCTCAGTCATGGTTTTTATTACATTCTGACCGAGCATTCGACAACTTTTCACATAAGAATTTTTTTCCTTTTGCTTGCTATTATTTCGATCATTTTTCATGAACAATGAAGCTTCTTTCACACGAGAATGTCTGTAATATATTACCTAAAAACCAATGTTCGTATTTGAACAGGGTATTAAGGCTTGCTATGTTTAAGTGGAATAATTATTGATTAATTGTTAATGAAACATGGCATATGATTTTTTTTTAAATTTGTTAGTATTAAGTTGTTAAATGGTTGGTAGCATCTTAATACTTTTTGCGTTCGGATTGGACTACCTTGAGTCACATTATCAGGATGATAATATTTGTACTTTACAAGCTTTAAAAAAACTATCTGTTTTGGGTCGATATTGAAAATGTAAATTCAAAAAACAGGCATGTAAAATATATTCAAGCATAGATTTATTTAGGTAAGCAATGGTTGGCGGTGAACCTTCGTTATCCCACCACAATGGGGTTGCTCAGTGATTACCTCTTGGGGATTTCACTTTTGCTATTCTATTCTATTTATTCCAGGTGTCGTTTACTTAGGATTTTATACTGCTTAGAGTAAATTATCGCCCTGGCCTATTTCACGCCACATAACTTTTAATTAAATCCGGTGATTTTTAACCTCAGCAATTCTACAACCAACCACCCTCTTCTTCCATGAATATCTTCAGAATTAATTCCTACCACAATTTGTATATAACACACTAAGTATTACAATTTAATTATAAATTTTTCGCACTTAATTAATTATATATCCTTATGCTAATCTGATTTTTATCTATTATTGGTCACAAAACTAAACAATAATATCCCTTACGATAAGTTAGTTCTCTTCTGCACACTATGTAACACACTTTGACATACGACAAGAAATGAATAGTGTTTGTAAGGTTATTTAGATTTTAATTTTAAGTGAAAATCTATTGATTATTTAAAAACTAGTTTTGGTTTTGTATTTCAAACGTTCACCGAAATCAGATATAAGCAGAACTTCAATTTAATTGGTTTGAGAATATCTTTGGAAGTATTGATGGTGGCGTAGCGGTGTATTGTGGTGGATAGGATAGAAGGTAATCCTGGGTAATCCCCGACTGGGTCCATTAAAAATTACCCGAGTCCTTATTAAGCAAGTTTCAGGAGGCCGAATGTGTTTTCGTGATAAGGATATATGAAGGCGCCGCGGTGTTGTACCCCCTGAAGATTTCACAAACACTACACCCACCCTTAATGAACCAGATCAGAACAATTAAATTATCTCAACTCCATTCCATGTCTTATTGGTGTGCTTTTATTGAAATTTATACCACAATGATTATTTAAGAATACGAATAAAGCCCTAAATAATTGTATATATGTATACAGAGTGGACTTGAATAAACTGAGAATATTTTAGGGGGTGGTAGGGTATCGCAAGAAAAAGTAATATTTTTTTATCATTATTAATAGTGATTTTGGAATCGAGCTGTTAAATACGTAATTAATACTTTTAATTAATAATAAAAATATTTTTTTTATATAATTTTTTTTTTCACTTATATACGATACTTTACCACCCCTTAAAATATTCTCAGTTAATTCTAGTTCACTCTTTATAATCTACTAGAAAAAAAACAGTTATTTTTATATTAGTTAAGTATAAATTTACAGCTACTTGTTGGTCTTAAAATATTCTTAATTATTAAAAATTAACCCAGTGTATTAACCCAGTGTAAAAGTATCTTAACAAAATAAAAAAAAACAACTAATCCCAAAACCATATTGAGTGTTTTTCTTGAACTTTAAACATTAATAATTATTTTGAAAATATCTTGGTTTCCTCGATGGATATTTGGTTTTATTTTCATGGCTTCTAAGTGAATTAGCATGGAAGTTTTGCATTTATCGATTTCAATCTATACAATTACTACTTTCAGATATGCACCTGGTTCAAGATTTAAATACTGTTTGTACATTAGCCTTGTTGGATGTGGAAATTATATTAAATTCATAAAGGTTACTATATAAAGCTCGATTACATGACATTCTTTAATCTGTTCCTTTAATATAAACAATGATTATAGATAAATAGGCAGTTATAAAAAATAAATTTCATCCGTATAATAAAGTTAATGGAAAGCTTTAGTATAGTTTACCCATATGAGTGAGCCAACAATAGAATTTGGGTGAAGCCGCAAAGAAACGAACCACTTTGGCTCTATTGCTAAATTCGATTACTTTACTATGGATAACGTATCTTTTTTATATACACTACCACATTTTACAGTACTCAGAACGTCTATTCGGATTCGCTTTGTTTTAATTTGTTTCGACTGTGTTTCCAACGGAAACTGTAAATCTAGTTTGATTTACGGGACGGCAGCGGTGAGCCAATTGGAAAATGAAAATAATGAAAAAACTATTCAGATTGAGAAATTCGATAAAAAATAAAATGACATGAGCAAAATGACACAAAAAACATGAGCTTACTTTGAAGATAAAATATCGATATAAAAGTTATTGGCAATATCAATAGCGCTATCACTTTCTTGTAAATTTTTATTTACATTCTGGATAAGTATAATTTTTATTAAATTATTATAAAATAGTGGTTGTATTCTAGTCATACACACAGACGTGTTTTTGTGGTGGACTCGAATGAAATTATATCGAATACAATATTGTAGTCACAGTGTTGTCTTTTTCTCAGGTGTTGTCGCAGAGTCTACACTACGTGATTCGTTGCCAACTAATTGTATTTTCTTATTATTATTTTGATAGAAGAGCAACCGTTGCAAAGCCACAAGAAACAAATCCCAGACTCAATTTATGAACCAACGTTACCGGAAATTTTTATTTATTTTAACACTGCAAATCCGCCACCTCAAAGCCACAATAATGCTACTGTAGATGTATTGGAAATATAAAAAAAATACCCAAGCCTTTATTACATACATATTGAAAATAAATAATTATATAGCAACATATTCTTTATTTTTGCTCCAAATACAATTTTAAATGAAATTATTGTGTACTAATTTGTATCGAAAACCAATTAATAAGTTTGTAATCAAATCCCTGATTAATTTGCTTCTACACTTTTATGTTTTCTATTCATTGTTAATTAATATTTCAATATGTGTGCTCTATTATTGTTTTTTACGATTGAAATCATAGCAATTTTTCAATTTTTTTTTAAAAGCAATAATAATTGAATGAATTACTTGCTCAATGATTTTATACGTAATTATGTAAATAGTTTATTCTTGAGACGAATTGAGATCAAGATACGATGTAAAAATACATTTTTTTAAATGCCAAAAGATCCTTTTAATTAAATATAAAATAATGGGAATTTTCAGACTAATCTTCCTCATATTCTGAATTGTTTATTTATTATTTGTTTAACATGGTATGACTCTATAATGGAGAATCAATGCTGATGATTGAATTGAAAAGGTTTTTTTTAATATTTTTTATGATTGAAATTCTCGGAATTACGTTACTTTCTTATCACATTTGGATTTCTTGTTAAGGGAAAGCCGATTTGTATCGTGAAATGACAACACAACCAATTGCTTCTTTAAATAGCTCGAGGAAGGTCTTGTAATCAGTTTGGATTATTTACAACTTAATTTATATACAAACCAACTATGTATTACATGCACCGCTAAAATCTAAACCTATGTTAATCCCTAGTAATTTCACAGGGTATACACAAACGCATTGTGCGGGTAATATTGCCACAATGGAGAATATTGTCTGTAGAAGTCACGGCTGACTTGGAATCCCCTTGTACAATCAATGCCCAAAATACAAATAAAAACACAAAACAAGTGCCGAGTATCAGAGTTCAATTTGAAGAGTTAATTAAGTATGTTGCTCTTGACTGGCACACACTTGAAAAATCTACGAATTAACGGAGCATTTGCATGTAAAGGACTGAAAGAGTCCATTGGGGGAATTTAATTAGAGGACTGTAATTACCCTCGATGTGCTTGCTTTTCTCTTAGATACTTGGCATTCCTTTTGACGCAAAATCAGACGTAAATGTACAATTCATCCATTTGTATGCTACTACCAGTTCAATGTAAATTTCTTAGAAAAGGTCTACACAGCTATTGAAAAATAAATAATTACTTTAGTATGTTCCTTATATAAGTGACTGTTGATTACTTTTGAATACATTTTCTTGATACTTCGTAATTATTATATTTCATTAATAAAATTTGCTATTTCATACTGCATTGAGTCATCTTTAGAATGAGAAATACTAGAATTTTGAATCCACCTTTAACATTCCCATAAAATCAAACGTTTAATTCACAATATCACAATATTCTAGAAAATAAGTAGCTTATTCGTGTCAAAAAGATATCATATTTTTATTAGTAGACTTTTTATTTAGAGCTTTACAAAATTACTGTTTAATTAATTGAAGTACTGGAAATAAGATGGAGAATGATTTTGGCCTAATATAATATAAAAAGGCTTTCAAATTAATTAAAAAATTAATCAGGATGGAGACGAAGGATGGGTATTATATTTTTACATTTCAGATATTAGTTGATCTATACCCGAGTCAATGGATTGAAAAAAAGTGTAGTAGGCCTTTTTTCAATAATTTTTTTGTAATTAGTATATATACTTTTCTGTATTTTCAGCCTTATCTAAAGAGACAATATCGAGGGTATACTGCCAACACGCACTAAGTCATATTTCATAGTTTTAAAATAATGGCGAATTAGTGAGAAAAAAGTCACAGTCTTAACAAAACTATAAATTTATGGTATATATTTGAATAATATAAAATGTGGTATAAGTCAATTACTTCTTTTATATTTCTAAATATAACACAATTATAAAAAATACCTTTATTTTAACTACCAGAACTCACTAACTAACAGAAAATAAAAATGTAAATTTGACTTAGTTAATATTTTTCTCCCGAAATATTGATGATACGACAAAGTGCGTTTTGGCAGTTGATAAAGTAATAAAAAAGATATACAAATGCATCCCTAACTCAAAATCGTCAAAATATGACATAATTTATATTAGCAGTATACAGTATATCCTCGATATATTATCTCAATATAGTAAAAACTGCGCATACTATTGAGGATGATAGTGGTTGCATGTGAGACAATAGTAACATTATGGTCATCGATCCTGGTCATGGACCGATACATTTGTCCTGCTGGGTAGACCCTCGTTAATCACTACACAATTATTAGGAAACCTTGAGTCAGATGTGCTCAACCACACCTAAATCGACCGTGTTAAAACCGTATTTGTGTGTCTCATCTAAAAGGATATCCAAAAAGGACAAAGAGGACACTAAAATTGCGGTACTTCATGGGCCGCTCTTACTCGTACGCTACAATTATCTCAATTTATGTTTCCGTTATTATTTTGGCTCCGAGCATGATGATTAAATAATTATGTCTTCTTGTATATTCTATAAAAAATATATAATTTAATATTGTATAAACACCTTAAATTACAGCGTCTGAGATTATCTCGACCACCCTTAATTAAGCCGGGGTTGAATCGTGTATGTATTAGGAGTATATAATAAACATTATTAATCTTTTTAGAATTAATAAAGCAATATGAAATTCTAATAATGCCCCGATTAATAAAATTATTTACAAGGATTTTTAAATATCATGCAATATTAATGAAAATATGTCAGGCTTAAAATATTCATAATACGCTTGGTAAAGTATTAAATAAAAACTACTAGAAAAATTAGTATCCCAATATTCTAATCAGAGTTTCTCTATTTGTATGATTTTAGTAATATTAATCTATTGAATATATCCAACAGAAGCTAATATTAATTTAAAATTATATAGTCGCCTTGTGGTATAGTGGTTAGCGTTGTTTTTCCCAGCTTGGTCTACTGCGGCACAAATTCATATCAATAAAATTCATATTGTCCAAAACAAGTGTCTTAAGATGGCCTTAGATCTTGAACCTGGCACATTTCTTAAAGAAGTCTACGAGGACATTAACTTAAAAATGATCAAAGCAAATATCGCAGATTTGAGTAAAAAACACTAAACTAAAATGACTTCCCGACTAATCCAATCATAAGACTAATATTTTGTAATTGTTTTGTTAATATATCTTTTATCATTGTTATTATTTATTAATCTTCAAAATTGTAAATGTATTTTTATTTTTTCGCCATTCTTTCCATAAGTAAAAATTATCACTCGTGTCAAATTTAAATAAAACATTCTCATGTTAGTTATAGGTAAAAAGATGTAAACACTCTGTACACCTACGTCTATTTCCAAAGATGTATTGTTCTATCAATCAATGTAAAAACTTATGCTTAATAAAGAAATTGTAATAATAATAGCGTTTTTAAATTCCCAAGAGAGAAGTCCAACCTCGTTCCTCATCACCAATATTATCATTTGGTAGATGAAGTGTGGCGAACTATATTTGAAGAAGTCGTTGCTGTGTATGGTCTGGGAAACCACTTAACCTTATAAATATTCCCCATATTGACCGGGAGAATCCGACAAGGGAAGCGTCACGTATCAATGTGTCACGTCACGTATCAAAATATTGTTTTTTTAATTATTTTATACATCTTTATCTACACGATTCGAACACTCTCCCTAATACGCAATATTGATATGTTAAAAAATAATTGAATAGCACAATAAAGTGTGGAGGTTAGTATAATATGTGTCACATAGGTGTTAGCGGCCGTTTCCGCTTCCCAGAGCTTAATTCGCACCTGCAGGCACAGGAAGCCTGCTGGATTATACATGCATATCATATTCACCATTGTCTCTTCGGGAGCTGCAAATTGCGGGATATTCATTCAATTAGATGAGCAAATCCACGCCATATCCCCACCGGCCTTCTGCATGAGCGAAATTCAAATAAGCCGAGATCGTACGTGGATTTTTAGCTGACTGCTATTTTATTCCTAACAATTGACCGCAAATTCCACACTTTTTAAAGGTCTCAATCATTATAATATACTATCATGATTGCGACCACTAAAAATACTAAGCCGCCGGAATTAATTGAGCCATCTCATGGCCCAGTGGTTAGTGTAACGGATTCGTAAGTAAAAAGGTAAGTAAAAAGAATTATATATTCTGTACACCTAAGTCTAATTCATAAGATGTTTTGTATTGTATGAAAAAAAAATATATACATATATATACACACATATATATATATATATATATATATATATATATATATATATATATATATATATATATATATATATATATATATATATATATCAGAAGATTCAAGGAGTTATGTAATATAATATATTATTAAAATAATGTATGTCTGTTATATACACAAGTGGAAACAATTCCATAATAAGTAAATACTGAATGATTTAGTTATTGAGATAATTTACAAATACAATTCACCAATTAATATATTATATCTAATTCAACATACACAATTTTGATAAAGATACAAATGCATAAATCAATTATTTATGAGCTCTTTAAACATCTCATGTACTTTTATTAAAGCTAATTTTGTTTGTAGTCAGATATCCATTTAGAGAATGTATATTGTCTAACAAAGGTGCATCCAATGTGAAAATTCAATGTTCCGCTTCATATTCGTGTACTCAAATTTTATATGCCGTGCATTTCGACAAAATTTTCCCCATACAGTCTACTTCAAGTCAGCAAATACGGAATCCATAATAACTATTCGTGAAAATGGCTAATTTTTAATATTTTTATGCAAAACGAGTAAGTAACTTCAGTGAGGGTCAACAAAGCTGTTGGACTGAAATTTGTCAAAAGTTCAACGCTGCAAATTTACATAACTTGAATAATTTACTCCCAAGTCTCGATAATAAACAAATTTGATGATTCAAACGTTGAAAATTAATAACGGCTAGACTTTGTGAATAATTATTTTGTATTTTCTCAAACAAATACTGAGATTAAGTTATGAAAAAGTTCGTTATGTGTGCATTTTCATCAACATCATTGTGTAATTAGTAGATATTTTTTTATTGAATTTATTTTTGGAGTAATGAAACTTAATTTTTAGCGGGTATGATCGGGAATAAAATTTAAACCAAAGAGAACCATTATTCACAAATTGATTATTATGATACAGTGTTGCCATTTTTCAATAGATAAATTATAAAATAATTAATAACTTATAAGTAGTTCAGAGGATAAGGCACGTGGTTACAAATACTATGGTTATGGGTTCGGATCCCAGTCAAGTAAAAAAAATGTATTGATCGGTTATTTTCCATTCTATCCACAGTAATCCTCATCCAACTACGTCTTTTATTCTCCTTTGAATAGGCTACAACGACTTGGCAACAACTTTGCGCACCTGGGTGAGCTCTTTGCCACCAATTCTGCCACCTACAGGGCTTTTTTAGGAGTGACCTTATATAGAAACATATAAATGGTTCCTTCCTGTAAAGGAAATAGTAGGTTACCTTAATTTTATTTTATATATGTACATTCAATCTTTATATATATATATATACCTTTTTTACATAATTTTAAATATAATACCATAATTTATTTTTATATAATTTTAATTTTTGTTTTAGACCCTTTTTATTATTATTCTTGTTGTATTATCTGTTAAAAAAGCCCCAATGAGCGTGTATATGCAAATAATAATTTCTTTATTGCAATAATATTAAATAAATAATTTCTTTATTGAATATTTACAATTGAATGATTTTCTAATGAACTTACATTAAGCTTCCCTCACTTCATTTTAACTTAATTTTATTTCATATGCATTATACATACATTTTTATATGATTTCACATATCGGTGACCTGTGTAACTAGTAATAGTTAAGATCACCGATAGACAATGAATTAACACGATGTTGTGTTTAAATAACCAAAATTTTTTTAAATATTTTTGAAAATCTAAGCTAAAGTTGTTTCCTATGGGGGGTTTTAATAAAGTGATTGTGTAAATTGTAATTCTATAGTTAGTTGTTATTATGTGGGCCTTGGGGGTTGATGATTTTTTTATGATTTTATATTTCGAACAGTGTTTCGTACAGTGTGTTGAACAGCTTTCAAGCGGTGTACTGATTGGGCAATAATTCACCAATGAGAGTATGTGTATTCGGAAATAGAATTGTGAAATGATGAAATGAATGTTTCGTTAGTGGTTAGTGGTGTGGTTTTGAGGGTGCACGAAGACTTGGTTGCAATCACCACAGGATATTACATTAGGAAGCAGACATACTGGGTTCCTTTCCCCAAAACGATACCATCTTCACTATCGACCGGCCTCACAACACTATTTTGCTTCAGCCGTATTACACTAAGCTCAATCCAACGATATATTTTATGTAATCTCCTAACTTTACGACTCTCGCAACTGGCATACTAAATGAGAACAGACGAATCTCAAGACTGCTTTTTTACTCGCGTCTCCTGCGATGCGAATTCCTTCAAAACAAATAAAATTCCTGCTGAAAGAATGTAATATGTAAGGTTGCCATTATCTCTTTTATGATAATATGTGAACTTTGATGATGAAAACAAGAAAATTTCATTCAAAAGTAAACGAAATAATTCAAATTAAAAAATCTAAAATACTTTATTTTTATGTTCAAAACCGCATTATCTAAAAAATATCATGAACATTTTTTGTATGGTTCTTTATTTATATTTTAACATACCTAATACCTACATTTACAAATATTATTAATACTTTTGTTAAACTCTACAATAGCCTTTTTATTTATTTCATTTCGTATAATCGTTCAGAAGAGCTTTTTTATAGACAAGACAAAAACAATAATAATAAAAAAGCTTAAAAACAAAATTGAAAAGTTCATATAATATATAAAAATAAATCATAGTTTTATAAAAAAAAAAAAAAGTAAGGTGTAGGAAGCAATCATTTATATGTTAGTATACAGGGTGGAATATTTTAAGGGGTGGTAGGGTATCGTAAGAATAATTGAAAAAATAATTTAGAAAAATATTTAAAAAAAAACAAATTTTTATTAATTAAAAATAAAAAATAACTAATAATGCTTTCGGAATCGAGTTTGGGCCACCGTCTTGGACTGTTACGTGTATATTGTGTCTGTATAAGGTAGCTCCTAAACAAGCCTATATCTATAGGTGGCAGAATTGGTGGAAAATAGTTTTATTAATAAATTATTTATTTAAAATTATTTTTTCAAACAAAGCCTTCTAATATAATTTTTAGGATGATGAATTTGTTGTGAAAATGTTCTCAATTGATTAGATTATTGGATGAATTTAATATGAAAAGGGTTAAGCTTAAAACAAAATAGTGTGAATTTGAAGTAATATGAAATTTATGGCGAATGTTTTTTGAAAAAGCTATGTTGATTGTATTTAAACATTGAAATTAAATTCATGTTGGGATGATTATATTTCTGACAATTTTTTTTTTATAAATTTTACATCATAACTAAAAAAAATTGCGACTTATTGAGAAATACTCAATTGCTAAATGTGAATCATATTTGGAGACATAACATTGTATGCAGTTATATTGGTAAAGGATGTGGAGAATGTTAGTGAAGCGTTTACAGGACTAAGTTTCAGCCAAGACGAGACTCCTTCGTAACTGAAAACTTTCCGATTGTCAGATAGACAGCCTGAAGCACATACATTGAGATACATTTCAATTATATCGCATAAACCATATAATACTCATATTACTTAACATATAATACAGACTTAATCATAAACCAACTCTTTTGTAAGTACATACACATATGTATTTTTATTGATAGCTTACAACTCGCTTTGATGATGATTTTAATTACAATCCTTTCAAATAACACAACTTTTTAGTGTTCTGTTACTCTCTTAAATATATTTTATTTCTGGTTGAAGAATCCAGGTTTATTTATATCCAGGTTATTTGCCTTTTTTCTCTAAGCGTAACTTTTCTTTCGTCGCGTCTTTCCGGTTACAATTTATCGTTTCGTATTCTATTTCTCTTATTTGTCGAAGTCTCCCTTTTAAAAGGTGCAATTAAATGTTTCTTTATTTTATAAGAGGGAAAAGAAGATTTCTGATGCCAAGCCTGCAGTTGCTAAACTTTTCCAATAAATTTACTTTCAAACATTTCAAACCATCCATTGTCTATGAAATAAATAATTAATATTCCATGTACGTATCTTCTCATATATGTATGTATGTATATCAATTAATGTTACAATTATCACGAAACTGATATTACATATTATTTAATAAATTAGTATTACAGTATTGAATTTCATACAATAATTATGCCTAGTATCATATTTAAATTATAAATTAATCAATCAATTTAATAATTGGCCGTGAATTGGAATAGAAAATTAAGACCATATCATAATATTTATAGAAACAACTAATATTTTTAGTTATTTACAAGCCTAAAATTTCACATTTAAAAATCAATATTCGCTGATTATTTAAAAAACTATTATTATTATTCCGAAATTTTTTAAACTTAATCATACTTTTTATGATTTGCTAGTAATTTCCTCATGAAATCTTTGGAACAATTTTCATTAGTCATCATCAGAGGATACATTATAAAACCAGGTTATTGGTTTTTATTTGTGGTTGAATAACCATTTATTGCATGTGTTAATCAAGTTAAAAATACATTTTTTTTATTATTCTCATGTGATTCTACCAAGAAAATTTCAGCTTACTTGCATATTTTTTAAATATTATATCTGGATAAATTGATTTAATCAAATTTATTTTGAATAGACATAACAAAGATTTGCCATCATAGAATAATTGTTTTAAATCAAAGTCCATCATAGAAATTTACATTGCAGGTCAACTGGAAATTCAGGAAATTCAAACGATTAAAGGATGTACAATAAAGTATACGGAGTGCAGTTTGAACAATATAAGTTGTAATTTCAGTATTAAGGAGAAACAGTGAGAGAGTATAATACTACTTGTAACTTTAACCAGGATTATCTTCATGGTTAAACTTGTTTCCTTTGCTCTTTAGTACACCATTTGAACATTAAATATAATTACTGTCGTTCTAGATTAGATTGTACTGATAATTGATATTCTAATCTCACGAAATATTGGCTGTAATACTATATCCATCAAACTATAAAATATAATGGAATTCATTATTCATAGATTAGTTATTGTACCATTTATTATATAATATACTTAAAGTATAGTGGTAATAATATTATGTAATTTTGTGAGCTCTCAAATAATTTAAAAGAATTAAAAGCTTTAAAAACACTATCCTGTTGGAGATTTTGATACAATAAACTGAAAGAATAAGTCTCTTACACTAGAATAATCTTAATTATTAGTTTTTTATTGAATTACTTGATAGAGTAGACTAATATAATATATCATCCTTACTCATCTGAAGAACTTTAATAAAAATCTTAGTTTTCTTGTAAACTTTTCAAGCAAGTCTCGTTTGTTGGCAACATTTTAAAAGGTTCATAATATTTACAGCTTCGGCGCATGTCTTAGTTGGATATGATTTTTAGCAAGAAGTTGAGAAACCAGCAATTTCTCTTAGTCCCTCCGAGTTCGCCTTTAAAGTTCAGATTTATAGATCACACCTTCTCAAATAAACTTCTCAAACTTTTCAATTGCACTTTGAAACGAGACGTGGTTTGCTCGTTTTCGCTGCCAAATCACCCAGAGGTTTATTTACTACGAGTCTATATTGAATTTTCGAAATAACGCCAGGCAATTATGATGATTTGTGTCACACTTAGTATATTATGATATTTATCTATGTGGTTTAAAATGAAGCACAAATATGGGTTTATATAGTAAAATTAAAAACTCTGAATCCTTTATGAAGTTGTCAAATATCATCATTAATATTCTGCTGCAAAAGTATGTCGTTGGTTGTTATCTTAGTCCACCTTTTATAGCTGTCTCATTACCACTTCCCTAGTTGCTTAACATTATATTATACAGCCTTCCATCGTTCCGGATTAAATCAACTAAATGCTTGAAATATTTCTGCCAGTCGACTTTTGAAACATTATTAGAGTGATTAACTCAAAACAATAAAGCCCCATCCAACATTTACCATGAATCTACACATATTTGGTTGTAATTATGTATGATTCAATATACAATTCGTAACGGTTGGTTAGTTGAATGAATACATCCAATTGAGCATGAAGCAGTCTAGTTTGTATTAGTTTAAAGTTGCATTGCTGAAGTTTCTGATTGTATACAGAATATTATCCAAATCTCAACATTACAACGGCTAGGTTACATAATTTATTATCAATTGCAGTGTTTGTATCAATTTATTTACACGGTTGAATTCACGCTTTAAAAGTTAAATAATATAATTAAATTCGTATTGAAAGAGTGATGTTTATTATGGTGATTGTGGTTAATAAATCATCGAATGGAAGTAATGTATGAATAATATAATATTACCATATCATATCATTCGGTTGGATTTCACGCATTATCTGTGTTCATAAACAGGATGATATCAATATTATGGCATATTTTATCATACCTAAAGTAAACTATTTTATATTTATTTTAATGAAAAAGTTCATCAAGCTTCTATAAATAAATAAAACGAAAGCATTCTCTCTAAAGAAGGCGTATGATGTAGGTTGTAACAGAAATATTTTATAATTTTAGAACGGTGGCAATCGATGTATGTGTATTTCATAAAAGTCCTCGGCTTCATGCAAAGAGTATGAAATAAAATAATCTAAATATACAGACACATAATTTATCAAAAAATATTTTTATTAAATAGCTTTATGAGGAAAAAATAAAAGAAATAAGGAAAATTGTTCTCACTTTTTTTATCCTCTAAAATAAGATGCACAAGGTAAGTGTTTAAATATATTTTTGCATGAAATGGTAGTTGACCACAGTTAAATTTGATTGATTAGAGACAAAATAATAATTGTGATGTATTGCTGTACCTGATTATTATGTAAATTAAAATTATAAATATACTTTTTTGAAATAATTATACAAGGGAATATCCAGCCTGTGGAGGAATGTATGTATAGCTTTACGTTTGTATGTAAATAATACATTATTCTGGCTGTCTGAGTGCATTTCTTTCTTGAAATAGTTATGTCAAAAGTAGATTTATGTTGTAGGTGAGAAGTAAAGGTAAAACATGTTGTATATGATAACATTGTGATGTGTGTTGTATAATAGTGTATGGTTGTGGGCAGTCGTGCACATCGCTTGTCTGCTTCCATCCTGAAAATATCCCCTGAAATTCACGGCTGAAACGCTTTGCGAGATGCAAATAATATGCGACGTGCATTGTTTTATTGCCCGAACAAATATCGCTTCCATGTCGCATATGGAAATATCTAAATATATAAACCATACACTAATACGTTGATTGCCTATGAATTTGACAAAAGGCAACCGTATCGTGTGCATTATATTACAATATATTCAGCTTCACAAAACACGAATACCTGAATGAAAATACGAATACATTTGAAATATATCCGTCCATTGTTTCATCAGGTGAGTGACTTGTTGGTTGGCCAATATGTAAGCGTACAAGGTTCAATAATCTGAGGATCGGTTTTGTGTAATCGAGTTGTATTATGAGTAGCGAGCGGTAGTACTTTTAAACAGAAATGGTTTGAATGAACAGTTTATTTTTTAAATACTAGATATAATATATTTAATTTGAATTTTACACTGATCATATAATACAAAACATCTTCATGAATTAGACATAGGTGTACAGAATATATAAATCTTTTTTTATAGGTATAACTAACATGAGAATCACATTTTTATGTGACATTAGAGATACTTAATATTAAATAATAAGAAGTATGGAAAAAAAATAAAAAACCCATTTACAGATATGAATATTAATAAACAATAACAAGAAAAGACTCTACATTTACAAAAACAATTACAAAATGTTTTATGCAAGGTATTAAGTTATTGATTTTTATAATGATATCAATTTTGGAAGATCATAACTAAAATGAACTTATGTATCACCATCAAATCAATTTGTAACCTAAGATTTTTCTATGCTCATTTTATAAATTTTAGAAACTTGCTGTAAATTATAATTATTACACTTTAAAATATTTATATGATTAAATAATAAGGGTTTTTTGATAATATGTTTTCGATAGCAAGTTAAATAGGTATATATATATATATATATATATATATATATATATATATATATATATATATATATATATATATATATATATATAAATAATTTAAATTTACGAAATTTATGGGTATATAAAAAATATTTAATTAAAAATTATTATTTTGACTGGGGGGAAATAAACATAAAAAGTACAATTTTCTACAAGATCGGACCATATTTTAAAGCCTATCCTAAATAGAAAATTATATTGTATGTTAAAATAAACAAAGCTTGCCTTTAAAATTGCAATTTAAATAGAGTTTATTAGTAATGGTGTATTTGTGAATACAGGCAGTGGAAATTTTATTCGCTTGTTTGAAAATGTATACTAAATTCCATTAGCCAATTAACATTTTACACAAACCGCAAATGTTGCCATTTGTAAAGCGTCGAAGTTACATTATTTTAAAAACACTCGTTATTCTGCTCGCTTATAAATGTTTAATTTCGAATAATATTCAATATTGGTGGTGTTTATACATTTAATAAATTTTATTAATTAAACTAGTGAATTTGGTGGTTCGTACTTAATTCATGGAGAGTTGGGCGAAATTAGTCCAATGTGGTCTGACGTGATTTACAATTTACAGTCAACTATCGCAATTTTTGGTTTAATTAACATAGCATAACAAAAGCACATCCAATATTTAAACATACATATATACCGACATGTAATATTAGAGTGTACTATCAATTATAATATTGTTATTCATATGAGGATATAGTGAAGATGTAAATAGAAGGCTTGACATGGTACACCTCCTGTTTTAATGCATATCGCATTATACGTCACAGTAAAGGGATCACGAAGGCTTGGCTTCTAACGTGTTAACGGATTTGATGCAAAACTAACCCTTGCACTGCCACTACTTTGAATAAAATATAAATAAATATCACTCAACATAGGTTAAACTCAGATTCTGTAAATATAAATGATTTTATTACAGTTCATAAACATCGATCACTAAGCGATTGTAATTTTTCTGATATTTGGAATATTTTTCAACAGATTTATTAAAAGTGTATTTTTATGCAAAAAGTTTTTTTTAGAAGTGAAGGTGAACTTGGCTTATGAAGAATTGCCTCATCTACTAATTATAATCGACTAAATTTAGTAGAAAAAAGTCGATCATAGTCATAATTATGTTAGAAAGAAGCCTCCGACGAAAATTCGGCCACCTATTATTTATACGGAGATTTATTAATTTACAGGTATAATAATCATTATGATAACACCTAGTACTATCCTCTAAAAATCTGGAATTTCTATTCTAATGTCTTTTTTCAAAGCATATTATTTCGTGATTTAAATTGGAAGCCCGATCAGAACATTTAATACACTGAACTCAAGTGTGTTCAATTAAAATAATCCTGGAAAAATGAAATACCTCATTATACGGGAATTGAACCCGATTTTCTCAGATTCAATTATCGTACCAGATGTGTGGTATAATATAATAACATACACTTAAATTTTTCAATCGAATCTTATATAATTATTTTTTACTTTTGAATTGTGCTATTTGTCTCAAAAAGTAGAGGTATATTATCAAATTATTTGTAAATAAATATAGATATATCATGATACCTTTCTTATTCATAGGAGTTCCTTGTAATAGGTTTCCCAGGTCATCCCACAACAATGAATCCTTGAAATCTAGTTCTCTATAAATATACCAAGTGACACCAGTATAATAAATATAATAATATACCCTTCAATGCAGTGTATATATATTATGTTCTATATATATATATATATATATATATATATATATATATATATATATATATATATATATATATATATATATATATATTTATATATATATATATATATATATATATAAATTGGATTTAAATGTTTGCTTATATTAACAAGATGTATAACTAAAGTATTATATGCGCTTTGTTAAAATAAATAAAAAAACTATATTTTATAAAATATAATACAAACGTATACTATGTGAGCTCAGAGACAATATTGTTGGCTGGGTAGTGTATTCGTTTGTTTGTAAATGCAATTCAGTATAATAAGATGATGGTGGTGCAGGGTTGAGGGTCAGATAAGCGGGGTATACCCACATTCTCCGTGTCGTCGCGACGCACTCCCAGCTGAACATAGCCAAGTTAAGATAAGGTGTCATATCACCTTCAGCTGAACACCATAACCAAAACACATTTCTCGCTACTGCCATAAACATACATTCACATCAACTACACAATCATTTAATCATACATATGCTGTACTCCAATATTGTACTACATTAAAATTTGTTTGTTCAAATAGTTTCAATATTCAACTTAATTATATAACTTAATTAGACACATCAATATGATCGTTTGATATGAAGGGAAAGTTTGTTGTCATTTACACAACATGTCTTTTATTGATACTCAAAAAATTAAATGTGAGGAATGGTACATTAAATGTAACACAACAACACCTTCATTAATGGTCCAAGTCATTAATATTATTTAATTATTATTTTAGAAAGTTTGAGAATCCTACGTTTTAAATTTTTAGGTGATGGACTGTCTGATTTGAATTTGTATTATTATAATCATACGTCATAGGGTTCATGAAACAACAATAATACGTAAACAAGAAACCTTAAACGGCATACACGGTCAGCAACCTGAGACATTGTGACAACATAGTTGTTTATTGTTTATTCATTTAAACTTGACCTTAAAAATGAATTTTGTTTTCGTTATGCTATGATGACATCATATATTCACTCATTATAATAACCCAAAATTCACAAACTGTCATAATAAATTAATTTATTATTATTAAATTATTTCTTTATACGACAAAAATCTTAGGCTTTATAATCTTTTTTTAATGATCGTACTGGCGTTACATAATTACGATAAAAAGATTTTAGTTTCAATTAAAAACATGTCCACGCTGGATATGCAAATATTTATCCGACAGGGAAAAATATTCGTTATTAGTTTATTGTGTAAAAGTATTCAACGTGAGTTCCAAAAAAAAGAACAACAATAGTCTCGGTAAACACGGAGTTTTTCAAACGGAAAGGAAAATATCCAACACCAGAGTCTAAAAAAAAATATATAAAAGTTCACAGTCCGCAACTCTGATTTCCCCCAAGGCCAACATAAAAATAATGATCTGAAATAAAGGCGAAGCCAAATACAAATAAAGTAAAGATGAGCCGCCTTTGACTAATATCAATACGTGTTCATGCAATTAATCTTTCCGAAAATAACACCAAACAAATTTATTGTTCCACAAAGTCAATGAGCCAAGGTTTTGGGAGGAAGTCGTATATTATGTGAAAATGTGTAAAAACACTCCTTTATTTCCTCCTTCATCATCTAATATTTTATTAATCTTCAATAGTTCAAGTTATTACTGCTAATTACAATAGCAACTGGCAATTTTCACAGTTCTTCATTTATACATTAAATAATGAACCAATTGATTAAAATTAATAAAATATAACAATATTTACTCACATTTTTAGTTACCTGCTTTATATATTTTTTTAACTGTGTCCATCAAATTTATGTAAGATTTTCTAAAAATATTATTTTTTTCCAAGCCCCGAATATTTTTTTTAATTCTAAAAAAAAATAAAATAAATTTAAATATTTATTCATTTAATGTAAAAGTTAAATGAATATTTTTTTAAATATGTTTCGGGATTATTGGAAAATAAACGAATATACATATAATAAAAAAAAAGTTTTTTTGCCATTGAGCAATGTAAATACTCATTACATTTATTTTTCAATATCAAATTAATATACTCATGTTTGCATTGCTGGTGTAATTATTTAACGAGAACACATCGATATTTTATTTATAATTTCAGTTGGTTTTAGTTTCGTCGACAAATCGTACATTTATATTCATATTATAACAACACAATATCGTATGTCGTTTTTTAGATGAAAATATAGATAGAGAAAAGGCATATATGGCACCTTTTGCCGAACAAAATATCACGATACATCCATCTCTGGTATTATTATTTGTGAGTCTGATGTAGCAGAAGAATGGTAGAATATCTGCTATCTGTTTCCAGACGAAATATCTTCACTTAGTCAATTTAGAAATCGCACGCTCTTATTTTCCCCTCAGTATTCTATCAAAGTCGACACCCCGAAAAGTTAACCCTTTGCACTATATAAAATACAATGGAAGCCTTAAATTGAGTGGAAATTATAATTTATATATTGTCCTTCTCGTCAATAAGAACATATGAAGATAGTTAATTGCTAGCATTTCGTTGATCTGTCTGGGATTGTGTAAGAAGCAAGACGTAAAATGAGATGTCATATAGCGCAACAGAGATGTGAGGGGATCAAGTTACGATAAGGGTTTATAGTGTCTCTTAGAAAACTGCGCAACTCTGCCTTTGGAATAAATTCACACTGTGCCATGCAGAATATAAATGTGACAAAAAGGCCCTCTTCTCGACCATCTTTTATTTTTATATTCCGATTTATTACGCTTCTGTCAAACTATATAAACGTTAAAGTCAGCCACGCCTGATGTATAAATATATTTATCACTATTCAATAGAATCTATTACTGTTGAGAGCTTTTCTAAATAAACGTAATAAATACAGATTCTTTTTCTCAGTATGAATAAATTCTATTTATAAATATTTTTTAATAAATTAATAGCTACTTGGGTTCATTAGGGATCGTATTAATAACACACTTATCCATATAACTACATAATTTATTTTTTTATTTGCAAATAAACGCTCATAAGAGCTTTTCTTTAAAAGACAAGACAATGATAATAATCATAAAAAAGGTCAAAAACAAAAATGAAAAGTATAACAATGTTTGTATAAAATGTATAAATAGAATGTATATAAAATAAAATTAAGTAAAAATAAAGTAAGGTGTAAGAAGCAATCATTTATATGTTACTACCTATATAAGGTCGCTCCTAAACAAGTACTGTAGGTGGCAGAATTTGTGGAAAAGAGATAATTAGGTACTTTCACTATTTATTATTGGTCGTTTTCACGAATTCGAATAAAAAGAATAATCTCTCTTAATTTTTAGATTTTTAAAAGAAGACTTTTACATTATTATCTCCAAATATATATACGTATAACTAGTTAACTCTTAATCAGTATTTGGAAGGTAATCATTTTTTAACCCTTAATAGATTAAAATTATATGAGAGTATTTTTCCTGCTAATAATATGCCGCTCTTATTCCATATTAACATTATAGGTATCAATAATTTTATTATTTAAAATTTTCCTTATAAAATAATGATTGATACAAAATTATGAGATTTCTTCTTAAATTTAGTCCACTAAACCAGGGGTAAATTAATGAATGGGCTGTCAAAGAGGCTGATAATTACCTGTTGCATCTGTCTCTTCTTTTGTTTCTACTGAGTGTCCACCAGTTTTCATGTACTCGTGCAGCTCAATGTTCAGCTTCTAGTATTTTTTTTTCTTATTTTATTATAAGTTTTTATATAGTATTACATAGCTTATTACTTCTCTCTGTGTAATAAATTAAGCGATTTAATGTGTTTTTTTTCTTTTTTACTATCAATGAGGACTGCGATATCATCATGACGATTTGGGATAGCATATTTAAATCTTCTATATGTATTATATTTGAAATAAATAATAAGTTACCATATGTAATTATATATTGTGTCGATTTAAGCGTATTTCCAACACACTGCACTCGTGCTATAAAGAAATTATAAAATTATTGAATCGATGGCTGAAAATTAAATTGCAATATGCCAATGAAAAATATGCTGACGGAGCTCTCCATACATTTATAATAATATTACCGATGTGCGTTTCGGCCATGAATTATTTGAAACCAACCGTTTTATTAACGAAATTATACATTTTGCTTAAATTTGATTAATTGTGATAATAATATGATTGTCATCAGTGGTGTGAGGCAGTCTGGCGACAGATGTCTGAAAGGCAAGATGTATGCCGTTTATCTGTTAGTAGAGGCGGTAAACACAAACTCTGGTGAGATGTGTTGTTACCAGGAGATGACCCTCGTTAATCATGGAGATTGCTTCTAATGGACTCTTACTATTTATAACCATTGATTGAGCTCTACCAATAATATATTTCATCGATGCAAAACAACATGTCTACACCTCGCTTTGTAAAATCCAGTCTTCGTACATTGGTATTCTGTAGAAAATATGATCATCAATAATATAATCTCTTGAGCAAACTCTTGAGTGTCTAGATAAAATAATTGCAATGTGATCTTCAGGTTAACTTGAACATAGCTCTGGCCTTAAAGTGCAAGTTTGACATTAAAGGGTCACCAATTAAATCTATTTCTTCTATAGATTTTAGTGATTTTCTAAATCCAACATCATTTGAATATTTTTTATACCGTACATCGTATAACTGATACATTGTAGTTAAAGATAATATACTCACTATAATTACAATTTCTTTATTAAATACAATTTACAATAATTCCTCAACCAAATAACTCTTTATTCTCCTTTGAATATGTTACAACGATTTACGCACCTGGATAATCTCTTCTCCACCAATTCTGCCACCTACAGAGCTTGTATAAGAGCGACCTTATATAGTAACATGTGTATAAATGATTGCTTCCTACACCTTACTTTATTTAACTCAATTTTATAAGTATTATATTATATTTATTTTTATATACTTTTCATTTTTTTTAAACATTTTTTATTATTACCATAATTTTTGTCTTGTCTGTAAAAAAGCTCTTATGAGCGTTTATATGCATATAAATAATTATTCTGATACAAGTGAAATTAAGTCTACGGACATGTCCTTTTTAGTTATTTTAATATAGTTATATTTTATTACAATAATCATTATAATACATTGTAAAATGTTACAAAAATCTACTTCTCACATACTCACAATGATTCGTTAAAGTAACTCTTGATTATAACCAAACACTAGATAATGTTATGAAGTATAAGAATAATATTTCACGGTACATTGGGTGGATATTTCAATAAGCAGATTCAATTTAAGATGACTTCAGTTATTGTTTGATCACGTGCGGTGTTGGAGATTGAAAAATATAATTTGAAGGCAATGTCTGTTTATCCATATTTATATAATAGATGCTTGTGTTTTGATACAATAGAGATTCTCATATAATCTGGAGTGTTCGGCCCGTTGAACTACGGATAACGTGACGCCGTAATCGAATTAGATACCAACATTTCATCCCCATGTCCCGTCAACCCTATTTTTGTCCGAGCCCAACTCTAATTCCACCAAATGAACATTTCTATTTTTGACGCTCCGTAATATTTTCAGATTGTTTTAATCCCCATGATTGCGACTACATTGCAATGACAAGACCTAGTCCAACTGAGTGTAATGAAGTGCTTTGACGTATTCGAGCTCTGTATTGATTTCCTTTATAATATTGCTTTGTTATTTTATTGTTGTATATATTATTTGCTGATACTTACACAAAATATAATAAGATGTGTCATCTACAGTTTATTATACTCATCATAATTCAATATTGTATTCATAGGACAAACTATAAACCTTGATGCAAATTTAAAAAATTGTCAATTTATTAATATTATTATTATGCTATAAGAATGTTCTGTTAATAACTGAAAATTCAAATAATAAAAAACATTTTACAGAATAATAAAGAAATATTTGTAATAAAAATATAAATTACACAGTGCTCTAAAATTGTCAGCAAATGAAAACCTGTTTTTTCACCCTCTTGGCTTGATCATTAAAATTTATACATGATAGACTTGAACTAACTAATATTTTAGGGAGTGGTAGGGTATAGCAAAAATAAGTGAAAAAATAATTAAAAACTATAATGCACATGCCTTATATACTCGTACTTTGATTTTAACTATATTTATTAATTTACACATTTTCTCTAAAATCAACTCACATTCCATTATTAAACTAATCATAATGCCCCATGAACATCATACGCTTATAATTTACTACTAATTTAATCGTATTTCAGTTAATTGAATTTTAACCCCTAGAAAAAAATAATGCCATGTTACCGTGGTTCACTAATGAACTGAATTTGTGTAGATTTTGCACAAAATTTCCAAACAATTTTTCTTTTGTATAACTTTTTCACACACATAAATTAAGGCAATATATTTGATGCTTTATAGAGACGCATGACGCGTCGTTGAAATAATGTTTTTATTTGATTTACATATTGCGCTTGAACAATTTTCATGAAAAGGCTCGTCTTTCAATACACATTTTGAAGGAGGCGAACTTCCTTGAAAACCTCCGATGCGCAACAATCGATTACGGAATACGAAATTGTAGAAGCGGCGTGACTTATTTTTTATACACATTATCCCCTTTCACATCTCTGAGGTCGCTTCAGTGTATAAAATATAAATATCGATTGACGGTATTGAGTCGTGGGGCTTTTTGACAGCATATCTTTTGCACAATTTTATATTATATTTTTAGAATATACATACATATATTATGTATATATATGAAGAGAGTTTGTGCCAGTTTTTCAGGAACGACCCGCCTCTCGCACCACTCTTCAATATGACGGATTGATATGAAAGCCTCTCGTTGACTCTGCCTCAACAAGCCTGCCTCTCCACTATGACAAATAATTTTTTTTTATATATATAAATATCCTCTATAATAATAATTCAATTTCATTCTGAAAATATCAAATTCGGATTAAATATAAATAAATTAAAATTAAAAGAGCGAGCGTCACAAATATTAAACTACGGTGATCTTTTATACACAGGTATTAGATTTTTATTTTTTAATTTATGATACTCATATAATTTTTGTAAGCTAAAAATATAATTTTCATTTTTAGTTTGAAGCGTAAAGTAATGAGTACATATTTATTTTATATCGTTTTTAAGTGGTTGAATTATAAAATGAAATTGATTAAAACTGAAATTAGGCTTACACTGAAGTGAAGAAGAGGCTTAACTGATAATTGGATATAAATATATTTTCTATTAATTATTTTATATATAATTAATGTTACATAAATAAGAAGTGCATTTTCTGTAAACATAAGTTTTTTTTGTTAATAATTTATTCATGATGAAACGAAAGATTTCACTAAAAAAATGTGTGTTTTGTTTGAGGGACAAATTTAATTGTTTTTAAAATGAATTGGTATCTTTACTAATTTTGTGCATTTCAAATGTAAAAAATGCAATACTTAATTAAAATTTCTGTCTCTTATATCAAGGTATATATTCCAATTTATTTATTTAGTAGAGTTAATACAATTATTGACAATACAATACATGTTAGGAATTACGAGAAGACCAAAGTGTGCAAAGTATATCAATCATTTTACCTATAACTAACATGATAATTTTTAATTAAATCTGACATGAGTAATAAATAATATTAAGTTATAAAAATTAAGTAAAATAAACACTCATTTACAAATATAATTTAACAAATAATAACAACAATAAAATTTACATTAAGATGTCAAGTGGGAAATATTGAAATAATGGAAATATGAGTATTATTTATTTATATAAATATCATTGTGATATACCACGATAGCCTTTTAGGTTGGAACACTGAATGCGCAATGTTGATACTATTAAATATGTATTAAAGAGTCCCTCTATCATTTAACTGACATATGATAAATACGATAAAAAGATTATTATTCGTGTTGGTAGTGTTACGGGATATTCTGTGAAGTATGCCACACTTTGATTCGCTCATCCATGTCAAACGGTTGAGTGGCGTCAGTCAAAAGCATTTTTTTCATTCATTTCACACAAAAATATCAATGGATGAAAAAATAAACCGGGGACCGAAAATAAACAGGCTTCTGCATACGGCCGGGTCACTTTTCATATTGCGACGTAATCGGAAAACATTCAAAAATCGCCTTCACTTCGCATCCATGATCGTCAATCGTCGCGCGCCGATGCGGTTTGAATTTTCGAAGTAGCTTTGTGAAAAAAAAATTGAATCAAATAGTGCAGAGCAGGAAAATCCGCTCAGTTTTGTTCCTAGAATGGCGATGCTTTGAAATAGAAATTTGTACGTATGAATATTATTTCAGATTGTTTGTTTTTACTCTTATGCTGTTCAAAATGCACCATCGAATTTAGATTGCTTTCAACTTATATCGAAAATTAAACCGTAAAAATATTTTGATAAAACAATGTATTGCTTTTATGGATAATAGGACCTGATTTTCCTAGGAAATAATAATTGAGGGTTTTAAAAAGATTTTGATGTTTTCAGTATTATACCTATAATTGTTGAACGAGTGTGTATGTTATATGTCTGTACAGATCCCTCAACCATCAGTGTTACCGGATGGACGAATAATATTTTATATAATTATTTTACTACAATTAATACATATCTAAAATCTCGAAACGGGTATTTTAATGATATTAATATTAAATTAATTTTAAAATAATATTAATAATGCATAATAAATGACAACACACAGTGTTGTCATTGTGTGAACCCGCATTATATTATTTTAATAAAAAAATCAAACTTCTTTCGAATGAAAAAACAAACAACTTATTATCTTCGTATTAAAAGCAAATCAGAGCATTTAAAAATATAAAATAATTTCAACATATTTTTTGATGTATTTAATTTTATAAGGCACAACAATTCCACATTTTTATACTTCATTTTTAATCAAAAATTTAAATCAAAAATTTCTTCAAATCGATAAAAAAACACTTAAAGCAAAAATGAAATCAAAACTCAAAATAGAACCTTCCTATTAAAAAACAGAACATAAAAAAATAACAAATTGAAAATTTCAATTAAAATTACCCTAGTTATTTAATAATCGGATATCACTCTTGGTGGACATTGTTTCTGATACTCCGAGAGTATTAAAAAAACTTTAGTCAATAATAACTTTTTATCAAATACATTGAGATTGAGGGTTGCTTTTCTTAAACAAATTTAAGCCCTACAAGTAGTTGGATTTGTCATCAGCAGAATTTCATTTGTACTTTATCATCATCAGAGGCTCTCATTAGCACCGACTAGGTGGATATAATTATTTCTGCCTAACCCCAATCAAATAATTTTATTGATTTTAAATCAAAATATTAGAATTGAAAGTAAGGTTGGATGGGTGGGATTGCGATGCAAATACTGGTCGGTACTTTATTATTAGGTTGGAGATTTTTATCTAGGGGGCGGTCGTAAAGAGGAGCAGAGGACCTAATGCGGAATAATGGCCCTCAGATACGCCCACCACCTTTCTTCCAAATTTACATCGTCCTCAATATATGGAAATCATAAAAGCGGAAGATAGTTCATAAATGGATAGGCGTAAAATACATTTTTATGGGGCAAAAATCTCCACATTTTCAATTGATCCATAACAATAAAATCATCCTCAGCCTCCCAGGACTTACTATATTAAAATATTATTAAAGATAACTAGTAAAAAATCGGCATGAGTTTAGCAACCGAATGCTTTATCTTATGTCATATATATATATATACGTCATTAATTGAGTTCATTGGATATTATGAATTTAAAAAAAATGTATTTTATGTCTAATCTTCTTTCATTTTTCAATTATGCCAAAAAATAGGTTTAAAAGATTTAGGCCAGGCAGAATTTACGTGCAATTTAAATGACCATATTTATTTTGGTTAAATTTCGAATCATATGAATTAATATGGCTGCCATAGCAACAGGTGAACAAATCTGTGAAATTTGATAATAAAATATTTTTTTCAATACATGGAATTCCCTATTTTTTATATTTTTACTGATTAATAATCCACCCGTTGTTTTATATGTAGGTTACATTTAATACTACTAATATTGATATTTTCTTCGTTTCTTAATTCTCTCCGTGATAAATAATAAGAAATAATAACAAGAAAGTTACTTATATAATTAGATATTATACTTTGTTGTTATAAGCAAAAAAAGTGACTGCTCTTGTGAAGTAGTTACTTTATATTGTGTTAGTTTACAATTAAGAAATCATATTCCAATTCAGGATATATTGTAATATTTTTATTTTATAAGCAAGTATACCTAATCGTATTTTATGATTCTCTAGAAACGCGGAGAAGATAAATCACCCACATAAAGAGCTGAACCTAGAGCTCTTTTAGATTGCATTTTTATTACAAAACGAACATCCCTTATCGTTTACACTTGATGTAAATTATTTATTCTTTACGAATATTTCACACAATTCTAATGGTTAAGTTTATTGAGGCTTATGAAAAGTTCTCTACAAACACCAGTTGCGGTCTCTAACACTTTTGACGGCTGACATTTGCCAAGCTTTTCGGATTTATTTTTATAGAAAGTAACACGGAATCGAACCTGAAACTTTTCAACTGACGATGAAATACACCACTCCGATTTTCTCGTACTTACTTAAACTTTATTGAAATATTTCAACCGAGAGCCAAAACATCAAGCTACTTTTAATTTCGCATCAAACGATTCTGAATTAAAATGTTAAAAGGGGGTTGGATTAATGTCCTGAGTCTTGATTGAAATTCTTAGAAAAGCTTTTCAATAAAAATTACCAAAATTATGTAAAATACTTTCTTTATTGCACACGGTAGAAGAAGGCAGGAATATTTATTATTCATTTACAGTATTTCCCTAATAAAATAATTAACAAATATACTATATTTTACCTTGATTGATTGTGTAATTGATGATTCACTGTGTTTATTATTTAGCCTTTTTTAACATTTTTTAGGTTTTCTTTAATCTTATAAATTACATTTTTTATTAAATTTTTATAATTTTATCGAAATAAAAATTAAAATTCATTGAATTCATTCATGAATATCATTAATTTATTTAATGAATCAATGTTTATATAAATAATATTATTCAGTGTGAATTGTGTGTGCGTGTTATTTTGATTGCGTATATTAAGGCGCATTACTTGATTTAATTTCTTAGATTAAATTAATTTAGAAAAAAATAGTCATATAATCTATAATCTAAATTTATAATACGATATCGTAAAAATCTTTTTTCTACTTATAGTGGTTTATATTTGGGTAACGTTTAATTGAAAACCCGTTTCTATTGAGTAAGATGGGGAAATATTTTCACTACAAACACCAAGTGACAATATTTTTTTTACTATTTTCGTATAATATTCCGATTTAAATAATTTAATACCAATAAAAACATTTGACGGAAGAAATCATAATTGTTGAAACGAATTTTTAAAATAGTTAGTATTAAGTCAAACCTATCCAATTCATTTAATATTCTTATGGTTTCATGTCCAGTCAATACTTACTTATGCATTCGAAGTAAACATTTTCATACATTATGTGAAATAAATTGTTACCTATAAAAAAAATTCCACACAACTATAATAAAGCAAGAATTAAGTGTTCTTTTTATACTTAATATACGAATGTAAAGGATAAGAGGAGTTAATCAAGCTTCTTTCTTTGGGGATTTATCCGACTGTGTGTAAGCTTCAGACCAACGTAAGTCACTTGTGACAGACGAGATTTCACCCGCCATGCCACATTGTATTTATTCCATTAACATTTATTATTACAAAATTAAATTACTGTATATGAATAATACATAACATAAAACGATTCAAGGTATATGATGACCCTCACGTAGTTTCATATTGGCCAAGTCTGAAAGGTATTCGATGTTCAATGGTGACATTTTCACGATCGACTCAAATGCACTCCTCATGAACGAGTAAATAACTATTTCGATGCTTTTTCTTCTTTCTATTATTTTATTATTACATTTTCGAAGCCCAGGTCGAAATACTAGATAATGCGTTTTCTGTGTACCAATATCTGTCACAAAGGAAGTCATTTTTCGAGTTGGGTCAGAGAAATTAAAACAAATAGGTAAAATAATAAAGCTTCTTTTAAATTTATGTAAGCTGAGCCTTAATCAACAAACGGATTGAGTGGATAAAATACAGCTTTAATGAATTAATTTCAGTTTGACCTTTACCTAAATACCTTTTAATATTGCATCTTTTTGAAGTACGGTTTTATTGAAAATCACTTCTGCGAATATAATTAAAAAGATCCTTCAATTATTAGCTTCGATGGTGCTTGCTGTTTGGCAACATTTCATAATGGACTTAATTCTATTAAATTTAAGGGGAAATAAATCCAGCATCAAAAAAACATGTCCATTTAATAGTTTCTCATTAAAAATATTATCGTACAGCGCGTTCAGAATAAATTACAAGTTGAATTCGTTATTTCGATGTTTCCTTTTTTCTTCACAATCGCCCCTTATTTGAGTACGGCCATTAATTTGTTATCACAGTTCTAATTGTTGTCTGGGACTTTTTTTGTATACACAAAAAAATCTATGCAAATTTGACGGTGGAGAAACGAGTGTTCATTATAAAAATAATTCACTGTAATCATCACGATTGTTTCCCGTTATCTTTTATTATTTCACTTGAGTTATGGCCGTACTGATAATCTGTAAAATGAAAAATTACTCTTTAAAAAAAACAATAGTATAGCAATCTAATTAATAAGGATCTACTTTTAGTTGTGCTTATAAGTGGAGTATATAAAAAAAATAATAACCACTAAGAGTTTATAGATTTAACTTAAAAGGAGAAAACAAATACTTTATATAGCAATTGCTCTTATATAACAATTATCATTTTAGAAAATAATTTAAGGCAATTTTAATAGTTTATTATCTATTTTTATGATTTTTTAAATTACAGTCCGATCAAAGTCATAATATAATTTATTTCTCAATTGATTAATAATTTTCGGGCGACAAGTATTCGCTACGACACTCTACGCCGGTCTACGCCATCGCCATGCTATTTTATGTGATATGATCTTGTACCTTTATTAAATAAAATTGAGAATCAATATCATTATTGGTGACGCATCATAATCAAAACATATTTAAAGATGGTAAATATAAAAAATAATGGTGTAAGTTTCCCAGACAACTCACATAGTATTTTAGTTCAAAAATACTGTTAATGAAAATAAGTAACACAAAATAATATCTATTTATTGTTTTCTTTTGCCAAAAAAGAATTTTTGCATATAAAATGTTAAACTTTTCATAAAATATTGCTTTAATGTATTATATTAAATATATATAATAGTGCAAGAAAGGAAGTGTAGCATTAGAAATCAGTTTCATTTTCATGACATCGCATCTTATACGGATTTTATATGAAACTGCTTTAACCTCAGCAAGTTTTCTATCGCAACCTCAACCCTCAATTTACAATCTTAATAAAATTACGGTAAATTACAATTATTATTATTTTTTTATAAGTAAGCTAATAAATATTGTCAAAAATTCTATTGGTAATATTCATAGCAACTATAAAAAGGCCTTTTTTAATTAAAAAAGGACTAAATATTATTACGATTATTGGTTGATTTTTATTTTTTTAATTTCTAAGCAATATTTGGTTATCATCTAGTTTCAGCAAACAGAATTGAACGGGGATCAGTTGATTTATCTAAAGGACTTCGCCAAGGGAATGCGGAATCGAATATGTGGAATATTTATCATCTCGAGCCGTTTTATCCACTAATGACCAAACTATTGCGGATATTTTTAGATAAAATAACATGTAGTTTTAATCGACAAAAAAAACATTAAAAAAATATATTAATTCTGATCCAATTGTACTTAATATAATAAAAGAACTTCATTCAATAAACGATAATTATTTTAAATTGATGAATTTAGTTGTAGGTACGTGGCGGGCCGTATTAACATTAATTAACAATTAAACTGTTTTTTGCACTTTAAGTATAATACAAACTTAAAGCTAGGGTTGGGTTTACAAAATATGTCATTTTTTTTTCTTCAACCTTACCCAAGAAAACTTTAATTAGAAAGCATTAGCAAAGGATCATTAATTTTCATTAGCAAAAATACAAAAAAAAATATTAAGATACTAAGAGGAAATATAAATATAATAATTAATAATGAGAATATAAAATAAAATTTAAAAATCAATAAATTTAGTAAATACCAAAAATTGTCCTAAAATGTATATCTTTTTGTAAAAATTCCAACTTAATTATAATATATATATTGAATTCCAATTATATTTGGTTTTGTAATAACGAAGTATTTACGTCTTAATAAAAAAATGGTCGTTTATACGAAAATTAATAATTCAATATATGTTATTTTTAAATATGGCTTAATATCAATAAAATTTGTTACACAAGATAAAATATGAGCGATTTTAGGGTAACATAAGCATAGCAGTTTTGTTGTCTTAAATTTTATCACCAAAGTCGTAACTTGTCAAATTCTGGGCGTCGCAAAAAGGTGTCGTTTCCTGAATATTTAACTTCTCTTATACACATAAATTTGAACAAAGCCTTCACGACAAATTGTCCTTCTTCCCGGTATAATAAAATAAAATTACCACTGTTGTCAAAAATATATCAGAGCTTTCACTCGGTCCCAGTTATCGGGGATGATAATCCGCAGCGTTGAATAAATAACATTATCACTATTATTAAATTTTATTGTACATTTCGGCGTAATTTTATATTTCGCAATGAGAGTTGAGAGCGAAGCAGCATTACGAGTGATATAGATGAAGGCTTATAAACAAAATTTATTGTGTTGGCAAACAGTGTCGGGGATGGAATGGGAAGTAGGCTGGTAAAGACAACACTAGAACCTTCGGAGCTGTTCTGGAGATAAGTAGTCCTGGCGGGAGACATTACATAACTCTTACTACTGCCGACACTTCATCATCACCACTTTCACCATCATTATAACACCAATCACATCTTTAAACACTCCCACCCTGTCATTGTTATCAGAATATACATATAATACGATAACTTCAAATTCCCTCACTATATAATAATATCACACTCTGATCATTCTGTCAATTGAAAAAAATAAGTCAATCAGCTATTGCGAGTAGGAGATATGGAGAAATTGAAATTCTGAAGTGAGATTAAACTAACATAATATCAAAGACTTAATCTACAAACATGATGAAACATGAACTCCACAAAAAAACATCAAAACATCATTGTACGAAACGCAACTTCTATTGTTTTTAATATATGTAAATCTTATTTTTATGGGATAATAATAAGTATGTAATATGCCATAGTGAATCTGTATTATTAGTGAATATTATGTTGATATTATGAATAGTGAGTATGTAAATTATTGTTGAATTAAAACTACTAGTTAATTCTGAAACCCTGTAAAACTCATGGGATTCATTATTTGCCCTTTACATTTCGGCAATTCTAATAGTTCTCTTTACTTAAGAAATCAGCGGAGCAAACTTCATAGTTAAGACCTATATATTATATTTATATAACCAAATTTATATATATATATATATATATATATATATATATATATATATATATATATATATATATATATATATATATATATATGAGCGAAAAAAACTATCTGAATCTGCGGACATTTACTTGGAAATTAGTAAATATATAAATAGGTTTCTGTCCAATCTAGTATATATGATTATAAAACCCACCTTAAAGTAATTAGTAAAGTATATTATGTATGTTTAATTTATCATTTATTTTCATAGAAGCAGAATGAACATATTAAAATAATCTAATTATATGTATGTATGTAGATAATTTTTAAGTACCAAAACTATATAGTGGCAAAGCAAGACCAAAAATACATGTAGTAGTTATATATATTTATGGTATTCTACTCAAGCATTAAAAAAAGAAATAATCCCCTGAAAAAATAATTTAAATAAATACAAAATATTTGTAACATACCTTGAGCGTGAATACGGATATTATTTTGATAAAAAAATTGTATTCAGGATGGTTCAGCGGAGTTAAAATTCATTGTGGCTATGACTGGTGAGTGAAAATGAATACCAGTTAGATTATTTTTTGTGAACATGTAGGAATATAATAGAAAAGTGAGGTAATAAAGTGCAGCTTGAAGTGTGGTCGATTGTAAACAACGACTTGACGCCAATGTCGTTTTTGGGAATGGGCTGTAAAAACGCCTGCCACAGTTTTCTCTCCCCTTTTTACCCATACCCAAATATTGCCAAAAACATACCCGCTTGTTAACTATCACCACCCATGGAAAGTGTTGAGACTTACGATTACTATAATTCAACATAACTTAACTGCTTCACCAATACCAAATACATAATATGTGCTAGGTACAAAAATAGTATCCCCAGTCAATTCCACTGAATTTTTTGTTGAATAATTTTTTTTTAAATAGTATGGACCAAACCATCTTTCAGAGTCGGTATATATTATCAATTGAGGTTTTGTATTAAAATAGATCAATTATTCAATGCATAAGCATATAAAAGTGAGGCGTCAAGTTACAAAGCCTTTATTAAACAATAAAAAAATATTAATGTATGGTAGTCATATGATTAAACACTAAAATATATAAAAAATAATTACTCTTTTTGTAAAATATGTGATTTTTTTTTTCAATGAAATAAACTCATATTAAACTTATCTCCTATTTTATTGCAGTATGTCAGGTAAACCTAGCAAATTGTGTAGTAAATACTAAATGTTTATGTTGTACAAGGACTTTATTTTAAAGTATGACCTCTCATTTAAATAGAAGAGAAATAAAATATTGAATTTATCTTACAATTGTATTAAAATATTGTGATTTTAAAATAAGAATATAATTTTAGGTTTATATTAATAGTTACTTTATTATAGAATAGCATTGATGGTATAATTGAAATATTTTTTTTTGTAAAATATCATAACAAATCGATATAATTAAAATGACGGCAATTTCAAGATGTGTGTGTCTGTTAATTGAAAATAATATTTATAACAAAACCTACGCGAAGACTTTTTTATCTCAGGAATTATTACATGAAAACCAAAAATTAAATCCGAATTTTCATTGTACCATGACTTATCTACGAAACTAAATAAATAAATATTCCATTTATTCTTTATAAAAAAAGAGAAATTATTATTTAAAAAAATACCCAATCAAAAGATACTGTAACGTGTCACTGTGAGAGCAGTTCCCTCATTTTCACATGTATGAGGCTTAATATTTTTTTAAACACTTTGAGGGTGTTCAAAGTAGTAAGAGATACGAACCATGGATATTTTTTCATGTGAATTGATTAAAGGCAATTTCCAGTGAACATGACAGGGTGGTCAGGAAGTCTTTCCTGTTAGTGTCGAACCCACCGACAAGTGGATGCACTCTGAAGGCTATAAACGACATCTGGCGCTACTGACATTCGTTTCCTGCCAATTTTTTTACACCCAAAAATATATATTTGTACTATATGTAATAATAAATTGAATCGATTGAAATCTACTTTCACCGTGGAGGGGCCACCATGATTTACAGCACCCTGGAGTAGAATTTATTTAGGAAAAGTTGGCGAAGGCTGTTTAAATCTCCCTCCCGGTTCGAGAATTAATTCCATATCTGGAATGAAGCACCCGCCAAGCCACTGCACTTATTACATAACCATCGCAAATTTCATTCCCACCTCGATTAATCATAAACTAATATTATATGCCAGGATTTTAATTAGAATCAGCCATGCACCATTTGGACGAAAACTGTAATAAAATTCATACTATTTCTACAATGAATAAATATTTTGATTCAGCACACAATTTTATGGAATGTTATAATGAAACGATGAGAAGATGAATTACCCAAGGTAAAGGTAAGATGAATGTGGTAAAGGAGTTCTACACAGAGAATTTGATTTATTATACAATCTACTGTAACAGAAATTAAAGCAGATCGACACATTGATTTAAATTTTTAATGCGAGATAAAATATTGACTTTTTAAATAACATAAAATTAAAATTGTAGATAAACTGACAAAATCAAACTGTAAATTTCATTGGTGTTTTCAATATAATATGTATATTACAATTTCTTTATTAAGAATGAATTATACAATGATTTGTAATACAATACATTTCATGAATTAGACTTAGCTGTACAGAGTTTATAAATATTTTTACCTATAACTAACATTTTATGAAAATTTTATGAGGATTATTAAATTATAAAAACAATAAAATCTACAGTAAACATTGGTGTTATCAAAGAACATTATGATACATTAATAATTATTTTGTATGAAATTTAGTTGAAGTAAACTTTTCTTCTGAATGTAATATCACCGCAGATCAACTGTCTCGGAAACAGCCAGTAGATGTTTTAAAGTATTTTATAATGGATATTTATAATTCATATAATGTAACCACAAAACACAAGACAAACATCTCCAGGGAAACACAGACAATACAACAGAGTAAAGGTTCAGCTTTAAAGCCGGCAGACTGGAATAAACCAATAAAGTATCTGTCTGCTAAACAGGAACCTTACTCTTTCACCAATTTACCGACAATCGTACCCACAAAGTTTTGCAGAAATAATAAATATCAATAAGTTATTTTATAGAGCACGGAGTATCAATTTAAATAATAACATTTTCTGCGGTGAATTAGATTGCAGTGGAGTAGATATTTAGTGCATCCTGTGTGGGTTCGAAATGGCAAATGGAATAAATCTTTTTATAGGTGAAGGTAAATCTGTTTTAAGCATTTCCCAGGTCGGGATAGACGTGATGCAGTATGGTGCAAGACTTGATGGTAGTTGTAGTAATAGCTAGTGTTGGTCCTGTGGGACTGAAGGCTGAAAGCACAATATAGCCTTTCTTACCATTTGACCAATTTGACATCACACACTATGGGGACCTGTCCAATCAATACGTTAACCATCTAACAATGACAGCCAATATGTACGACATTCTCATATCTATCAGATTCGGTGATAAAATATTACATTGATAATAAGATATATATTTTACAATTTCTTTATTATGCATAAGTTTTTACATTGATTGATAGAACAATACATCTTTGGAAATAGACTTGGTGTACAGAGTTTATGAATCTTTTTTCATAATAATAATTAATAACGTTGATACTCATTATACACTGAGCTGAGTGAGCTTTACTGTAGTTATTTTCATATTGTAATATTTATTTTTACAATTTTATTATTAAATACAAATATACAATTATTGATGAGTTACAATAATTAATTAATAAGTTTGATATTAAGCCTAAGGGATCACTATTTTGATACTTAAAATTACATGTTAATACCATTATCATATAATAATAATATGTGGAAAATTTAGACTAAAACCCACTTATTTTTACTTATATCTAAAAACTAAATAAAAACAAAAACAAAACAGATACACATAAAATATGCAATGTGAAATATTAAAACAAAAAAAATAATTATTTAACAACAAAAAGCACTTCATTGGTAGTAGGTATTGGTAGGTAGGTGAATTTACGTTTTTTTTTAAATTATAATTACATTCAAGTCTAAACTCATAAAAATACTAATGTGGATTACACGAAAATTTTAATAATATCATAAATTGTTGAAACGTCTCTATTTATTTAAATACTTATTTATTATCTAGACTAATTATTTTTTAGACTGATTTTTTATTCCAATGGCTGATATTGTATGCTTTAAAATTGTCCTTCAAATGAACTACTATCATATTGTTATATTATATTAATCACTTAGACGTGTTAAAAAAGATTTAAAAAATGCGATGAATTAATTAAAATATACTACTGCATTTATAAAAGAAAGAAGTAGTCAGCGATTTTTAATTATTTTTAATTAATAATATACTAGAAACTCAAATCATCATAATTAGTAATGAACGATAGTACATAATTTGGTTTAAAAAAAAGACATTATAATTAATTTAAATCTTAATGAACACAATTATTTATTTGTAATTGTATTATTTAGGGGTTGTTAATACATTTGTTTTAAGGAAGGGTGTGAGATTTCTCCCCAAAGATAATATATTTCACTTAAGGATTGGCAATTTGGGGCCCTAATGACTACAAAAACACGCCCCATGGAAATGCACTTATGTTGCTTTGGCAAATTTGCAATTAATTACTTTGCTTCCCATAAATCACGAAATTTTCGACGATATGCTTATGTAATAATTTCTTCGCATGGAATTGTAATATAGTTAAGTGTTTGTGTGGTTATGAGTATGCTAGGTGTGAAATTTATACGTTAATCGTAAAAAATCCAATTACTGAGTCTTCTCTGGAGAGGAACAGAGATACTAGCGTCTGGTGGTTAACATATGGGTCTTCTGAAAAATACCCCATCTCATACTAGCTAGTTTTATTATATTATATGTATGGTATCATACGTGGGTTAAGGGTTGTAGATAACTTGTTTTGGTCGAAAAATTTAAATTATTTTATTTTTTGTACTACTCATTAGGATAATTGTAACTAATCTTGATTCCAGAATTCCCAGAGGTAAGAGGCTGAATTGTTTTTTAACACATATGTATATTGAGTTATAAAGATGTAAAATAAAATTTATTTGTTAATACATATGTATGTATATAAGATCTGTATAAACAAAGTTGTACATAGTAGCTACTTTTTATTGGCGACCTCGAGATTGGCCTACGTGAGGCTGAGAAACTTGGCTATTTCAATATGAAACAAAAACTTTCATCATAATCTCGTAAGGGTTTACACAAATTCACTTTAGTGGTTTTACAACACACCCATGGTAATAATAAAATATGTATACATATAAAAGGCAGCTCGATAACTCCATTGTTTGTTCAGAGGATACTTGTTTTGTTATTCAAACTTTTTGATTGTGTTATCCACTTATACTTTTTACACCAGTATTTTCACTATGAAATGAAAAAAAGATTAAGTTATTTGAATGGACGATTTGGCTATTATTTGTTTATATGCAAATATTGTAGATTTTATCTCTTTAGTTTAATGTTTGAACCAAATATCCTATCTTTTCGACGAGTTTATTATCAATTATTAGTGTGCTCACTTCAAACGCATATATTAAACAATGTAAATTAAATTTCATATTTAATATACAAATATTTATCTAAGTAAGCATACATAGCATACATTATTATTTGGGCAGAGTGTATATCAAAATTTAACGTACCTAAATACGTTTAATTTATTTATCTACTAATACCTACAACTTTTACGGCATTAACTTAAAAAAAAACAATATAATAATTATAACAAATAAAAAAGAGCAACATAATAATATAAAATTAGATAATAATAGTTATAAATGGATTATATTAGTTGATATAATCAGATATAAATCTAAGAAGAAAAAAATATTCATGTGTTTGAAAAAAGTACATTTATACAGAGTAATATTTTAGAGGGTGGTAGGTAACTCGAATATGAGCGAAAAAAATATTATATATTTTTTAAATAATTTTTAATTATTAAAAATATTAAATACGTATAACAGACACTTACAGTCACTTCACAGAAACAACTCCAAGAAGGTGGCCCAAACTCGATTCAAAAATCACTATTAATGTTTTTAATTATTTTTTCATTTTTATTCAATATATATTTTTTAATATTTAATATTTTTTTCGCTCATATTTGCGATAATATTCTCAATTATTTCAAGTTCGCTTTTTTCAAACCCATTAATTTTTTTTCTTCTCTTTTCTTCTTAGTTATATATCTCATTATGTCAACTAATGTTATCAATTTATCACTATTATTAACTTATTTTTCATAAATTTGTTGCTCTCTTTTAATTTTTTTAAATTATTATATTGCTTTTTTAAGTTAATGCCGCGTATCATTAGTATAATAAATAAATGTTAAAGAAACATTATGGGTACGTTTCATTTAACATATCCCGTGTATGCAAAATATTTTTAATAAAAATTATTTTATATAAATATGTGTTAGAACAATAAAATACAGTAGACAAATAATAAAGTCGTCTAAAAGATATAATATTATACAATTTTTTTAATAGGACGTTTACACAAGAAATCAAGTTAATATTTAATAAAGATCTACTGGAAAAAAACAAATTGAACAATTTTTTATTATTTGCAATTATACCAATTTACAAATATATGTGAAGGTAGAATTTTGAAATCCAGTTAAAAATTAAACATACATGTTCCGACATATAAAAATTTCAATTTTTTGGAGAAAATAAAGCGGTGTTGTGCATGTGTGAGGAGATTGTCACAGTCGATCCTAAAAAGATAGTGGTTTTGTCAGGAGGACAAGTAGTTGTGCAATAGTAAGAGTGGCGATTTCATCAGATTGACCAAGAGCAGAATGCATCGGTCTGAAGATGGAGGCAGTACAGCAAATAACATGGTGAAGATAGTGAAGGAAGTCAGCCTTCTTGGAGTGTATGGCAAATACCAGACCTGACCTCATATTATTACCCTCATCCATACAATTGCTATACTGCACAGTCTTCATTAAGTTAATACACACCGATACACTCGTAAACCTAAATATTAAACTAATTAACACATTACATTCTATATAAACTGATTTCTCTGTATGCACTACGACATAATTAGATAGTTATTTACAACATTCAAACTTAACAATAATCAATCTATGTAGATTTTGATAATATCGACTGCTCCAGCGTATAATATCGTAAGTGCAAGAAATAGTTAGGTTAGGTTAGGTTAGATACCATAATTTATTTTTATATACTTTTTATTTTTGTCTTGTCTGTTAAAAAAGCTCTTATGAGCGTTTATATGCAAATAAATAAATAATGTCTTTGTTGCATATCGTCTGCTCCAGCGTGTAATATCGTAGGTGCAAAAAAAACTGTGTGCTCTTCAGTCTTTGTGGAACTGAGTCACATATTGTATGTATGAATTGTCAAAAAATATTGATTTTCAATCATTATTTAACCTATTAAGTGGGGCTTTTTCGAGATAGTAAAATAGTCCTATTTGACTGGCAACTAATGTAGATTCATCTATTATCTATTACACATTTATTAAAATTTATAATTTTTAAAATTTATAAATAATAATTAAACCGAGTGACACGTGACAGGCAGTGTTCGCATATTGAATATGTGGCTCAGTTCCATAAAGACCTAAGAGCCCACAGATTTTTTTTTTGCACTTACGATATTATACGCTGGAGCAGTCGATATGAATCGTAAAACTACTATTACACTTGACTACTAGAGAGTAAACATCCTGATTCAGTAATAGTATCAAACGGCCGTATTCAATAATATTGTAATGAGAGTGTGAGCGTGCGGTGCGTATGCGTATACACCAATAATATCTAGCTCTAGTCTATTAGTACACGCACCAATAATATCAACTTTAGTATGACTCACTAACACACCCATTATATTGAATACGGTCGTTTTAAGAAGCAATCCACACACTTTTTCAGGTACCTTGATTCAGTGTGGTGTAATATAAATAACCAGCGTAATAGCTCAGGGGATAAGATACTGTAATCACGGTTCAAATCCCGCTCAGGTCATTTTTTAGAATTGATTTGATCGGTTATTACGGCTGGAAGATCGGGAATAATATTAATAACATCGCGATCGATCGTCTTGATCCAGGTTTATCTGATTATTTCCTGGATTGTAGGGTGTGTACTGAACTAGTAATAGATAATATTACTGACAGACAATGAATTAACACGTTGTTGTGTCTAAAAAACTATTTACTTTTTAAGCTAATCCACAGTCAAATATCATTAGAGAATATTCCCAAAATCCAAATAGTACTTGATGGCTAGTTAAAATATGTAGGTTTATGATATACTATTCATTACGTAAACGAATATAAATCTAGTTTATTTTATAAGAAGCATAATATAATACACAAGCTTCAAAATTTTAAAATTCCTACAACTTACCAACGGTTTTGACAGTAATATCATCAATTACATTTTATTACGGTAAAAGATTTTGCGGTGAATATTTATAGTTATACATTTACTATATAAAATTAATAAACAAAGGGAAGAATGGTAGTCTATAAAAATGCATCAAAACGAATGAACATATTTCGGAATAAAGAACATCTTTATATGACTCGAATTAACCGGGGACAATTGGGAAACGGGTAATATTCTTACGTCAATATATGAAATATTTATTGTTTGTAAAATAACTAGTTGATCAATATCAGGAGTGTATAGGCAGAGGTTTGTGTGTAGAAGAGGCTGTATTTCAGAGGCTGGTTTATTTCAGAATGGTAGTGAAAGGGATGCAAATACAGCCTCTTGTAGTCTTCAATGAAGCTCATCAACTTCCTCAAACACCGCGCACCACTCAACTTCTTTGAATGTTACGCGAATACTTGAGCTTTACAATTTTTAAAAATAATATTTAAGTATAGTCAATAAAGTAATACTTCACCGCAAAGGGTTGCAAAATAATAATGGAAATTCGAAACTTGGTCGCTTCCATTAGTGATAGTTGCAGGGTAAAAGTTGAATTGAAAGTTGTTTGATATAACAGAATACAACACACACCAGCCTCCATAAAGGAAACACTATAAACACTGTAATTCGAAACCTTTTTATAAAAGCGTGTTGCACAAAACAAACAGAATAACATTCATCACAGTGCAATCACATATCTGATTACTCGCTAGAAATTTCATGTTGCGGAAAAAGATAATAACTACTATTATTTACAGCAAACTAAGAATACAAATGGAATATAAAATATGCATTTAAAATTTTCTTAATTACCGTTTTAGACTACCAACAATAAGTCATATTACTATAGATTAATATAGAAAAAAAAGGCTTGTAAGAATTTATTACAGCGTGTTGTATTAAACATTCAGAACATTAAACTACACTGCAACCAAATCCCATGTCCCATATTATGTGGTCTTCGCTACGCTGCGCCGTAGTCATACTGTAGTTGTAATCAGAATCGACACTAATAGAAATACACTAACAAGAATATGATAAAACTAAATGAGAAATATGAATAAAAAGACAAACTTTGTTGCAGTAACGTTAACTACTTTGCTTGCAAGTAATTTATAAAAATATATAAATGTTATTGTGGTCATTTCTTTCATTGTATTAATGTTTTTTTCGCATACAATTTTAAAATTTTATAAAAGCTCTTACATCAAATATTTTTTATATAAAAATTCTCATTTTAGTTATAGGTTAAAATATGTATATACTCTGTACACCTAAGTTTAATTAACAAGATGTTTTTTTATTACCAAACTATGTAAAATTCAAATTTTATAAATAAATTATAATATATACATAGTTCAATGTATTTTATTTTTAATGATTTGGTCAAGACTTGCATTGGATGGTGATAAATGAGGACTTCAACTTTTTATTATAAACATCTTTATTTCAGTTACAAAAACTAATTGATTGTAATAAATACAGATTTTTGATCTCACTTTGTGGTAAAAATAAATAAAAAAATCTATAGATTTTTTTTACAATCAAAAATTATATGAAGGTACTTGATTTCACTAGGTGTAAAATAGTAAGTTATTTATCTTGGGGTAAAAATGAATGTTGGTATTTTCTATTAGAAGCTGAAATGACCCTTCAAACGACTAGATAATTTTATTAAAGCCACGTTTTCAGCAGTGAGAGGAGAGGAACGATGTCAGATTGCGGAAATGGATTAAAGTTTGTAGGAGTGGCAATTGATCTGGGTTCAATAGTGTTAGGTTGTTGGTTTGGAGTCCCAAGTGTCAGCAAGTGCAGGCGAAGTTGAAAGCTGCAAAGAGTTGCTTGGCCTTCTACGACCCCATAGAGGTTACTTGTACACCATGCCCTATTCCTTGGGGACCTCGCATCTACTATTCAACCTAAACTTGCCTGTTTCACAACGTATGTTCTTCATGCACTACAAATGGTCAATCGATCAACAACTTTATCAAGAATTCTTTCCAAACCATTCTCAATCATACGACATTGGATGTGAAGTTTTTTTTTTTGATATAAAAACTTTAACAAGGTACAAACTTCCAAATCAATCATGTGGTTTTAAGTCGACATACATTAAGACAACTAATATTGATCATTTTTATTTACGATATGATAATCCAATACATTTGCAATTAACTAATGATAATAAATATAGTTTCCATCAAAAAAGCTCACCATGGATGCATCAGTGTAAATACCACATAATTTTAAATCTTATTATAAAAAAAGTGTACATGAAATAGTAAAAAAAAAAATTAAAACTAAGCAATAATAAAAGAGTTAAAATGAATTCAAGCAATTATTTATGCATATACACATGTACCTGGAGGGCTTTTGGGAAGGTTTTTTACAAATTTCATTGTTGATCTTAATTATTACACAGATTACTGATAAGACGCATCTGCCCGACCTATAATCGTCTCAGTATTTTTTAACAATCCAGAAATTCACAGTAAACTTGGATCAAGACGATCGATCTGGATTTTATTATTGTTATTCGCGTGGTCGTTTTAATCAATTTTTTTTTTTAGTTGAGCGGGATTTGAACCCATGACTGAAGTAACCACGCGCCTTATCCCTATGAACGCTGGTAATTATTAACGTATAATAATAAAGAGATATACCAAAAAATATTAAAATAAACAAAAAGACAACTTATATATTGATATGTTTATTAAAACAATAAACTTTAATTTTAATTTAATTTATTAAATTAATTTGTATAGAATTATATAAATGCTAGCGATCTGTTATAACCATCGGAGTTACATAAGTTCACTAATTGGACGGCTTTGATAATCGCGTCAGTATTTAGAGAGAGAGAAATAATCGAACATAAATTATTGAATAAGTTTATATAAATGACGAAGTTGTTAGCGTGTAGGCTGTCAAAGACGGACTTAATTGTGTTTCGCTATCATTCTGATGGCTGAAAGCAATTTTAACTTGGCCCTTGGACGTAATTTAATTTATTTTTATTCGTTGCTTGATACGCATCATGAATTATATTTTTATTCTCATTTTTGCACAAGCTGTGAGTGAAGGGCCGGTACATAAGGGCGCGGTACTGTAGAAGTCATCGCTGTTAAAATACGAGGAATTCGAACAATTTCGAGAGGGGCTAAATCGGACCAACGAAGTGGTTTGTGCTGAACTTTCATAATGGTACCGGAAAATATCCGAAACCCTCAAAACTGGCGACACTGGAATGTGACCATTCTTCCAAATTCCCCTCTTCTTCCTACTCGACATTTTGTATGGAAACTTTGACTTGTGATGATGGTTGTTGCTAAGGGAGCTACTGAGAATAAGAAATGTAGGAATTTAACAAAAATTATGTTCAACATAAGTATATTGAAAATGGAATTTCATCCATAGGGGAACATTTAACGCCAAATATTATTTTTTATTTAAAAATATTTATAATTTAGTCAGAGAGTTTTCTCATTCGTGGCGCATACATATAGGCACATATTTTGAGATCATAGTCAAATTATTTAAAAAAATCAGTAGTCGAAAAATGTTCAAACTTTTATTGCATAGATAAGAATATTATGTGCTATCGAATACACAAATATCTTTCTTTTTTAAATTGAACATACACCTTTCAATAAAATCTCTGTAACAAGATTTGTTTCTTGTGACTGCTGCTTTTTTCAATATCTTCAATAACTCTTTAATATACCTCAATATACGTTACTTAATCAATAGTCGATAATTTAATGAATTTATAATAAAATAATGTACTTAATGAAGAGATAAAATATGTTTAGTTATATAGCCAAATATATTATAAAAAAGTTACCGGCAAATTTAATTATGAACATATTTAATTTGATATCTTCACATTTTCCTGTGAATTAATGAAATTTGAATACCAAAGAACATTTTAGGCATTTTCACTGTTTTGCTTTGAAAATTCGAGTTATTTTCACTTACACAATAATTGAATTACACAGCACTAAAGGTGAATGGATTTTAAAAGTCCCTTCATTTAAAAATAACTAAAAACAATTTACTTAAATTATTATTCCATTAAAATCTACAAAAATAAAGATTTTTTTAGGTATGGTAATAAAATAATTATTAGTATAAAATAATCATATTTGAGTACTAAATATACACGAGAGGGTGGTTAATGTAAATGATTGTAATATTTTGGAGATAATGAAGTAATTATCATATTTATGAAGTTAATCAGTAATGACGGGTTATAAAATGGGTATGGGCCACATTATGGGTATTCCCGATAAAATACAGGTAATTGTGCCGATTTAGATTCGAAGGAGAGGAATCCTGGTTGCGATGAGGTGATAAGCATCCTGAAAGGAGCCACTTTTACCTGGAATCTGGTATTCAGCAGCTACATTAACCTTCCTAATGAGCAGTCGACATGGAGACAGGTATTCTTTACCGTTTATATCCTTACTCTTGTACCATATCGTCATATTATGTCCTCCAATTCTCACATTCTCTCTACACAATATTATCTCTACTAGTCTACAGGAGATGCTATAAAAAATATATTATTTAATTTATTAGATATTAAGATCTTTGTTTCTCACACACATACTATACAATTTGCTCGGTGTGATTTCGCATACGGTAATCCAAGTAAGCTTAAATTTATCTATTCCATGTGAAATCTCTTGGGGTTTGTGTACAAATCAAGTATTGCAAATAGAGGTTTCCTTTTACTCTTAACGAATTGTATATAGACTTTGTACTCGCGTGTATTCCACACTCACTTTTTATTAAGAATGCTTATAACGTTTACCCAATTCTGTTTTCATTAAAATCATGAATATTCATCACATATCAAGTCATGTATATTTTTGTGTACTTTCATTTTGTTACAATTTTTTTTATTGAAATTCCTTGCAAGTGTATTTGAATATAATGAAGGGAATTTATATGTCTTGGAAAATGAATGCTTTTTTGCTCTTATTTACTTCCATTTCATTTCGTTGAAAAAATGCTCAATAAAGAGCTTTTTTATTATGTCTCCTTCATCTACGTAAATGACATTTCAATTTCAGTTATTTTATTTCGCATCTTTTTTTAAAATAAAATAAAAAAATAATTATTAACCGTTGAATATTTTTAATATGTATGTAATTAAAATGAATATTGATTGATTTTACTACAGCACCTTCGAAATGATCTCTAACTTAATGCGTATTGTTAAAGATCTAAAAAAAGTTTTCAAACATTCCCTTTAGGCCACAAATCACTTTAATAGATCTTTGGTAGTTGAGACCTAACACACGATAGATAATTTTTACGAAATAAAATAAAATTATATTCTTTTTTAAGCAATAAACTGCATTTTTGGATCAGTGATAATTTCGTGTCGACATCGTCAAAGTATCTTTCAAGTTAACGATGCGGTCGAATTTTGTATTCAAGTCTTGCTTTATTTTGTCAACAAAGTGGCTGGTATTATTTTTTTCTTAGTCTCAACCAAACTTAGCACTCTCGCGAGGATTTCATAAATATTTTGCGAGTTATGTATTCATCTCGTGCCGTCAAAAAGAAACGGGTAATTTGTATAAAGTCTCGACGCACTTTTTCATATCATCAAATAGACACACACGTTTTGTGGGATATATATTTAATTGAGACATTCGCGAGTGTCCTTTAAGTGAATCTATTGCCTTTGAAAATGTCGATAGCATCCATCGTTCATTTCTCAAGACTAGTCGTCCTGTTGGTACTCAAAAAGGAAGACTACGAGTTGTTGAGTTGTGGAAAGCACTCGCTGAAACTCGTTTAAAGTGGTAAAAGAAGCTTCGATGAAGTGTTGGTTGGGGTGAATCTCAGCTGTATAAATACTTTAAAGGTGAAATGGTTTTATAAGCCTTGATTGCAAGCATTATATGTATATATTGTCTATCCTATTATTAATGATCAATTTGATCAATTGATCGCTTGAATAAAAATGAATTAAACATATCAAATATTTTTTTTAAAATTGATTTCTTGATTGTATTTTTAGAAGAAGAACATGACAGAACCTGCTATGGTTTTGCACTGTAACATCATATTTTAAATGAAAGTGTAAGCAATAATACATTATCCTATAACTTTTATTTTTATAAATTTTCCCCATTGCTCTTTTTACTAATTTTTTAATATGTCCAAATACCTTATAAATACCCTAATATTGATAATTCTTCTAGTGATTTCTGAAATTATGAATACAAATGTATATTCCAAGTTGGCCAGTGCCATTATTAGAAGCACAGCATGTCATTTATTTTTATTAAATTCTTTTAAGCGATGGCTTAGCCTTACATAATATTGTAGTGTTGAAAATTCAAATAAGTCTGTTAATCTTTTTAAAATTTAATTTATATGTTAATAATATGTTAGTATGTACCTGTCTTGGTGTTAAAAGACATGCAATAAATGTCAAATATCAACCCGTTCCGTACCAAACTAAATGCATGCAACCTTTTGCAATAAATGTATATGTAAACTGCTTAAAATATTTATATAAACTCAGTTGTATGAAAAATATATTTTATGTTATCCATGGATATTAAATGATGTTTATATTGATTTTTCAATTGATCGGATTACAAATTAGAAAATTTCATCAACGCAAACAACGAGCTCTTGAAATTTCATCCATTATAATTGAGAAGAGTGAGAAATGATTATTCTAACAAATTATAATATGACTTGTAACATATATTTTTAATATTTATTCAATAGCAAATGATAGACACTATAAACAAAAATTCTCGTAAATATTTAACATACACAATGTCGAAATTGTTTTGGGTAAAATGTTGAGTATTTTTCATATGGGTACGTAAATAATAATTTTCATGCGAGTGAATCTTTTGGTAGGAAAAATTGACATGCGAGGAATTTTAATTAAATTCTTCCCAAGGGGATTATCCTGTTTTGTCTCGAGACAAAGTAAAAGTATCCAAACAAAATAAAAAAATAAAAAAACACTCCTTTGAGAGTCTTCAAATTCCACGTATGAGACCGTACGTGAAAGAAAGTACTTAAAAAGATCACACTTTGTGTTTCTTCGTGAATAATAATTTGAATAAGTTTGTTTCAAATAGCGAAACACTGTTTTTTTAACTTTGCTTAAAAAAGTAGTTGTTTTGACAATTGTTGATATTTCAAGTCACGTTTTAGGGTGAAAATAAGAACGTGTTTTTTGAGAAACATACTGCAAAACTGAAAGAGACCAAACTCGAAAAATTTGCATATAATATAAACACTTCTCATTATTATCAATTCTATGTTGACAAGCTGGTTATAATAACATAAATAAGGATCATAAATAAAGGGAAACAACCCTTTTGGTGTACGTGTTCTAAATATTAAAAAACTTAATTTGATAACGGCACTCAAAGGACTGGACTCTTTTTAATCATTTTATGACAGTGCGTGTGGTGACAAGATTTAGTAAGATTAAAAAGATACTGCCTCCCATGTCGCATGTAAAATTGGATCTTTTAAAGAAAAATACATGATGTGTGGTCACCCGTTTAAATTAAAAACCGCACAATAAACAGTATAATGAAAATCCTAAAAAATAACATTTCTACAAAGATTCATAAATCTAATTAGTAAAATTATCTGTACCCAAGTGTATTTTAATAAGTATTTGGCTACAAAATAATATCAGTCTGTTTCATTTCTATTAAATTTAAAAAAAGATGAATGACCATCTAAAAAAAACTTCAATTATTCTAAATCGGTCGCAAATGAATAATTCCTATTTATAATATAAGGGATGTTATAAGATGATCATATCCTATTACTTAAAAAATCCTTGGTAATTGGTAGATAAAAATTAATCCATTGTCAAGAGGAATTAAAATTTTTATAATTGTAGAAGTCATAATATATTAAATAATTATTTAACTTTGGAATCCGATATCCCTGTAATATTATTTTTTAATAAATACTAACTAAAATTATGATAACCTTAATAACTTTTTATTTTACTCTAAATAAAATAAGTTATTAACAATATATATTAAAAAGCGCGTTGACCGGTTATGAATTTTGTATAGAGCAATTCTGTAGTCAAATTGTTTTAAATCTAGCATTTCTGATTTCTAGGTGGAAAATTAAACAATTTTCTCAAAATCCAATAGCCTCATAATAGTACTTCACTTGTGAATGATAACAAGAAGAGATCGAATATGGCATGGTTGTATGTAGTTAGTAGTTATAGTGGAAATGCAATGCCTTAGTAAGTTCCCAGGGGAACAATGGCCACATTTGTCGACTGCCAACTAATTTATTATGCATACTAAGGCCACTACGTAATGCCGCATTAATTCGCTAACCACTTCACCTGTTTTGGATACCAACTCAATACACTAGATTTTACTAGAAGTCATACTCAGTCTCAACTAATTATGAGTTTGTCTCCCAGTTAGATTATAATAGTAGCACCTGTTGTGTTGAATGGCCTTGTACATCTACGGTGAAGGGATGATCCTTTAGGTTGTTCCAGGCATCTAGTGGTATAAAGGTGATTGTGTATAGGAAAATCTCACCCTGCTCGAGAATAGTATGGAAGGCTTGTCTGCACAGAAGCCCCTGGCTATACACTACTCCTTACTTACTTTCACCTAATGTTATATCATATTCGAAACTAGTGGCTCGAGACCCTATAATTTATTTATATTTTTTTTCAGAAAACTTACCGCACTGAATATATTAAGCATTGACTTGGATTTTTATATAATTTATTAAAAAAATAAATTTAGTTGGCGACCCCTTCGATATGGCCTGTTGGATAACCGATTTGCTGGAACAAAGAACAGTGTGAGACACAGCAGAGTACACCAATCCACAATAAAATCCTACATCCTCCATATATTGTATAATATAACACAATTCTAATAATATTTCTGAGTAGAAAATATCATAATTATATTACAAAGCACAATACATAATATCTATAATTGTTTAATGCGTGTGTATGTTATATGTCTGCACAGATTCCTCAACTATCAATATTACCAGATGAAAGAATATTTTATATACTTATTATTAATGTATAATAAATGACAATTCTCAAAAAACAGTATTTATTGGGAGACGCTTTTTATATATTGTGATGAGTGTTGTTATCATATGAAAACAATATTAAATTATTTTATTTATTATTTACTTTAAAAGCCGCCTTGCAGAGCCGCCTTGTGGCCGAGTGGTTAGTGTAACGGATTCGTGAATGAAGACTCCCGGGTTCGATTCACGGCACCGGAGTCACTTGGTAGATCTAGCGTAGCAAACTAGATCTTAAGTACTCATTGCTGTGTGGTGGCCTGGGAAACCATCTCTACTATATTCTCCCGTAAAGGCCAAGGTGGCCTGGCCAACCCCTTATAAAGGGACTCCCGTCAATAGGGAAGGCGTCACGGTATTTATTATTACTTTAAAAATTGAAACTTCTAATAGAAAATATCAAATTTAAAGCAAAAATTAAAACAAAACTCAAAATAGAACCTTCCTATTAAAAAGCCAAACAGAACATAAAAAACATTAACAAATTGCAAATTTCAATTAAAATTACCCTAATTATTTAATAATCGGATATCACTCGTGGTGGATATTTTTTCTGATACTCCGATACTATTAAAAAAACTTTATTATTTATATATTTACAGCGTTACCTCAATTAACATTATTAGTTGATATTATTATTACTTGTAGTTATTTAACAATTATGTTGGTTTAATAGTTTCTTGAATCATACTTATACCCTTAGTAAATGTATTCTTGAAATCCACATTAATTATAAATTATAGCAGTTTATCTTTTATTAAATTTAATCAATTATTGTAACCCTATAGTTTTTTATTAGTCTTACAATGTCACTTATTTTTCGTCTTGTTGTTAATTATATCTGAATATACCTATAATTGAATATACCTATAATTATTCCATTTATAAGAACTTTCCCGTATTTTTTGAACTGTAATGATTTACAATGTAATTTATTTTAAAATGCCCGAAACAAATTTATCAGATTATATCCACGAAGGTATTAATTATTTTTGACAAAGATGAACTGTTGAAAAACAAAAATTATATTAAGCTGCTCATGTATGTATGTCTCCTTTGTAAAAAAAATCAATTAGAGAGCAATTTAAAATTTGGCATAGTATAAAATTCAATTATTAGATATACTTAAAATCCTTGTAAATTTTCATGTAGTTTTTTTTAATTTATTAAAAAATGTCTTTTTCGTATTAATTAATGTGGGTTTCTTCAAATGAAAAATAAAATCGTGTATACTACCTCGTTTATCGGGGTGTGGCTCTTATGTATTATTAATTAATTTGTTTATATTGTATTAATGAACCCATATTTACATTGTATAAAGTTCTTCTCAAGATATGTACATATGAAGCACACCGCTATTTTAACACCCACATCAACAGAGATTTGTGATCAAACATGTTTTAGTAATGTAAATACATACTTTATTATTCTTGTATTATTTAATCCTTACATGGTTAAGTTTACTTTATACAATATGTAGAAGAATGTTATTGTTTAGTGTGTTATTTTAAGCCTCTTTGTCTAAATACAATGTACTAACAAGGCTCACTCTAATATGAACCAAACTCTCATAATCCTATTATTATGGTTAAAAAGCATATATAACTTTTATTTCTATTTATTCTTGGTATACATAATGTGTTTAAATATATTATTTATATATCTACAGTTAATGTACATAATTTTAAATAAATATGTATAGTGGAACCTTCATTCCCATACATATAAGAAGTAAAATTTAATTTTTATGTCATGCATTTCTTCACAATTACGTCTCTTTTATTCATAGGAGTTCTTCTCTTTTTTTAAACTATTTAACTCTCTTCTATACCGCATGTAGATCGAATTCCAAATGAACGTCGTATAAGAATAAAGTTCTCCCAAACTTGATTTATATATTTATTTTTAAAAATTATACTTATATTTGTATATTCAAATAAGTTTCTACCTAAATAAAACACCTATATACATACATTAATAAATTATTTTGTACAAAATTTTAGAATCCATTTTAAATAGAGTATTAAAAAATAACAAAGCTGAGGATGTTATATTTCGGGAGCGATGTAGTTTTAAAAAGCAACGTTGCTTTCAATCTGTTTTCCATATAAAAAAACGTATTTTTTATATCCTCCCCATTTTAACATGATATAATTTTTTTTAGTGAAATTCTTCTACTACTTTAGATATTTTAGAATTAAATCAATCGATTGATAAATACAGTAAATTTTCTATAAAATGCCATGTTCATCAAAAATGTTGTCAAATACTGCATTATGTTGAATATGTAGCTCAAAAAGTAATCCTTTTGGGTCTGTTTATTAACCTTAATAATTTTTATATACTTATTTAAATATTAATATTAAAGTAATTATTAGGATATAATTATTAGCTCGGAAGACAAAGTGGGCTGGTGTGAAAGGCTGATTATTAAGCGATTCCATCTAGGCACCAATTTCTAGTGGCTTTCAACTGATTTAAAAGCGGCCGTGCTAAGGTATTCTAATTTGTGACACAGTCTCACCTGTGCCACCATAAATAATCCTTTATTGTTAATTAAACTACCATACAAGAATAAATTCAAATACACTCTTCCTTAATATCACCCACAATAACCGCAACTCTCGCCCCTAATTAATTAATTTAACCACCACACGCATGTAATTTAAGACTACCATATATCGGCATCTTCCAACAAGAAGTAAATAATAATATAAATATGCTAATTCCTCGTTGGCTGTTCTACATTCATCATGCCTAGAATTGAATGATTATATAAATTGGACTTTTAATCTGTTTATATGTATAGGGAAGGTAGGATATATATTTTTTATTCCTAATTTATATTTAAAAAATTGTATTTTTTTTTTTTATTTCAGTGACCTGTTAGTGGCACATTTAATAATTATCGCCAATAAAAATAAAAACTGTTAATAAACATTCTGAACTATAACGATCCGTCGCGTCATTTACTGGATACTAAATCAAAGTATAGTTTTATTAAAATAGCCAAAAAAACTCAAAAGATCGAAGGAGAAAAAGGATTTGAACCCATAACAATGGTGATGATCTCCTTGAGCTGGTAAAATATAAATATATAAAGAATATTCAACAAATTCACAAAGCATTTGTACTGAATAAAAAAAATACATGGTATATATTTACCGTTCAAATACTCGAATTACATAAACACACTGGATACTTTTATGATTCCTTTGATGATTTGGTAAATGGAATCTATTATAAAAGGCCCTGGGAGGTTTAAAGCCCTAAGAAGGCGTTCGTTGTAGGGAAGTTTATCCCGCATTGCCAAAGAAACTCGTTGGCAATGCCTTCGATCATCAAAATCACATCCACTTCAAATGGATATTGAATTTTTATGTCGTATCGTTCACTCAAACAGGAATAAAAGGAATCTCAAAGACTTCGATTACTGTGTCCTTTCCTCATTTCTTCGACGTCAAATGGAATATTTATCAGAAGATTGCTCTTTTCAAAAGTACCACGATGAATAAATGCATTCTGACGCAAAACTACATACTCACATTTTAACCAATTTTAAAGAAATTAAATCCACTGCAACATATTATTTTTATAGATGTAGAGCTCTCTACCGAAACCCATCTAAGTGAAGGATTAAGCCACAATATTTTTCATCCTGCTGCTGAAGATTTAATAAATTCTTTCATGACCTCTACCATGAAATTTATATTTATTTTGTTGATTTAAATTTGGGATTATTTCATGTGTTAACTAAAATAATATTAAAGGACAGGTTGTCGAGCAACAAATTAAATCTGTTACCATCAAATGCTTTCTGCTTGACGACGAGTGAAAATGGCTGCCTCTCGTATTAATTCAATTATATTATCATGACCACTGTTTGATCCTGAAGGCTTTTCAACTTAACGACAAATCGAATCATCTCAGATGTTTGACAAACAAGAAATGTCGGAAGCTAGAAATCCCAAGCTTTATAATATCTTGTGTATGAAAGGAAATCATTTACCCAAAAGGTGTTTAGTTAGTATATTCACATAAGAAGTTGTAAAGAAATATGGATGTGGATTTGAAATAAAACACTCATAAAATTATACATCGATTGTTTTATTTTGAACATTCGGGGGATGTCAGCATATTTTTGGGGGGTGTGTTTATTCAGTATTTTAAAATAGTTTGTCACAAAATGTTACATTTTGGCACAGTCACACATATTATTTATTATAAATAGTACAACTACAAATATATTTCTTCACATATTCAGCACAATAAGATAAAATTCATAAATGCGTGGTAATTTTTTTTAAAGAATTAGTGTGTGCAATGGAAATATTTCCAATCAAAATATAAACTTCTCTTTGTATATTTACAAGGTGGTAGTTTATTAATTTAAAAACGCCCCAAAGGCTGTGTTGATTATATAACGAAAACAAAATATTTGATCATCAATATTTACATTTAGCATTTTTATAATAATCGATACTTTATTATTATAATATATGTATTTATGTCAGCTACTTGAGCAAGTAACCTACGAATACACTAGTGTTATATTAACTTTAAAGTTAGCAAAAACACCCTGCAACAATAAATCAAACTTAGCTCTGTCTAAACACTTCCTGTTTATATAATAAATTCTTAAAACTAATATTTACACAAGCTTATTACTTTATAACAAAATCAAAGTGAACGCCCTATTGAATTATAAGAATGAATACAAACAGGGGGTGTGTGATGATGAAAGTCTAGCTAAATCTAGAAATATATGACTATTCTATCAATTATCAATACTTAATAATTTGGACAGAGGGGAAAGGGTTGTAGGGTCTATGCGCTTTATTATGTGCACGTTATAAGCGCCATAAACGACAATCATAATATTATTATACAAAACATTGAGTCTTACTATAAAATACCATAAAATATTTTGACAAAAATGAAATTTAATATTGAACGACTAAAAATTTGCCACACAACAAGTATTGAAACATATTTAATCATTTATTAAATAAACGACTAGCTCTTGAATATAAAATATGTTTCAATACTTTACAAATTGTCTGTGTGGCAGTCTATTTAACGCACGCTACTGATAAAGTAACATTGAATAAACCGAGTTTGGAAGAGAATCCTGATTAAACAGTATAAATTCAACAAACGTAGATAATGTGTATCACTTGTCAACAAGGTAATTCATGCCAGGTATTACAGCCTACTGAATCAATGGCGAACTCTGACTGTCGCTGAAGTCAAGGGTGTAATACATATCAGCCGTGTCCAGGGGTGGTAATGGCCTCGGTGGTGGTGGTGGTGGTCCTTGTTTGTCAGATAACCAGTGATGAGGTGGTCCAGGATCAGCCATTCTCCTCCCAGGGTATACCCTTGACATCCATCTTTGATACGTCTTGTTTACTCTGCAGTGGCATGCCGTCACCTGCATACAGTAACATTGTCAATAGTAAGTTATGCTTGGGGTTGTTTTTCTTTATTGTGGTCAATCATACTCAACTAATTCTAAATTTAATAACACGAAAACATATCTACAAACTTATTTATTTTGTACATTTTTTTCGTTATTTTATTTTAGCCAATATTGACTCTTTATTAAAAATACGCTGTGGGTTACTATCATATATCATATATAAATAACTTGCTTATCGAATAAACCAGATAACTATAAAAATTTATCAGCAATTGTAACGATGCATATTAGAAGATCGGGAAGAATATGTTAGTCGTTAAATACGCCCTGAGGGTTCATTTGGGAAAGTGTTTTACAAATTTTGGTTTTTTAGATACAACAACGTGGTAATTCATTATTTGTCGGTTTTTTTTAAAATATTACTAGTTACATAAGTCACTGACTTAATTATAGCCTCAGTATTTACCTTACAATCCGTGAAATCAAGTAAACCAATTATCAAGACGATCGACAGGGATTTTTATTATTGTTATCGAAATTTGACTTGACCGGGATTTGAACCCACAGCCACAGTATTTGTAGCTTTATCTCCTGAGCTTTTACGCTGGTTCTTTACGGTGATATATTATTAAATGGCATATTCAATAAAGCATGATGTTTTAGCTTTTATTATATTTTTATGGCACTTAATTTACACTCACATAATATATTTATAAATGAGCTTCTGATATAATATATGAATGTTCATTTACCGATGATAACGAGTAAAGGTGCATATTTATTTACTTAATTGTAATATGTATTAATAATAATAAGCCCTCTAATCATTCATCTGTATTGCTGGTCCAATTCTCTTATAACTAAGTTACTACTTCAATTGAAGTGGGTGGAAAATCCTAGATAGAAATATAGAATTATACGGAATTGTAATACATATAGTAGAACCTCTCCTAATAAGCAAATATAACAAATAGGATTTTTATATCAAGTAAATCAATTTATCTAAGAAACACTGAAATACTGTTGTATGTCAGTGTTTCTTAGATTAGAGCTGTATTTTATTTTATTGTTGTCATGTTATTTGTTTTCTTTATATTATATTTAATATTGAGATGAGAAATCTGACACGAGGATAATTTTTAAATCAGGAACTTGAAACGATCGCTTGCCGTCCTTGTGAAAAACCATGGTTATAGCTTATATTATATAATGTATTGATGATTAATTTTGATTGTTTATAATTGAGTTTATTCCTTTTTAATGACTATTACCATCGTAATAGGATCAGTTGTTAAATGGAATCGGCACAAAAGATCGAAAGAGGACAATGGTGTTTTGCGCATTTTCAATTCTGAATACCAAATTATCGCAAAGGACCTCCCAATTCGAAAGCATTTCTATTTGTAGCATTTCATCATCAAACGGCCATACTGTTAATAATAAATTGATCTTCTCGCAGCTGACGTGAAAAGCTCTTTGCCTCCCTAATGTCATTTATCAAAGAACACAATATCGATATTTAAAAGGACCTTCGGACCAAATACTTGTCAATTTCTTTCAACCTTTGATTAAGAGCCGTCGCTCATTACATTATATATTTTATTGCCATCACAGTGATTTTTTTTCTAAATATTTTTTTTTATATTTTTTTTCTACTAACCACAACTCCAACTATGGCTATAGCAGCTCCCAGTGTGCCAGCAGCAATGTAGACATTGTGTAGTCGGTCGTGGTAAAGTGCCATGGGAAGGGCTACTTCCCTTACAGAGCCTGCGCCCCCAGGGGTAGAGTCACCCTCGCTCTCTTCACCAGTCGCACCACTAACCATCCCCACAGACTCCACTATAAAGTCATCTATCAAATACAAACAAAAAATTATAAAACTACCATAAAACTCATAAACACATATTACTTAATTAGTTGAATTAAATTTAATATTGTTTATCAAACATGACGAACTATCTGGTAAATTGAAAAAATCAAACTTCATACAATATGTAGTAATCCCTTTTATGATCAGCAAAGCAGGTGTATTTAATGACTACAGGGTAGTTTTGAGTAGACACGGGTAAACTGCGAAGTTATTATATTTTTGAAACTTTTTACTTTAACTACAACATTTTAACATTAACAAATGAACTTATTAAAAAAATTGTTACGGTATCATTTATATTTTTTTTTTCAATTTAATACAGATAAGTTAATGTCTTTACTATTTTATGTATCAACACGTTTTTTTTAAATCAAATATATAAAAAAAATCCAATTAACGAATATGAAATATTATATTATGTAAGATACGTAAGTATGATATGTTTTTTACTTATATTAATGTATACATATGTTCATTTCACTTTTCATCTTTGCTGATCATATATTTAAAGGTCAGATTTCTTTAAAAATAATATTTCAAATTGAGCCCAAATCCTATTTTATTCATATGTATATAAATAAATATTTAATTTCATAGGAGTGCGTAAATATTTATGATCTTTTTATTTTATATTTTAATAAATTTAGAAAGCAAAATTGTTCATTTTATTGTTTTTTTTCAAAGAAGTCTACTAATGATACAATGATCTTACATGTGTCAATATTACCTTCACACGTTTTCCCAGTATAACCAGGTCTGCAAGCACAATAGAAGGAATCCACACTGCTCCAACATGTTCCGCCATTAGCACAAGGATTTGTATTGCAGGTCTAGAAAATATTTAATTATTAATACAGGAAAATCACAGATCATTTGGCATGGTCATAATTCCTAATAATTGGCGGGAAATCCCCCGGAACACGAATACAAAATAATAAAGAAACGATGATCAATTAGTCGAGGAGCGTGTAAACAAGAGAGGCTGTATTTTGAAAAGGTTTCATGACAAATGTATCGAGCGAGGCTTTATGGGGGCGGCAGGGATGGCTTTAGGGGGTGGTCGTAAGAGGCTTGATTGTAATTAATTACGCCCTACTTATAATCTTCACTATGGATATCTTTCGCAATGCTCAACTCCATTAAAGGAACACAAAAAGAAACTCTAATAAATAGGAAAACCACTCGACCGAGCCATTGTTATTTGTTACTGACAAACAAACGGTCATTTATATACATATTTATATATTTCATTGATGAAGTATAACTATTAACTTATATTCAGTGGTCATTAAAAATAAATTATGGATGATTCAATAAAACCTATCAAATACCATTTTCAATTAAATTTTGGTTTTGCCCTAACATATTAAGATACTGTTTTAAACCTTTAATATAATTGTTTTTGTATCATTTTTATGCTCTTTTTATAAATGCTACATATTATGAAAAAACTGAATACATACTGTTCAAAATAATATATTCTGTACAAGGTGTACAGTACAGTGTACAGCTACAACTTAAGTTTCTAACATTTTTTATTTTTTTAAATTATAATTAAGTAAATTACTGATTCGAAATGAAGGACTAAATATTCATTTATTTTAAATATTTTATAACAATTAGTTGGTTGTATAAATGTATGATATTTTGATAGATTTATTTTAAAGTAAAATATTAAAGTGTTCTTCAATCATTTTGGTATTTGGACCAATGTATGTCTATTTAACTCAACATTAAATTTTTAACAAGGCGGCTCTCTCAGATATTTTACAATAAAAAAATCAGTTTATAAGTAAATCTAGATGACTATTCAGGAATTCGTAAATATAATTATCAATCTCCCAATCACAATATTCGATCGAATGTTTTGTTATTTTTAATTCGACTAAGACCCATGACAACATTTCAAGACATGCGCTTTTTTCGGTGTTATGCACGCTGATAAATTTTAGTATTCGTTCGTTTTAAAATATAATTTTTATATAAAATTTTATATAAATGTTGAGATGCAGAAAGATTAAATGTAAATTTTATGATCGAATCCCACGAAAGCCTCATTGGATTAATACTGGAAGTATATAAGGTTAATCCTAGGGTGTAATAATTTCATTTGTACGTTATTATTGTCACATTGCTTAAATCCCCGGCAACAATTTGAAGGCTTTATTGTCCTAATACGATTATGTTCGCCCAACTCCCTTTATTTCATACAACACAATTCCGATTAACAAACACATAAAATGTGAGTAAATACAACTCGAACAATATTATATATTGGAAACATACTTAAACGAAAATATCAGTATATACTTATTGATAATGGTGGCAAAAGAAGGTTCTATTGTAGTCTGTTATTGCCACCAGGTATTCTTTCAAAGTCTGCCTATTGTTGCCTTCCGAATGATTTCACCTCGTATATAATATCTTTTTATAAACATTATATACAGAATATAATTATTTAATAGAATAACGAAAAAAAATATCGGGTAGCCACAACATAGTTGATCTTTTAATACACACATAACAGAGTGTACAATTGCGTATAATATGAAAAGTGAGAAGTTTCAGGCTGAAAAGCTTTGTGAAGTCGGTCACGTACTTTGTTAATATCATCCGTGGCAAATCTGTGTGAATGAAATCGAAAAATATTTCTCCCTCGAATCCTTTATTTCTCATAATAATAAAAATAATTCGAAATATAATATATAATAAACTAAGCAGAAATAAGATTATTCGCTTGAACAAGGCTAGAGGACACAAGGTAGAAAGCGAATAAATGGATTTATCTAAACTTTTACTATTTAGATTCAAGAAATTAAATCTTGTGGATATATACTAAAACTATAATTTAGAAAAAATATACAGTTTTCTACTTTACCTCCATTAGCTTAGAGAAGAAATGAAAGGGTGGATATAAAGATAATACATTGGGGATATTTATTAAGAGTAATTTTAAATGTGTCTGAGTATACATCGAAAAATAAATTGTAGAAATTATTTTATAAATATCTTTATGTATGGAATTCCATTTATAAGTCAACACGATAATAAATTGTGTATTTAAATAACAAAGGATGATACATTTGAATGTCAAAATAGACCAGGCGAACTATAAAATAGCTATTTACGATATTATTACTATTTAACATTTATATAAACGAATCAAATTTTTTAAACGTGTATTTAAACTAACGATTTTTCAATATAATAACCATGTATTTTAATAATGTGGGGACATAATACTTTTTGATATAGTAGTACAAAAGAGAGTTGTTTACAATCCTTCTTTCGTTATTGAAGTAAATAAATATTGTAGCATTTAATCAGTAGAAAGAAAAGTATCACATAAAGTGGCAGGTAAGCCAAAGGAATCTATCAAATAATGTTTTATTGCTCACGTATGGATTTGGGCGCGTGGAAGCAAATGGAAGCAATAATTCGATAAGTAGTTTCAGTCTAGTGGGTATGGTTGATAAAGTTAATCAATTTTTACGCACAATAAATGGTATATGGGTTCACAATGTCGGAATGCCAACAATGTGAATGTTCTGAAAGCTCCGGCTCAAAGCAACTATGCAATAAATCTCTGAGATTCCGTACCCAAACTTCTGCCACACACGATTCCTGTGCACTCATATTAATTGAATATCAAATAATATTACTATTTGACTACTTTCAGTTTCGTACCATTACGAACTCACATCAGTTAAATCATTATATTTTACCGCATATACAAAACGGTGATTTAACCTATAACACGACTTATGTAATTGTACTTAGGTCGAGAAATGGGGAATAGTATTAATAAAATATTGATCGATGAGACGATTATTATTAAGATAGACAGAGTTTACACAGTCGGTGATCTACTAACTTTCTGACTAACCCAATTATAAGTAATTTCAATAAAACCAAATATTATTCGAGAAAAGTTCATTTTACCAATGAACTTTCAAAATTGATATCATTGAAATAATTCTCTCTATTCAAATTTGGCTTTACCCAATCAATCTGTTATTTAGTTTTAAGTATAATAAATTTATTAATCTCCATATCTGTAAATAGGTTCTATCATATCAAATATTTTTTATTAAAACTCTCATGTTAGTTATAGGTGAATATTTATATATGCTGTACACCTAATTCTAATTTATAAAATGATTTTTTTCTATTCAAATAATGTAAAATTGTTGACTACAGTCGTTGATCTGTGTAACTGTAATAGTTGGAATAAATCTACCCAATAAAAGCATACAGTCAAAAGCTCCTCAAGGCCATATATTATAGAATATAATAAATTCAATGATATTATATAATAATTATTTGATAAAGGTACTTACTGCTGATGCTGGCATCAAGCAATCCGGACCCGCATAACCTCGAGGACATTCACAAGAGTAATTATTTCCCCTGTCTATGCAATAATGATGAGAGCTACAAGGGTTGGGAGAGCACAAATCCACCTGTAATTATAACAAGCAATCAATGATCCATTCAATATTACTCGATAATGATGAAAACACAATATGATATAATACTTACTTTAATATGACATCTTTGTCCTGTGTATCCTCTGCCACAAGTACAAGTATAGGATCCAATATGGTCGGTACAAGTCCCTCCATTGATGCATGGGGAAGATTCGCATTCATTGTATTCATACTCGCAGTGTTGGCCAGCAAAGCCTATGATAAAAATAATTATATATAAGTTTGTATCACACAGTTGTTTTAATATAGGTAAATAAGGTTATTAATAGTAAAATATGAGCAATGGCCATACATATATAAATTGATTTTTAATACAACATTAAATCAATCTGTTAATAACTGTTAATGAGAGTTTTTAGGGTAGTGAAAAGGGGGAGAGAATATCACAAATTTGGATATTAAAAAAATATTTGGAAGGACCTTTTTATTTCGTTGGCGTTTAATAATACTAGAAATGAATTTTTATATAAAATGCATAATATACAGGGTGGACTTGAACTAATTGAGAACATTTTAGGGGATAGTAGGGTATCGCCATAGTAAGTGAAAAATAGTATTTAATATTTTTTTTATTGTTATAATTAAAATTTATTTATTTTACGCCCCAAGAAGCTCTTTTTTTAGATATGATATTTTTATACACTAATACAATATTATTGGTATTTTTATATATTGTCTTTCGGTGATCTTAATTATTACTAGTTACACAATCGCCTCAGTATTTACGTTATAATCCAGGAAATCAGAGTAAACCTGGATCAAGACGATCGATCGGGATTTTATTAATATTATTCCTGATCTCCTAATTGTAATAACCGATCAAATCAATTTAAATATTCTTGACTTGAGTGGGATTTGAACCCATGACCACAATATTTGTAGCCACGCTTTTTATCCCTTGAGCGATTACGAAGGTCATTTAAAAAAATAATAGTGCTTTTTGAATCGAGCTTAGGACACCATCGAATCATTATTCGAATCAGCTGTTTCTGTAAAGTACTCAGTAGTGAATTTCCCATGTGTATTGTGACTTTTCAATACTTTAGGAAGTAAAGGATTAGTTTTTTATTATTAAATAATAATAAAAATATATTTAAAAAATATATCTTTTTTTCACTTATCTTTACGATACCTTACTACTTCCTGAAGATTCTCAGTTAGTTCAAGTTAATTCTCTATATATATAATAAAATAAAATTGAAAGTTGCCCTGTTCAGGGAATTTTAAAAAGATTACGATACATTAATTTAAAAATAATTGTACTAAAAGATATTGAACTTCACAAAGTTAGATAGTATTCAAAATTGAGCTGGACCAACAGACGGTGGGCGTTGGCATTTAAAAAGTTTCAGGCCGAATAAAGTCAATTTGCAATTCCCGTCACGACCGTCCATAGTTTTCAATTTATATCGAATTCTGGTAAAGTACAAAGAGCCAGTTGAGAAAACGCACTATTACTCTCAGGCGTCATTTATTGAAAATTGAATAGAATAGAATGAGACTTCTCGAATTGTCCGACGGAATGATTGAAAATTCTTTCACCGTCCCGACTTCTGGTCACAAGGAAAACCACAATACAGCCTATTTCTATTACGTGCAATATATACAATAATATTTGTGCGAAATATTGCGGTATTTTGGACCCTCCTGTGTGTGCGAGTAACTGGAACACCACGTGCTGGATTTGTAGGCTACTTTTTATATTTGACAAATGATATATATGTATACATATATTATGTTTAGAATTTAGGGCTTATTTGTAAATCATACTATCCTTTTTAAATTTAAAAAAATAATCGTTTTTCTTTATTGTACCACGTGAGTATGTAAATTATTGTTGAAATAAAACTACTAGTTAATTCTGAAACCCTGTAATTAAAACATTGTTAATTAAAACATTTTTTTTTATATTTAATATTTTATTAAATTTTGAAAAAAATATCAAACCAATTATTCTTACGATACCCTACCACCCACTAAAATATTCTCAGTTATTTCAAGTCCACCCTGTATCATATTATTGTCTAACTTGTCCGTCTTTGATGGATTTTTTATCTTTATTATTTGTTCATTTGTCAATGTTATAATAAAATTTCTTGTTAGTTATCGGTTAAAATATTTATACATTTTATATAGCTTAGTAACTACATATGATGTGAGATAAACAATTTAAAAATATTCTGATCTACCTGTCGTTTTCTGTTTTATAAAAAAAAGAATCCTCAATAATTTAAAAATACATTTTCAGGGTTGATGATTTCCAACCAATTTTTTTAATGTACATAATGTTATTGAAAAGAATTTTTTTTTGCTTGTGGAGCTCAGTATGTAAGATATTATTATTTTTTGTTTGTTGCGCCTTTGGGCAGATGATTCCAAGTATGAACACGAATTCTCCTTCATCCCCCGGGTCAAAAGAGGATAAATATAATACAATATTGTGGGGGATGGAAGATAATTGCGAATGTTGGTGGCAGGTCATCGGTATGAATGCCTCAAGCAATTTGTTTGAACAGATTACTATTATAGTTTATGATGAAGTCTTCACCTGTCAATTACACAAATACCCTCTGACAGAACAATACCCTGTAAACCATCACATATTGTATTCAATATACAACTTCAATATACGCATTTCATGGGCGAGCATTTCTGAGAAATTTTAAAAGGTATTATATCACTCTTTCGTGGAATTAATTAAATTTCACCCCATTGAAATTGAAACCGAGAAGAGAGGACGAAATTCTACAAAGGGAAAAAACATTTTTAACATGATATTCATCGTATTTTTTATGGTACTCGATAAAGGGAACTTTTAATTAATATCACATGTATTTTGATCTAAATGACTCCAGTATCTTAAACCGGTCACTCACCTGTAGTTTTGTCTGTTCAAACTGAAGTGTTGGTGTTTGGCTGTATTTATAATTCAGTATTATATACATTATTAATAAACTCATTTAGACGTACATATGCCAGCAAACAGAGAGATCATAGATACGAATGCTTATCGACTTTCAAAAAAAAATGATATTGAGCATATTTAACACATTTTCATTAAAAAATGTACGTTGGTTTAATTTTATACTTTTGATTATATAACTTGCCTTCAATGCAAAGGCTATTCTACCGGCAAAATAAATAATTAAAATTTGCAAGCTTTATTATGAAAAATGTACGTTTTTAAGTCCCACATTAAGTAGGGAAGAGTTCAGCTTTGAAGGAATGATTTAGTATTTCTCCTCCCCCTCAATCTTTATTAGACCATGAAGTAATTGAACAAATAATATTTACCTGGTTGACAATAGCACATATATCCATCTTCTTTATCCACACATATTCCATGGACACAGGGTGAAGATTCACATTCGTTAAGAGCATGTTGACAGAGAACACCAGAATATCCTCGAGGACATTCACAGCTGAACTGTTTTACATTGCCAGTACAAGTGGCTCCATTTTGACAAGGACTGGAGCTACAAGGATCCACTTCCTCCTGACAGTTCTTCCCGGTGTAGCCTGTAAAGGTTATGTATTTTTTTAATATTTTATCAATCAATTTTTACGTTTGAACAAGGTTTTTCGTGGAGTTGAAAACCTTTTTTCTTGGATGACCTTTAAATTTAGCAGACGTGGCAGGTTTTGCTGACGTCATTAGGTGGTGACGATGACGTCAGCGTTCACAAGAGTTCAATGCATACCTCATCAAATTCACAGTATTTTCACCTCTAGATCTATTCTATTATTAAACATCACTATGCTACACGATACAATATCCATTACCATGAACCGTATGTGGATATTGACAATTCACGTTATATAAGGTGTATTTAATTCAACTCATGATAATAATTAAATTTCAAATAGTTGTAAAAAATATTTCCTCAAATTTATAAAATTTTAGAGGTGTAATAAACGTACGTCAAAAATCAGCACTTATTTTTATGAAAAGTAGCTCTAAATAAAGTGGCAAAATGGCTCTTAAAATAGCAATGTTAAGTGGCACTAATATTTCATTTTTGTGAAAAATTATATGTTAAAATAGTATAAATTAACCACATATAATATGATTTCGTTATTAAACTACGACATTTATATTTTTGCTAAAGAAATTACATTTTTTACATACTAAAATAAGATGAAATGGTGTTATTATTCTGATGTTATGGGATGAAAATTTTTACTCTAAAAATAATGGGGTTAAATATAGTATTTATGATTTGGTATATCATAAATACATAAAAAAATATCCTTCACTTTTTTATCATTTAATTTCACATTCTTGGTGGTTTTTTTTCCAAATATATCCCTCTATATATTATATTATATATGGTTATAGTAAGATTATATCCCTCTAATGAAACTGATATCGGTTGCACTATAAATTAGTATAATAGTACGGTAATAAATTCCCCTACACTATAACTTTAATAATTAATATGACCCAACCTAAATAAGAAGTTGACTATACTGAAAAGAGCATTAAAAATAATAAACGAAGTAATATTTTTTGTTGTTCATTTATTTATTGACAACACTGTTATGGCTTTCGTAGTTTGCATCTAAGGAAATCATTAATTGAAAATTTTATTTTTCAGCTTGATTTATCGAAAAATAATACATATTAAAATGAGTATTCTGAATATAAATGTGCCATGAAAGATAATGTACAAGAAAGCAGATCAGAAGAAGAGGATTCATCATAAATGACATTTCAATACGTTATTATGGTGGAAAGCAAACTTCACTTGATGGATGATGACAAATTGTAAATATCTTACACACTTCTCAACATTACATTATCTTCTAAATACATTATTGATAATTATGATATCATTCAACACACAATAGCTTCTGTTCTAATCTATCTTATTATATCTCTCATGACAACAATCGTTGAATGAAAATGTCCTCGTGATTTGTTAGCTTTCCGAAATATTAAATTGTTTTGACCAATCAAGAAATTCTAGGGCATTTGTATAAATTATTTATTTTTTCATTTCGAAATAATATAAATTGAGTTTCAATGGTTGCGGTTTTGGGAATTTTATTGAATTTTATTGGTGCAAAAAGGGTCGAAGCCGGAGGACATGTTTTTTAATATTCAATGCAAGAGTTGATTGCGATTTGTTAATTATTATATAAACACATTTTAAATATATTTGCGGGATTAAATTTTTATTTAAAAGTATACCTCTGAGGCTTGATATTATGAGATAGTAAACATTTATTAATTACCCGTGGAAAACAATCCTACTTGAATCCATTTTCAAAAATATCTAACTTATGCATTTGTACAAAAAAATCCAACGAAGTAAGATTAAGCAAACGACAATAATCTTTGTAATATAATATAAGTCATTGAAAAGTTGTAAAAGTGAAACTTTAGTTTAGCGTTTAATTAAGAATGAAGGTTTTCAGTAAAGTGATACTGCAGAGTACACGATTAAAGCCTTTCCGGTACTTTTGTAATTAAAAACTGCCAACTCCAATTTCGCGACGATGTTAATTCCAGAACAAACCGACTCCCATTATCCCCGAAATGTTTTAAATTATATTCAACTTCATTATATTATACATTCTTACCCTCAAGTGTCATTATGGCTGAACACTCTCCCTGGGATCATCTTATATAATTAATTCGTTAACCTCAATTTTCCGCAAAAAACCACATAATAAATCCAATATTCACTGAAATAAGTTGACTTTATGAGGTGACGAAGGTTGTTTATGGGCATTTAAGTGAACGATCGATACCAAAAGTTATATAATATGACAATTTTACGACAAGGGTTGTCCTTACACGAAATAGGGGATGGCTGGATGATAAAGTTTGGAATAATACAATTACCATACGTAATACTCTAATTGAAAATTACTTAATAAGGTCAGAATAACAAAGTATTTGTTGTTATCATTTAATTGAATCGAAGCAATTTAACTATACCCATGCATATTAAAGTCATACTATTGATTTTATAACATGGGACTCGATTGATTACTTTTCATTTAATGTTACAATTTCCAAACAGATCATTCCCCTTCAACTTTCAACCCCTGTTTAAATTATAGTCTAATGTTTGGTTAAATAAATATTTATAGAATCTTGTCCGGGTAATTATTTAACACTATTATGATAATAATATACTGATTTAATAGAATTTCCAGTAAATGATCTACTAAAGAATAAAATTCAAGCCTAATATGTATAGTTGTATTTGGGGTGAACCCTATATTGAGTGAATTTAACTTGACTATATTATTGAATAGCTGACAAATCACTCTTGAAAATTATTCGATACGAATGCTGAAAAAAGAGGATCGGAAAGGACTTTAAAAGTTTTCGCTGAAACAATAGCGGCGACGGATTTATATAAAAAAGGTGAAAAGATCGTTCGATAAAGCCATAAAGCGTAAAAGCAGCTTCAGGGGATGGAGACGATGTTAACGTCACATAAAATAATAATTATGTAACCATAATCGTATATATTGAGGATATTTTTAAAGACGAAAAATGTGTAATAGAGGTCAAATTTATTCGCCAGTATTTTACATACATTCTAATCTTAATAAAACGAAATTATTTGAGTACCCTCGTATAACATAATACCGTTTTGATAAAATTGTTCTTTTTTATTCAACTCTGACTGACTAACAGGCCAACTTTGTAACGTTTTCTCTTTTCCAAGAATCGAAAATGTCTCGTATATCCTTCAGGTCTTCTGGAAACAATATTAAGCGCAATAATACGGAACACGTGCCCTGGTTATTATATTTTATTCTTTATTAAATCATCTTTTTATGGACGATCATATTATAACATGCTTTCTTTCCTTTCAAATTGATATTTTTACATAATAATCTGCAGAAAATAATTTTATTGGTATTATCTCGAAAAATGTTTGGAAGGATGCTATGTTATTTAATATTATTTTACTGGAAGAATCGATTTTCGATTACCTACTCATTTATTATTGAACCTTGTTCTTTTAATTTGTATTTATTATTATATAATATGTATAGGTAGTAGATTATTTATATAAGAGTACCGAATGTTAAAATAAGTACGAATATTGTGTCTGTAGGTTCAATAGTAAAATTCATCAAGCTTATATTGAAATAAATATTTTTATGATTATTATATTATCTAAATGTATATATATAAGTTAAGGGAATCATTAAAATAAAGTAATAAGTAAAGAAAACTTTGTACGTTATTTTTGCTATTCGCTTAAATAATTTTAAGTAAAAAAGTAAGTTATTATTTGAAAGTAGTTTATGATTGAAAACCATATTTACTTTCCCATGTTTTATATTTTTTTCAATCAATACATATTTATCGATTATTCTGGGTTTAATTAAATATTAATTTTGTTTTAAGGGTTTTTAAGAATTCAAGGCAGCGATTAAGTTTTGATTTAATACTATAATTTAGTGATGCCTCTATTATGGTGAAAGCTTCTGAACTTTCAGTTTCACCCTCACATTTATGTTGTTTCAAATCAGACTTCACCAACCGTACTGAATTTAATATTAACTTTATTATTTATAGTCAAAACGGTTATTAAACTCTAAAACCCGAAGGCCCTTTTAAGACAAAGTCGATCGCGTTGAATATACAAAGTGAAAATGTATACAATATTATGTTGACGTTTCATTATATCTATCCAAGCACAAATGAAAAAGCTGCGTAAATTTTATTTTAAATCCATTACGAGTTTATTTATAAATGAATTAATTATATGAATATTTCATTTGAAAAGATATGAAATCGCTGTTTTACTGAAATGTGTAGACAGTAGGCGTGTTCTTGTCTGCCAATAAGTTTCCTTTACGAGCAGATCTAAAACAAAGTTATCGAATTAAAGACAGAAATCACAGCCTTATTCCCACTAAAACCTATCTCATATTCTATTTAAACCGTTCAATTTGAACACTTTTACGACTTTGAGCTCCGTTTATTTTATAGATGTGTGCCGAGCGAAAATGTGTACCGGGATTATATCAATCACAAGAGCATCATATTAACACATTTAACTATTAACAATGTTAATATGTAACGGGCGGGGCAAATTTCCCGCTACCATTTTGATTGTGCGCCATCTTGGTTATGTGACGCTTAGACCAGTTTCTAAGCATTGTGTGTGACGCCCCAATTTTATAATGGATACGCCCTAAGAAATGTAGAAACATTTACTTTATTTATTTTGAACGTTATAGGTAAGATTCTAATTAAATATTGAGACATTGCTGATTTGTTATATATAGTCAATTATACTTGGGATATTTTGTAAATTAAAAGAAAAATATATTTGAATAATAAGAAAAAAACGATAAAATGGCTCTTGAAATACCGCGAATCTCAGTCATATCATTACAAGTATTATTTTATCAGTGTACCAAACCTTCGAATTATTAAATATGTATTTACTTTTTACAATTTAAAATTAATCCTCGGTAAAAAGACTTGTACATGTGTCATCTACAGATATTAAGTCATTTAGCAATGAAAAAATGTAATGAAAATAATGGTACTGGACAATTTGGGAAATATTTATACATCAATGAATTTATATCTACAGAAGTTTCAAGTACATGCGCATATTATACATATACTTCACACAAACTGAGTGGGCTGTGGCCACCTGCAACATTTTCTCTAAAAACCGACACCTTCGATAATCACACAAGCGAGAGCAACAAGATTTTTCCCACAGAAACATCAGAACTGATCATGTAAATTGATTAAATACTGACATATTATTTTTCCTTCAATATTTCAAGCAACTTTTAAAAACGTACTTATTATTATCAAAGTAAAAGACACAAGTAGGATTTGTATGTTTTCCCATAAATTATGTAATGACTTATAAATTATTTTAAATATCAATTGATTGTACTCCGTATTAAAATAAGTAAAAGACTAAGTCTATAAACTTAATATTGTAACATCTAATCATAATGTATCAAAACATTGTATGCATATAATTTTTAATGAAAAAATTGTATAATAAATAACGTAAAAGACGGTACAAGCAATACACAATAAATAGTACAAGCGGTAAAAGCAGTGCCCCAAGCGGCTGTCATACGAATCTTTTTTGATTTTTATATTTTAAATAAAATATTTTTGCATATTATGTATAAGTATTGTCTCGATATTTACTTTACAAACCAAGATTTATTTCTTAATATAATTTGTACATAACAGTTATGGATAAAAATTTGGACGTTGTTTAGACTAGAAAGTGGAAGGAGCAATGAGCCAATCAAGTTAGAGTGATCCATAAATATTAATGTTTTTATTCCTTCCAGAAAATATCAGTGTTGATCCCATCGACGTGAAATATAATTAGTATATGGAAGGTTGTAGACAAAGTTGTCACAATGATCACATATATCACGGGCCATTACCTGCGTAACTCTGAAGCACAATAGCGGCTTATGTGTCCAAGTCTCTACTACTTGGTAACTACGAGCTAACTTGGTAAACTATCCCCTTCACTATTTACCTCCTATTATGAGCAACGGTCTTGAAACAATAGTGATTCGTCTTCAGAGAGTGTTCCATTGTTATTTTCAATTAAAACATCTTCAATTATAAATTTACATTTGTATACATTCTTCGCCAATTTATGCGATAACTTTTTGCGTAAATCAAAATTTTAATATTCGTGAAAACCGAGATATCTTACAACTTTTCTCCGTGCGTATTTTTTTCAACTTCTTAAAGTGTATGTGTGTTTTTTTTGTTAATTTAGTGCGAAACATCCAAAAACTTTTCAGCCTCTTCTCTGCCAGCGGACTTTATAGATAACTTTTGCTTTGAGTAAATGTGGGTGGGTGAAGTAGACTAAATTAAGCCTCAGAGAGAAAGACAAACTACTCGTATGCAATCTTGAAAATTGTCATCTAATCAAACAAAATGTTTTCGCGTATGAATGTACCGTTTTTCCACAAATGTGTAAATATTTATGTACTCGTTTCAGAAACTTCTATTGGTAATATGTAACTTACCGTATGGACAAAGACATTGATATGTTGTTCCATCATGTCCCTGAGAAATGTCGACACAGATTCCATTATTTGTACATGGTGATGGAAAACAGGCATCTTGTTCTTCACAATGAGGACCCACAAATCCCGGACAGCACTGGCATTCATAACCTTCCTGTAATGAACAAAAAAAATTAGTTAGAGTGCAAAAACTTCACTTCATTAGGGTTTGATATTAAGTATTTTCATGACATCATTCTTTATATCATCATACGCTTTATTCATTTCACGGTACCCTTTACATTTATAAAAATAAAGCTAATAATGTATTCTTGTTGTGAAATTTAGATTAATAGTTAAGATCAGGCAGAAATGCAAACCCCACTTAATTGGTTGGTGAATCAAGTAATATTTCAATTGAACAAAAATTCATAAATAATTAATTATACATTATACCTTAATAGAAACTTTGAATTGACTTGTTTAAAATAGCAAAATATTTTTACTGTTTATTGAAAAAACGCTGTAGGTTGCTCTCAAAAAAGATTATATTTTTTGTCGGGTTAGAGAGAATATTTAAAACCTCAATATATTTCTTATCGAATAAACCAGATAACTAAAACAATTTATCTGGGTTCATCAATTGTAAGAGAGAGTTCGATAATAATATTTTATATATATTAATTCATTGTCTGTCGATGATCTTAACTATTAATAGTTACACAGGTCACCTAATTGATAATCACTTCAGTATTAACCTTACAATCCAGGAAATCAAGTAAACTAATTATCAAGACGATCGATAGGGATTTTTATTAATGTTATCCCCGATCTCCCAGTCGTGATAAGCGATCAAATCAATTTTCCTTATTTGACTTGAGTGGGATTTGAACCCACCGCCACAGTATTTGTAGCCTGGTGTGGTTTAATAAACCTGGATCAAGATGATTGATCGGGATTTTATAATGATTATTATTCCCGATCTCCCAATCGTTATAACGGATCAAATCATTTTTTTTACTTGAGCGGGATTTGAACCCATGACCAAAGTATTTGTGGCCACGTGTTTTATCCCCTAAACTATTATTGTTCTGCTTGATAAAAATATGAAAATCCTTGATATTATACAGATTGCAAACATTTATATAAAAATGTTATGTTAAAAATTATTGTAAAAAATTTTGGAATTCAAGTAAATCAATTGAAATCTGTGGTTATATTGAGCTTATATTTTTTTTATAAAAACTGCTTGATTTTGTATTCCACCGCATAGTATCAAAGAGAGGAGACATTAGAGACAACTAGAGATAAAAATGCAAATGCTAAGGTGGCTGTCTTGTTGGTTGGCTATAGAGCCAACGAGATTCCGGCAACGCCTGAAAAAGCCATGGTGTTCTTCTGAAAAGTTCCACCCTCTTTCACATGCACTCGCCTCGTTTCCATTAAACGATATCAAAATATTCACCGACCAGTCCTCCACTATTCCCATTTTCTTTTTTCACTCCTCCGGGCCAAGTGTGTACACTTTCTGTATGCATTCGTTTAGATTAGGAAGTTTTCCTCTACTAGGATGTTTTTCATATCGCAAAACCCTCATATACCACGTGTATGCCAAAATATCAAGTCATTTAATACAAATTTTATTAGTATATAGACAAATATATTATTCTTATGAAAATATTTGTTTTTGGAGTAATATCCATATGTATACACTACGGTTTTTAATAAATATTGTCATTTTATAAAAAAATATTTGAAATTAACCTCTTGGATCTATTTTATTATAACAATTACACTGGGTCATCTAGAAGGTGGCTGTGCTCAACTTATCTTCAGAATAAAGTTTAATCAAGACGATAGATCGAAATTTTATTAATAAAACTCAAAATGTAATCGATCTCAAATTATTTTTTTGAAATTCCATCTAATGCATTTATTTTTATTTGGAATCGAGAATTTACTCTGGGTGAATATTTTTGAATTTGCGCACCTGGGTGAACCCTTTTCCACAAATTCTGCCACCTATAGGGCCAGGAGCGACCTCATATAGTAACACGTAAAGGACCGCTTCCTATACCTTACATTATTTTATTTTATATACATTATATTTATACATTTTTTACAAAACATATTTTTTATATAATACTATTTTTTTAATATATGTACCTTTTATTTTTGTTTACTTTTTTATTATTTTAAAAAAGTAAGCGTTTATATGAATATAAATAAATTAAGTCTGAAAAAGCAAGGATTGAACTGAAAAATTTGTGGGATCGATTTCTGTCTTCCAATACAATTAAAGCTCAAGACACATTAAAAACATAAAAAATAACCTCTCTGTTTACAAATAGACAAAATGAACGCTAACCCTTGCAACTCCTATGAAATATCAGATGCGTGAATAAATTATTAATAATCAATGTGGAATTGATTTCTAAAAACATAAAAGAGAAAATCACCTATAATCACCAAAAAAGAAAATCACCATTAGAGGTAAAAGAATGCGCGATCGTCACATGACGCCCACGGCAGAAAATGGGTTAAAGCGACAATTTGTCGCCTTCAACACGGCAATAGAAAAACAGAATAATTTTATTTAATATGTAATAAAATAAGCAATAACCCTGAATAAAGCAGAAGTGAGAGTGCACATACAATAATCGTAGTACATTAGGGGGTTGTAACACATGACAAATGATACGCCTTCTTTTAGGCTTGTATTTCAGTTGTAGTTGGCAGCAAGCGGCGCCGCTCCGGATATAAAATTAACAGCCCGTTTTACTATTACAACGACATGTTTTTGCATATAGATACCATGGGTGCCGTTTATGAATAAATAAACCGAATGGTGACAGGAAGGCGGCCAAATGTTGCCAAGCCTTTTCTTTCCAACCTACTTCTAATAAACTGTCTCACTGCACCATCTACAAACACTCTATAGCTTTTTTTTGCCACGAATAATGCACAAAAGTGCTCTTACACAAATTAAGACACACCAGCGCATTATTCGTGAAAGTGTAAGATCCTATGGGAACTCCGAACTTGTGTTATTTTATGTGGTTATAGTAGTTTTATATATTCCTAGGGTAATTTTAACTGAAATTTTCAATTTGTTAATGTGTTTTGATGTTCTGCTTGTTTTTTAATAGGGAGGTTCTATTTTGAGTTATGATTTAAATTTAGTTTCCAATTTGTTTATTTTTCTATCAGAAGAAGTTTGAATTTTCAAAGTAAATTATAAATAAAATAATTTAATACGGTTTTCACACGATGACAACACTCATCATAATTTTTAAAAAGAGAGTTTCCCGATAAATACTGTTTTTTTGAGAATTGTCATTTATTATGCATTATTTAATATTATTTTGAACTTAATTTAATATTATTATCATTATAATAGCCGTTTCGAGATTTTAGATATGTATTAATTGTAAAAAACTAATTAAATGAAATATCATTCTTCCATCTGGTATCTGGTAACACTGATGGTTGAAAGACCCGTACATACATACACACACCCTAGACAATTATATATACCATAAGTTTTATGTGGTAGTTAAGATATTGTTTTGGAAATAAATATTTATAAATAAGCAGGTAATATGATTTTATTTTATATGTATATTGTTATGAATTCAAGAGAAAAAAATATTAAAGTAATTCGGTCATGTCGATTTCTTTTTATAATTAAACAGTAGCACCAAAAAGTAAGTAAATAGGACTTAGAATGAATGGAGTAAAAAAAAACTACCAAAAAAATGGAGCATAATAATTTTTCTATATCTCGAAAATAAAAAGATAGTTATTATTTATTATAATACTGAGGAATCAATAAATTTAAAAAATATACTGTGTCCTTTGAATAATTAAAGAATATTTCCATCAGTGAATTCAATGTAAAATTCCTAATGGTATATTTTGTTATCGAATATTATATAGTCATGTTGATGGTATTAGAATATCATTTTGATAAATATAACACATTTTTTCTTTTTTCATGTCGTATTGTTTCGAGTGAATTTTACATGACCTCAAGGGAAATCTTTTTTTGCGCTTAAGCGACCGTCATTTATATGAAATATAAACAATACGAACCTTTATTGATATTTACACATTGTGCTATTTTAATGTAGCAATATTTCATTGATATTCTAAAAAGTAATCACCCCCATTATACAATATATTCACAGCGGAGACAGGCAATAAGGTCTTGTCACAGAATGTAATTACGTAGTCGGTGTCGATTTCCTTAATTGCAGCGATCAACAAGCTCATCATGATTTATTACCTTATCTTAAAACAATGCAAATGAACCTCTCGCCCCCATTCTTTTTTGGTGTTGATATACACCCCTTTAACGCCACCTCGTTTAACCCCCATTGCCATCGCGTCAAAGAAGAGCTCGATTTTGAATAAACATTCCTTTATTTTAATAAGTAAAAAGCTCATCATAATAAAACAATGGAACCTCTATGTACAATATATATCATACGATTCCAATAAACAGGATGTATTTGTATATATCAAAGCTATTTTTCCATAATTATTTATACTTAACCCATGACCAGCACAACAGCTTGTGGTATAAGGCGCCTGGCTACAAACACTATCGTCATTGGTTAAAATCGTTTAAGTACAACATTTTTTTAAATTGATTTGATCGGTTATTACAACTGGGAGATCGTATTAATATTTAAAAAATCCCGATTGATCGTCTGAATCCAGGTTTACTCTGAATTCATAGATTGTAAAGTAAATACTGAGACTATATTTAATGTAACCCGATTACCTGTGTAACAAGTAATAGTAAGATCACTGACAGAAAATGGATAAACATTGTTAAGAAATTTATAAAAAACCTATCGGGCGCACATATGTATATGAAAAAGAAATAAATTAAAAATAACAATAGTATGCATTTTTCATCATGTAGTATATCAAAACGGACATATATCGAGGATAAATATCAAAATCAAATAATTATTTCATTGTTTATAATTTTGAATAAATATCTCCACAAGACTTTAACTAAGTTAAGCATTTAAAAAAATTGAAGAATGGTTTTTTACTCTGTATATTGTAACTATCATAATAATATAAGTGTTTCTACTATTTTATATTGTAATGAAGCAGGTAAACGGCAGCGATATTAACTGAAAGCCAAATAGGCAAGGACCTTAACATATTACCTCAGACCTGAAGCGCATGCACATTCTTTTCACTCAATGCTAACAAAGATATAAACAACACAAAGAGAGTAACAAGGACGATATATGGTTTGTACTATACGAAATTAGGTACAGTGGTAGATATATTATTAAACAATCCTAATATGTGTGTGGAATAGTAGTGTATTACAAAGCTCTTTTTTCGGCAAAGCGTAACGATGTAAATAACATCTGTGACCGAAGCCCCTCAAAGGAAACGATCAATTTTGTATGCAAATCGAACGCCCTGCCGATTGATTTTCAACTTTGAAGTCTTTCAGGAGGGGCCTCGTCGAATTTATGACATCCTCTATATTCGGGTCTCCAATCGTAAAATTGAGCATATCCAATCACACTCACCACTCGAAAGCCTCCATGAATATATTGTCAAAATAAAAACAGCAACTCTCAATCAAAAAACTTTCAATATCACCAAATATTACCACTACTGAGAATTCCCATATGTGAACGTTGTCGTTTTTTTTAAATCGATGAAATCTAAGTAAATACAATTATTACTTCAATCTTAACTTTATTATCTGTGCATAATTTGTCAAGCCATAACTTGCAAGCCACAGTTTGTAGCAAATTAACTAAATGATTAGTTTTTTAATAATATTATATGTAAGTTAAAAGAAATAAATAAATATATTCAGTTTGTTATGCAATGCACACGCTGTTCTTTTTTCTCTTTTCTTCTTATGTAGTTATAATACTTTTTTATGTTAAAACCGTAAAAAGTATAATAACTAATAAAAAATAATGGCAGAAAAATTTATATATAAAAGTTTTATTGTTTAATTTTGTTGAATTTAACCTATTTATTAATGAAAGATCGCCATAGTTTTCACCTTACAATCCAGGATATCAGAGTAACACGGTATATTATACTAGTGGAGTAATTAATAGTCATTGAGTACGTGTACTAGATTCGAATTTGGTTTTACCCAATCAATTTGTTACTTAGTTTTAAGCATAATACTTGTAATCATTTTTGTTAAGAGTCTAATCTTGTTATTGTTTAATAATCCTCATATTATCTGTAAATGGGTTTTAATTTTTTTAGACATACATTTGATTATGTTATATCGGGTAGGTATCTCTCATATTACATAAAAATGTTATTAAAATTCTCATATTAGTTACAGGTAAAAAGATTTATATATTGTGTACACAATTCTATATAAATATTACAATTTATTTATTTAATTTGAATTTTACATTGTTCATATAATACAAAAAATCTTATGGATTAGACTTAGGTGTACAGAATATGTAAATCTTTTTACCTCCTATAACTAACAAGAGAATAACATTTTTATGTGCTATTAGAAATATAAATATTAGGAAAAAATAGGGAAAAAACCCATGTACACAAGTCTAATTCATAAGATGTTTTGTATTATTTCAACTATGTAAAAATTGTCTCAAAATGTTCCCGATCTCGGCTTCATGATGGCTTTGATTTTTCTTGTTGGCAGTTGCAAATAAATGGGTGCACATATATTATAAGTTTCTGCAATATATTATAATGATATGAATGCACTAAGCTAGGTTATTGTTAGGTATTTCCTATAAAATATGTAATGTATGTATAGTGGTAGTAATAATAAATCAATCAAGTGTTAGAACAGCGCCGAAAGGCCGTCACTTGGATGCACCGTACTGGCGCCATCTTCATCCCCTATATATATATAAAGGGGTGCATTACACCCGGATGCTTCTCTCAGTGACCAATATGACAAATTATATTCAGTCTCATGACGCCAACATAATATTTGATTTACATTAATAATTTATTCAATTATGACTCATTATACATATTTGTGTGTCTCAAAAGTCCATCGTTCGGCACGATAAATCTCCTGTTAAGAGACATTTAATTAAAACAGTGGTCTGTGGCAAGATGGTCTCTTTAAGGACACGGCAGGACGGGAAACACTATTATGTCAGTATAGTCGAATAATAAATGGTCGTACAGTAGACGGACGAGCCGTGAATAAGGAACACTATCTCTGGTATACACTGTTCACCAAATGTCCGACTCTGAAAACAAATAAGTTTTACACAAGAGCGACAACATATCCACACCACCAAGCCACATAACTCTTCCTTTGTTCTTCCAACATTACTGCAATTTTTCCCCAGGACAACACTTTCATATTTATGTGCTCCACTATGAGACATTTTGATCGATCGCTAGTTTGCATGTTCTTTGCAGGTTTTTTTTCAATCTTACAAAACCAATATTCTAAAATGCCTTTAGAGCTTAGCTAAGCCATCTTTTTAGAACTACATAATTATATTAAACAAATAATCATTCGAACAAATATGACTAATTTCCTAACTAATGCACTTAAAAGTAATAATATCATTAATTTTTTTTTCTATTAATTATTTTAAAAAATATCTATTTTTGTTTTATTATTCTTGCAAAACCCTACCACTCATTTTAATAGTAAATGAATAATTTGCCAACTTGCTACATTAGGAAAATATTATAATGAAAATTAAATATGCGACTTACAACCAATTATGCATTATGATGAATATTAACAAATCGTAACGTAGCATGGCTACAGATACTATGGTCATGGGTTCAAATCCCATAACCTCAAGAAAACAAAAATGAATCGATTGGTTGCTACGACTGGGAGATCAGGAATAATATAAATAAAATCCCGATCAACCACCTTGATCCAGGTTTACTCCGATATCCTGGATTTTAAGGTTAATAGTTTGGCGATTATTTTATCGGGCAGAGAAGCTCATGAATAAAATAAATGATAACACTTACTTGGACTCATAATAAATGAAAATAAGTCAATTATTCTGCTCCGTTGATAAGTTTGATCAATTAATGGTCTCTACATACGGATACAACAGATTGTAGAGTTTAGAATATTATTAGTAAAGACTATAATCAAAATTCCACACAAAGCTTTCCAATCACGGGAATGATACATTTATACATGCAATGTTAATATTTTATCGTATAAATATGTTTGACGTATTAACATATTTATCCATGCGACAGTTTGGTGCATATTAATCACGTCCTAAAATAATACAAAGCACTCACGTTCCATCAATATTATGATATTCTCTAATCACTCTTCAAATAATCGAATCAAAAGAATGTAAATCGTTTAGATATATATTTATTTTATTAGACAGTCAATTAGGCAAACAAAGCGAAATAAAGTTGAACCCCCAACATTGATTTACGCGTAAACAGCCGTAAAATAAAAACCCTAGAAGATGTTGAAAGAAAAATAACGCCAGTTAATAGTTGGGGGTGCTTGAGAAAACCATAATTAAGTCCGTGAGATGTTTATAGCGTGTCACGTGTAAAAAAAGTATATGTAGTTAATTTCTTCGATAGGGTGAAAGTGTAAAGTGGGGTTGAGGGTGGAGGCTCTAAAGTGAGTTGAACAGAGAAAATACGACATTTCTGAGACTATTTTTCAATGTGTAAATAGCCCAGCACTATATTAAAAGAGAGCTGTCACTTTAAAAAAATATATAAATAGATTTTTACACTTTTATGCAGTTGGTTCCAATGAACTTATTTCTATAGAAGGTACATTCGTATTGTTTTCATACATTGGAACATGGCAGGCAAAATTAAATACGCATATTAGACATATTTCACACATAAACGGGCTGTGGCCACCTGCAAATATTGTATTCTCTAAAATTCGACACCTTCGATAATCTGACACTCAAGAACAGGATGTTTCTTACAAAAACATCTAAAATTATAATATAAATTGTTTACATAGTGACAAATGTATTATTTGTCCTTGAATAAATTGAGCAATTTTTCAGTACGCACTTCACCATATGAAGTGAAAGACGGTGTAATTTTATTAGAAAGATTGACAAGTGACAGATAAACAGTACGAGCCGTAAAAGCAGCGCCCCAAGCGGCTGTCATACGAAACCCTTGGTGACAATGTTTTTGACGTAATATTGGCACCTCTACATTTAAGCTCTTATTATTTTAAATACTTAAATGATGAATTACTTAAAAATAAAAAAAAATAGTAGACACTTACTTAGATAGAATGCCTTAATCTATTTTATGGAAAATTATATTGATAATCGATGTTTTTCTCTAGAAGTTCCTTCTAATACAATATACTTTTTATATTCAGATACAGATAATTTTATAATGGTGAGTGATGAGATATTTACTATCCGATTCTTTATAAAATATAGTTCCTGAAGATGTCAAGGCGTCGTTGTGGAAAGCAGTGGTTCTTGGGTGTAAATTAAAAACTATTCACCACAAGAAACGGAAGCATCTGGAAAAGTTTCTCGGATTCGCTGCTGTCTGGTTTAGAAACTTGGCAAGAGAGCCGTTTATAATTTTGTCATCGTGTTTGAGACAGTCACCCCCATCGTCTACTAACTAAAATCCTAAACCGAGTGTGTTTTATGTGCAGAAGTCAAGCTCGTTCATCATGTGAAGTAGTACCATCGAATAAAATGGTGTTTCTTTAGTCCTGATACGATTACCTACTTAATAGTCTGACTATGTGGATTACAAGGAAATACCCTTTATATGATCAAGTTAAAGTGGTACTTACCATGGAAATGTTAGAGTAGCAGACTCCTTTGTCCGAGCAATCCTGATTGTCGCCACAGTTGTCTGACTTAACCGTAACTTTGAGTCGAACACATTGAGGGCCCCAACTCTCGGAAACCACTGAAAAGATTCAAACATTCAATTGAAAATTATTGCTTGGAAACAGTTCAATGTGTAAAAAGTAATAAATAGTAAAATCGAATTATATAGATGTGGAGTTGGGATCAAAGTTAGCCTATTCCACTTTTAAACTGCATACAAAGGAATACAATATAATTATGAAAATAATTCGTCGTTTTGGTGAAATCGTCAGCGTTAAAATCAAAAGTATACTATTCCAAAATATTTTAGTATCAAACATGCTCTATTCCAAATCCGGTCATTGAAATCGTAAGTTTTATCTTATTAGTATTTTTAGTCATTTATGATTTTATTTTACCGTTTTTTTTTATTTTTATACATATTATTATTAATTAAAAATCCGGGCATTGTTGTTTTATTAATCTTATAGTTTCAAAACCAACATGTTCCAAATAAATTAATTTTCAAAACCAGCCAATTCCACTAGAACATTTTGCCAAATATCTCAGTTCAGCAAAAACTGGCATAGGGGATAACATTGATCCCAAGCTTTAAAGAATTAAGTTACTTATGATTAAAATTTCGGTTAAAGTCTCTTATTTCATACAGTATGGAAGACAAATTTTTATTGTAAATTCTAATCAATATTCCACTTATTTTATTAATTCAATTTATTCAATATACAATGTATTATTAAAAAAATTAAATTTAATCATAAAGATACTTATTTTTTATATGCTGTAAATACATATTCAAATAGCCTATTTTTGTACAGATAAATACGATTTTTTATAAAGCAGTATTATCGGCGCGTGTTTGTACATTACACAGAGATAAAAATATGGCAGATTCAAATCTTCCGACCCAAAAGTCAATGGACGAACAAAGCCGGCGTGGATGAAATCTCGTCAAAAACAAAGCAAATAATAGAAGGCACAGAGAAATCCGAATCCGGGCACGAGATATAAGGCAAAAGATACTTTTTTCCAACAAACAGACAATATAATAACCGTGAAGGGTGGCCTCGGGGTTCTAACCATGGCCTCAACAAAAGCACCGATAACAAGAACGTGAAGCCTTCCAGCAAAGCCTTATTGAACACTTTACGACCAAAATGTTTGCTGAGCCTCGTTACATAACTCCACATCCCTCAATAATATCTCAATGCTATGTAATTACTTCTTAATCCGTTATTTTATCAGAATATTTAAGAATACATCATTATCTTGATTAGCTTACTCATTAATATCTATTATTATTTTGACCTACAAACATTTACCAATGTTTTTTCATGTGTTACAGAATCATAAGATAGGTCTAAAATTGATTAATTTTAAAGCTATTAAAAAAAATTATCAGGTATACCTATATTAAATACAAACTTAAAAAAATCTATGAATATTTTTATTATAAATTATATACACACTTTACTGTATTTGCCATATAAAATACTGATATTTAAAATATTCAGGTGATTTTTTTAGATAGTAGAAAATAATATCTTTTACTCTTCAAATTTTATTTGTATTAAACAACTCTATCTTACGCTTTATGTATAGTAAATATTGATAATATGACCAATAATACAAAATAGATGTAATTATTTACCATAAAAAAATAAAATAATAACAACATCACAGAAGCAGTCATCATGATAATAATCATATATTTTCTGACATTAAACAGGTATTTTTTTAAATATTTGTAGGTACAATTAACATATATTATATTTACTTTAATTGTAATGGTTATATTTAATGTGAACCGATCAAGAGTTACATATATTTTTTATGTTTTTTTTGCCAATACTCTCTATAAATAAATATACTCATAGTTCACAAACGAGCCAAACTTTTTCAGGAAATTCTCCCCGAATTCCCGCATATAATTACTTCTGAGCATGAAACACGCTTTGCGTATAATTATTGAAGTTTCCACGACCTCGCCTGAAACTATTTTAAAACGACTGCTTCGAAATAAATTTCCATGACGTATGCCAAAGTTCGTTTGGGGATCCCAAGTGGAAAAAAAGAATGGAACAGCCCAAGTTTCGGAAATACATCATCCCGGCTTTAACGACAAATGAACTCTCCAAATAGGAATCTTTGCCTGTTCAATGGACATACTTGAGACTTTTCCAAAACCTCCCCCATTCTTCTTCTAACACTCATACTTTCTTCATTTACATTCTAGATTTTTTATCCTTGATCTTTATCTATCTAAAGCTATGTAAAATAAGTACATACATATGTACATTTCATAGTTATCTATAATTAAAGAACAAATTATATTATCAAATTTATTTTTAAGGAAATCTCCATAAAATTCTTCATTAGAATACGTGTGATAAAAATTTCAATTACAGATTGCAGTTGCACAATGACTAAAATTTCCATCTACTTGGTTATATATTGGGCTGGGGTTTTCAGTAGAGGGTAGAATATGTATGGAATAAAAAGAAAAAGAGGAGAGATTTGAATAAAAATAAAGAAAGAAAAGAGAGTTGGGAAAGTGATCGAGTTTCTTGAAATTAAATTAGTCAAGTTTGTTACGTTCAAAGCTCGTCCGTTTTTCATCTTGAAGACATATAATTATCCCAAAGGATCAATTTGCGTATTTCTAGACCATACAATTTCCGATAAACGAGCTTGAGTCATAAAACTATTTTTGATTGATTGATCGATCGATTGATTCTTTTAATATTATTTATCTCAATTATATTCTGACCTATAATATAAATTATTACACAATATATTTATCTCATGATACTGAAAACTTTATGATACTTGAGATTATGCTAGATATAATGTCATCTATGTTGATTGTACTTTTAGTTTGCCTTGTTTCAAAGTAGCTTATATCAGCAGTATCAGACTACGGCGTAGTATCGTAGTCATATGCATATATTTAATATAAATACACTTTGTATTGAGTTTTCAATAATTAATATTGATTTATGATACTGCATTTTTATAATTCTTTATGATAAATTCAAATTAATTTACATCTGGTTTGATGATAAAAGGATACTGTTATATTGAAAAGGGAAAGCATCCCAAAATACTCGGGGTTCGTATGAGATGAGAAGCACTGTTGAAATTAGATTGTATCTGAGATAATCCCCGTTATACAGAATGGTATATAAAGAGGGCTTCTACCAAATTGGGTTTATATCCTAATTCCTATAACGGGTAACGGAACCAATCAATATGTACACGAGCTAGACCGATGTTAAACTTATACTCAACGGAACGGTTAATTACCGCACAAAAGTAGGTACCCTGCTGAAAGATTTGGAATAATTGGTGTAATAATGATTTATTCATACCTATGAGTAAGTTGACACCCTCGGTGAGGTCTTTGTCGTACAGTGTGACAAGTTTCTTGCCGTCAACTATGAGTGGAGTTATATCAAGAAGCACCCCTTCAGTCACATCACAATGCTCATGACCTTGTCTAGTTACTTGATAAACAGCTGTCACTGGAGCATGGTGTATTCTGAAACAAATAAATATATCATATGTTTATATTTGAGATTTTATCGATTCAGGTGTTATTATGGACGATAATGAGACAAGATAGTATAAGATCAGGATAATAAGGAAGCATGTTCTGTAAGGGTGTTGTAGCGTGGCGGTATAGTGTAGCACGCAATTACCCAAAGACCCTCGTCAATGTCTAGCCACGTCAATGTCAATATATACAGAGAAAAAGTATAAAAAATATACACCGTATTCTTGCGAATAAATCGCCCATCCATATCAAACTAAAAATTTGGCGTCACGACGCTTGTAACACCGGCGACAGATTCTGAATATATTCACTATAAAAATGGACTTTCTATGTCTAAATCTTGGCCTAGATTATACACAGTTAAATTTTCATAACATCAGATATTCACGCCAGTATAGATCAAGTACCTTTCATATAATATTTTTGAAATAAGTTGAACCAATCAGAGATTTTAAGCGTATTAAATCAATATAATTCTGAACAAATGAATTTACCTTGATATACCAACCTAGCCTGAGATGATTGATATATCGAGGTGAATTCATTTTTTATTAATTATTTCGCTTAAAAAAAAACAAAATTTTGATTTTTATTATTTCAAAGTTCGTTTTCATTATATAATTTCTCACCAATCAATGGATTTTATATATAAATTAAAACCCACCAGCTTAAAAGCCCAAGAGATAATAATGTGCGTTAAAATCCCCTTCAAATAAAAAATGATTTTATCGGTTATTACGACTGGGAAATCGGGAATAATATAATAAAAATCCCGATGATTGTCTTGATCCAGGTTTGAGGCGATTATTATTTCAGACAGAGCCTCCTAGCAGGTGACTTGTGTAACTATTAATAGTTAAAATCACAAACAGATAATTAATTAACACGTTGTTGTGTCTAAAAATTAGAACTTAAATAATGAATGTCTTATAAATACACTATTTTTTTTATAGATTGTTATTACAAATATTACGTACGTATTGTTAGAACAAATAGGGTATTGTTGTATGTAAAAACTAAAAAACGTAATTTCCTTTTGGCCATTTTGACTTGGTGAGCTCCACACTCTCCCGACTTTAAATCTAATCAAAATCAGAGAGATCTCGTTGGGTACTTTTTTTAGCCTTACAGAACCCTAACTACTAACTACAAACATATAACTATACATATATTTGTGTCGATCTACACGTGAATGCTTCGTTACAAATTACCCTTCCAGATAAGGTACAGTTTACCCTTACAAATATCACATAATATAATATACACATAGTTAAATTCAATTGTGTAAAAATTTTAAGTAAATTTTCAATAAAATAAAATGATGGATAAACAGTTAAAATCTAATATTAATATTTAGAAATGAATTTCTAAATTATTTTTTAGTACAAGGCTTAATATAAAATAATATTAGACAAAAATTAACATTTGTAACCATGAAGATCGAAAATAATATCGATACATTTTTATTACTTGTTAAAAGTTTCGACATTATATTCCTTTGTTACTTGAGCAAATCGTAAATTAATCAAGAATTAATTGATGTAACGTTAAATAAATAAAAAGTGCACTTTTTTACAAGTAACCGCTGAATATTTTTTTCCTTCATTGTCGCTCATTGATCATAATAATCATAAATTTTACTTCATTTACAAAGAGGTTGTGTTTGTATATACATATTATGAAGTTAATGATTAGCTCCTATTCCCCATCTATGTGTTCTATACAAACCACTGTGTATGGTAATAATTTGAACCGAACACGTGTCGGGATAATAACATGATATATGGAACGGTATCGGGGAGCTAAATATTAATATACAAATATCGGATTTGGCATGTATGGTGGCAGAAATCTGTAGAATGCATGGTACAAGCCATTTGTTTATCTCTCTGGTATAATTGTATGCGGGATAGAATTCCAAAATACCGGAAACAACACTATTCTAGTACAACATGCCAGAACTTGTACAATCATCCCCTGTATTACACCCTCGCCCGCTGCAATTACTATTTGCACACCACACCATCCCTTTCCTTGTATATGTGTGATTTCACACATTTCAATAGCTCTCCATTACAATGTGGTTGTCTTAGAATGTATATTTATGTACCTTTAATCATTATAATGCATTTCACGTATTCAATTTGCGATCAAATCAACTCCTGTTTTTTAAATAGTCATTTCAATAATACTTGAATACAGAATGATTTTAAGCAGCTTTGTGGGTCTTTTTAGGGACTTTCTACAGTAAGGGTCAGTTTCTTCAAGCCGTGTTAAATCATGTGGCAAGAGATTGTACGAATCACGTGTAATATACAAATATTCCGTTTCTTCAGCCCGTGTCAAAGCTATAGCCGAGCGATTCCGATGATTGTATCACAAGCATTCAAGAGAACTTTCATACAGGCGACTCGAGCCGAAGCGACGCGTTCGGCATGAAACTGCAATGGAGGGGGAAATATAACACGAGCTAGAGATTTAGCTATAACACCTCGATAGTTAGTTAGGATAGGGAGTTAGGATTTGACAATTGGTAGCACGAGATACATCTTGAAGAAATGCATTTGGCGCGTAAATTGCCGAGTGAACCGAGCTCGAAATTTAATACGGGTTGAAGGAGCTGGGCCTAAATAGAGGCTATATTAGAAGAATGAAAAATCTAATATATTTTTTTAATAATACTAGATAACATAACCTAATTTGTAATTTAAGTTAAGTTGTATTTGTAATGTAAGTTAAGTGAAAAATTTAGGATGAGTAAAATATTAACCTAACCAGTAATAATAAAAAAACAGTACCCAAATATATGATTAAAGTGAAAAAGTTATTATTATCTGTCATTTTTATAAATAACTGGAACTGGGAGAACCTTTGTATGTACTTAGTACGTATAATTCATCTAGTCTAATTTTAAAAAACTTTCTTAATATTTTTTATTAAGACAACAATTGTATTAGTTAATAAATCAGTCCCAGATCAATTTATCAATATTGAATACAATTTATTTAAAAAAAAATAAGGATTGATTAAATTTTTTATTATATGTCATGTTCAACATAACTACTACGAATCAATTTATTCACAAACTACGCTTACGCACAAGTTCGGCTTTCTAATTCGCATAAATTATTTGAATTTTACTTAACTGAATATTTATAAGATAACTATTTTAGAATATTTTTATTTCAAAAATTACCAAGTCAAACTATTTGATGAAACACACATATGTATATTATGCAGTTTTGTATCTAATGTGAGACTTTGGGTAGGTATTATTCAGCGAAGTTCGACTTTGCATACTTTAAAATTTAATTACAGAATCCAACCGGGAAGTTCCCATTTAAAAGTTTCATCAACCGCATATTTACCGTATGAATTCTTACATAATTTTAATAAACAAATACAATTTTCACGCAGAATAATTGATTTATTTATGAGCATTGTGAATACAATTATATTCCAACAAAACATTTTTATTAGGTTTCACTTCTTTTGTGATCATACATATTGTGCCACATATAAAATACATAAATTGAAAATTCTAGAGAGGAACTGTTAAGGTGCTTAGTGAATTCGGAAGGAGCTGCTAAAGTATTAAAAACATCAAATTTGCTAAAAGCGAGTTTCAAAGTTTTGACGCAAGGCAAAACTGAAGAGCTTTCCAATTTCGACATGGCGACGCCATCGCTTGATCGCATTTTATGTAAAACACTAAGCCATTATTCTATATACATAACATACGTGTGATTCTCAACAGAATGTTGGAAGAAGCTTAATTACCATGATATTTTTATATAATACCCCTGACGCCTTCCCCTTGTGGTGGTTTCCCAAGCCCCCCACAGCAATTAGTGCAGATCTGGTTCGCTATGCTATCAAGTGACAGCATTTATATTATAATAAATATACTCTTTATGACTTATTTATGAATAACGCATACCTGTGATAAATGCGTGTAAACATAAGGAATGCGTACAAACGAGCTAACGTTTTTCACTAACCACGCGAAATACCATGCAGAATTGTGTTTCCTGTGGAAATAGCTGGCAAAATTGAAATTTTCTGGTGTTTACATCCAATTGCGGTGACTGCACGCTATTTACACGTACTGTGAAGAAGCAAAGGAAGGAATAAATGAAAGAAAGGAGCAATGTGTGTGTAGAAGAGAAAGGAAAATGGGTTTAAAAGTTTAGCGTCGCGGTGAATACATTAGTTACATCTTAACCACTCGCAGACTTATATCTTATATTATCCAGCATAACTGAAACTTTACGTATGTTACGAAACCCACATCCTGAACATTATGACAATTAATATTGAATTAAAACGAGTCCTCCACTTTGTTTATAAGATGCTCTAGCTCTTGGCTTAACAATTTAATTATTCACTCACGTTTTGAAGGGTAGATATTATTTCATACTTATATAAATAAACGAATTCAATTTGGTTTCGAGGAAGGTTTATTATCCCTATTTTTTACAGTTACTACACAAAAACGTTTCTTTAGCTTACATTTATATTCTGCTGATATACTTTTATTTCCAACTGTATACTTATGTATGTATCATATTATAAATGAGTTTGTTACTTAAATTATCAAAATACTTGTTATTTGTATATCAGTCCATTCGTGACACTTTCCAAAAATTTAGTCTAATTGAATAATTTGGGTGGAATAAGGGCGGATAAACGGAATCCGATCGATGTGTGTAATAAAAACTTTTGGAATCTCATCGTTAGATAATATCCTGTTATGGGTTCACCCGTCACCAAATAAAATAAATTCTTTATGATAAAGGCTAAATATATATAAAAAAAGGTTTAATTTTTCAAATAATTTTTCAAATCATGTCAGTAACTTAATTTAAGTTATAATAAAATTATTCAATTTTAAATATTTAAATGTAATAAAGAAATTATAAAATTAATGTATTGTTTGTACAGTGAAAGGGTCCTATTGCAATAGTGTATAACATTGACACGATTAAATATGGTCAGATTTTTATCTAGTATGATTTCTTCTCGAGTCTCGTTTTTTATATAATGTGTTAGCCATTCAATTGTCAATTTATCAGTGGTACAAAATGTAACCCTTGAATAGTTATTTGAGTGGTGATATTTCCCAAGCCGATGTAATTCCAACAAAGCTTTAAAGCTTACTCCTCTGTTGACATTGGAAGCAAGGATCTATCCACAAAGGAACATTGGAATTTCAACATGGTGTCGGCAAAGAAGTCCAGTATATTTCACCTGCGGTCCATGGTGCTAATAACATGGTAAAAGCGGATATACACTACTAGTCCGAGTCAACACCACAACCTGCTAATGAAACCGTGCCATTTGTCTGTGTTACGTGACTAGGCCTAAAAATGTCACTCTGTTTGTTTAACCCCCGCCCCGAGATGAAAGTCTCCCCTAAATTAAAATGAACGCCCAAAGTCCTTGGTGTATAATTAATTTCATACTACCCCATCTAATATCACGATCGCCATAACAAATGAGTCTTAATGATATTAAAAAACGACACTTAAAATATACACATTTATACAAGGACTTTTAGTAACAAAAAATGGTGAGGGGGAGATGGGGTATCGTTTTTTTTTATTCTATACTTATACACATTAGAGTCTAATAATAATAAGTAAGTAAATAGTCTAATAATAAGAAGGTGTTATTTTTTTATGATACATAACCTCAACTTTAACTTTATTATTACTAAATAAATACATTAACCTAAGCATTTTCTAATGTGCATTTAATTAAAATAATCTAGAAAAAAAATAAACGAATTCGAGGAGTAAAAACCCCATTATCCATATTGAAGTAGATAATTATAATAAATGGCTATTCAAATTTTAATGCAGTAACTGAGTAGAGTTTAAAACGACAATTAAAAATGCATGTCTAATATTGAATTTATATATATGATAATATCTTGAAGGAGCCCCTATAATGATCTGATTGTACTTGATTTAGATTGATTATTTATTATTTTTAAAGGATTATTGTATGTACTAAAATAAAATGATGTTAAAATACCTAAATGGAAATTTATACACATTATTAATGGGTTACTTTTTCAAATATCTTGAAGATTTTCCGCATTAAATCCCCATTATTTATATATATTTCAAGATGGCTGATCATCAACTTGATGTTATAATTTTATAGTATCTAGGTTTATTATATTTTTTACTATTCTCACATTGTATTGTATAAAGTGTATGGTTGAGTGGTCAGTGTTTATCAGCTAACAGGAAGTGAAGGTCTGGATGGTTTCCAAAATACTCTGAAAACCAAGTCTGAAATGTTATCCTTCAGGCATAAATCACCACGTGCTTTCACATATTCCACATTTCCTCTTTGCTCATCCCCAACTTAACATTCCACAAAAACAATGAATGCCACAAAAATGTTTCATCTTTTCATCAGCACGGTCTAGCGGCCGTTTTGTTGAATTCAGCGTACGAACGGAGAAAGTTATCAAACTTTACCAACCACCGCTGTTACCATGAAATTATTCTACCAAATAAAGGAATAGGAATTCTATCAGAAGAGATATGATCACAATTATATGAAAAGATTTTTCAATCAAGTAAAAATAATAAAAATCATGATTAAATGTGTCCAGCTGGCTTATACTCGGAATTCTCGGCTGATTAATATGTAGTATATTTTTTTGGTAAAAAAAAATTGACTTCAAATTCAAATATTTTTTTTTTCATATGGATACATAATAAATAGAATATCTCTCTAAAACACTGTCCTAAAGAACTGTCTACACGTGGTGTTCTCAAATAATCCTATACGTATTTTCTTTCGACTGATTTTACTTATTATTAAATGATGATAATAATAAATTAAGTTCAAAATAATATTGAAGATATTTAATAATGTATAATAAATGACACACTATTTAGCGGGAGAAACGCTTTTTAAATATTGTGATGAGTGTTGCGATCTTATGACCACCGTTTTAAATTATTTTATTTATTATGGATAAGAGCATTTTTTGTATTTAATTCAATACAAGTTTATTTGATAAATGACTAGTAAAGTATATTGATGTTTGGGGCAAAAGCAAGAGATGTGCGAGACAGTTTTCAATTTTTCTCGGTGTCGGATAAGCAATTTCCTGAAAAGAGTCCGCCCGTTTCAATTCGAGAAGGACGTCATTCATGTTTGATAACTTATCTTCAGTTTAACACTATCTTATTTCTATATTAAAGTGAAAATATTTATAACTTATTGAAAGCCCCAGAAGTACCGATTAAGCGAGATACTAAACTCTTTTAAAAATATGCTAAAAAAGAGCAATTATATATATATATAATTTTTTGATGAGATAAATTGAGATACAAACAAAATACAAATAAAACAGTTGTGCATTGTTCAAGAAATGTGGGGCAATCAAGTTTTTTCTAATTTAAGAACATATGTTATATATTATCCATCCAACAATATCAATGCTCTCACTATTATACAGTATTTGGCATTTCTTCAAATTGTACCTACGCAAATTTGTCTGCTTGATGTCCTTTTATTTTTATTACATAATAATATATTGTCCCAAAATATGATTGAAATACTACATTATAAATAGTTACAAAAAGAAAAATTCTAAATATGATACTAAAATTAGGCATCTTAACGTATTTATTGTGACAAACTGTAAATAACACTATATGTAGAAAGGTAACCCATGACCTTTTCATATATTATATTTGTAGGTTTATTTAAAATAGCATCTTTTCGATGGGCCAGGCCAAATAATATGGATACAAATATCCAATATGAGGGGTTGGCAAAGGTTTTCTACGCCACAACAGTCGAGACAACCTTTTCGAGGGACGAATAAAATTGGGTCGAACGTCCCCTCGAATCCACCCTATATTTATTATATATCTTCGGCGAAATCGTATCACATTTCGTTCGGTGTGTCTGCAGAATTTTATATATGTTACCAGGTGTTTCTGTGGCTATTGAATTATTAGATAACTCACCGATCAGTGTCACTTCTGGCAGATCTATTAGCCGGAGGATGAGAAAGTACCAGCTGAGAATCATCTATCCTCACAAGTAAAATATCTCCACTCTGTACTTCTGCAGTGCCTTCCCAGCTCAACACCATCGGGAGACAGTCATCATCTGATCCAACATTGGGGCATTCCTCAGGGATCTGAAAAATAGACATTTTCGATTTTAGTGCAAGCTTGTCCTTTTATCCTTTCAATTCTATATTCGTCCGGTATTCTAGCAATCTCGACTCAATTCAAATGAGAGTATTTGTACTATGCAGAAAGCTGTCAGTGAAGATCTTTAAACACTTTATAATCTCCCGTCTAATCAACGCTTCTTGTAAAACTTCAAACGAGAATCATTCGACCGCACTTTTTAACCACATCTACTTTATATTATATATTTCATTTATTTATCTATGTATATCTACGAGTAGGCATTTTTTTACGGACTCATGATAATTAATATCCCCTTACAATATGGCTACGTAAAAAAGCAGCATCTTCATTTGGTTCACAAGTCTTTATATACTTTTTCAATTAATCAACCAGCGTAATAGCTTATGGGTATTAACTAAAAAAATACGACTGGAAATAATATTAATCAAATCCCAATCGATCGTTTTGATCTTTAGTCTGATTTTCTGGATTTTAATGTAAATACTAAGGATATTATTAAGTCAAAGCCGCTTTACCTGTTATCTATGTGTAACTAGTAATAGTCAAGATAACAAACAAAAAAACAAAATTTGTAAAAACCTTCTGAAAAATCGGGGCGTATTTAAATTAATAAATAGTTTTTTGTTGCTTATACATACACACATATAAACATATAAATTTAAAGAACTACAAATTGTGATGGAATATGTAAAGAAATATAAAAAAACTATGAAAACAAATAAACTCTTTCTGCGTTAAATAGCATTTTTAATAAGCCATTTTACAGTATCAATACTTTATTTCAATTACCTTTATTTTTAGCTTATAATCATAACATTAGAATATCTGTTTAATTTAAGATAAATTATATAATAGTATATATTATATATTAATATATTTGGCGAACTAATAGTTTATTATAAATATTATGTATATATGTATATATATTTATTTATTTCTTTTGAATATAATTTTCATATGACTTAAAGCTAGAGTATGATATTTTGATTGTTGTATTGTATGGGATGGATGCATTTCAGTAGTGTGTGAGAATAAACTGTCGCTTTTAACAGGATGTTGGCGGCGACCCACTTCTTCATGGATTATACCCGTTTCCTGGCCAAGCTCTATAAAGGAATTCCTGAAAGAACCGACTCACATGTTTCATAACCCTCATATTTCATATTCATGGATTGGACATCCCGTGACAGCTTTAATCTTAATCAAATGACCGATTCCTATCAAAATATACACACACCATATTTAATCCAGAATCGCAATAACGTCATATTTGAAATAAATAATAATATCGTACATACCGTATTATACTATGTATTTACTCTAATAAAAAATAATGTTTTACAAATCGTTAAAAAAAATTGAGATGATTATTCAAGTTGTAAATAATATTATTTCCATACACGTTAAAACTCATATTATGATAAAACATTTCATCTAATTGGGTTGCGTGCTTGTATCATTTTATTTGTAAAAATAGCCTGCGGTATAGTAAATAAATTGGTAATTAAACTGGATATTTATATGTTTACTTTGCTTGTTTTCCACACAAAATAAATATTTTATAATGTGTGTTATATAATAAAATGGAAAATGGTATGGACTTCATTTGTGATAGTACCAAATCTGAAAGGGCAGTCTACAGAGATGTTATCATCGTAGATACTGGCGGACAATAAAATAATGAGACTATTTATTATATTATGTAATCAATTATTGGTTCGATTGTTGTATGGATTAATATTAAAGAAGTCCAATATATATGTAAGTAATTTTTCTCATTTGAACCGTGAAATGTGCTATTTAATATTATTTATTAATCATCACAAAAAAACGTCAAAGTAAATCAAAATGTAGTTATTTGAAATCAGTGTATTTAAATATAATACAATATTAGTTGTTGTTTTGCAAGTATCTTCGCTGACAGTAGTCGAATGAGTATGTCATTAATTTTGCCAAGTCAACCCTGCTTTACAGGATTTCTGGTAGTCTGATCTCACCCTATATCACCCCTTATATAACTGATATTCATATTATTATTACTGTTTGTCTAAATAACTATAAAATACAAAACTACTTTTCATTTTAATACATCTTTATCTGTAGTACTATCACACGAAGGAGAGCCGTCAAACTTCCCAGTATATATATCGTGATCGATCGACAAGTAAATCTATTTCCATTAGCTGTTTGAATGATTATTATATGTATATCAACTGATATAAGGTTTTAAATAACGGCATGCAATAAATATTCTTATCGAGGGAGGTTTCGGACAAAATATAACTATCGTAATGGCATCAGTGTCCGGTAATCTTAAAGGGGGACAACTGAGCCGAGTTTAGCAGTCAGATAAGTCAATCTAGGGAACAATTGTTCAAGAAAGGCCTTCAATGAAAGAGGCAAGGATTATCTAGTATCCTGCCCTGGTTTTCTTGTATAAAACAATGTGGAAAACAGTAAAGTCTAGTCAATAAAGGGATCCCTTTCCTTCTGCGCGACTGCTTAAAAACTGAGATACCCTTAATCCTACACTTAATGAGATTGACCCGCTACAATCTACATCTTCTTTTATATAATTACTTTTATACAAATAAATTTAAAATGTAATTAAAATTTTTCTCTTAATCAATTTAAAAAAATTGTATATTTAAAGTTGGAATACACTATGAGAACCTTTTGTAAAATTCAATATAAAAAATGGCACTTCGTCAATTTTATCCAGTGAAAGAAAATGGTCAATTATTTATCGAATTTAAACGATTAATAATAATCATTTGCAAAGTGTTATTTGATAATTAATTAAAGCAATTATTAACTTAAGAATTGCTCTAATGACCGTTCACTAATTGTATGTATGTATATATATATATATATATATGTTATATATATATATATATATATATATAATATTATATTTATATATATATATATATATATATATATATATATATTTATATTTATATATATATATATATATAAATATATATATATGTATTAACAAACAGTTTTGTAAAATAACTACTGATTATCAAATTATTAATAATTGTTAACTAAAACGGTCTTAAGTAATTTATTATTTACGTAAGACTTTTTAAAAATATTTATTTATATATTTATATATAAACGATAAGACGAGCTTTTTCATAGACAAGACAACAATTATAATAAAAAAATGTTTAAAAACAGAAATGTAAAGTACATATTATATAAAAATAAATAATTGTATTATAAAAAATGTTTATTAAATAAAATAAAGTAAGGTGTAGGAAGCAATAATTTATATTTTACTATATAAGGTCACTCCTAAACAAGCGCCAGAGGTGGCAGAATTTGTGGAAAAGAGTTCACCCAGGTGCACAAATTATAAAAAATTTAACTGGTACATTGTCATTTTTAATTGCTATAAAATTGGTATGTAAATATAAAATAATTAATCCTAATTTTAATTTAAAAAAAAATGATATTAAATTATCAATGTATAGGCATCCATATATTCATCACTCAATACCATCATTAAAAATGTAAATAATAATATTACATTTATTGTGATAGTGAAAAATGTAGGGTGGTGAACAAGGTGAGATGGTCGTGCATGTGCTTTGGTTGGAATTGCTTCATCCCTCTGTGGCCTTATACAAAATTGCATTTAGTTTGAATAATTGCACCTGCTCTCGAGACCTTAACTTTAACCACTTCAATTATATAATCCTGCTTTTCCATTCACCGTTTGATTTACTGCCAACATTAAGGAACTAGAATAAGATGTGCACTCGACAAAATTATGACAGAATAACAAATTTCATCATATGTATATTTAAATTGAGTTTATGCATACGATAAGTTAGTTTGCGTGGTGTGATCAGTCAGTCCCAGTGGGGTCCTGAAGCATTATGGTTAAAAGTTTCATGTCAGGTTTTCAGGTAAATAGTGTAATGGAGAACATGTCAACTAACTTTTGATGAATTTAACTCTGTCAACTTCAACAAACAGTGCGATACACGTCCCCATAAATAACTGACCGTTAAATAATACGTAATAATAAAATAGATGTGATTTAAACCAATATAAATAGATGGTTTAAAATAAAAGTTCCAGAGCCAAGTCACCTCAGTATTAGTTATTTGGTAGATCTAGTGTAAGGAACAATATCTGAATAACTCATCGCTTTGTGAGTGGTTTGTGGTCCTTAAGTCTTTTAAATTGTAAAATAAGCGTGAAGAATCGAATAATATCAAGGTGTATTACAAAAAAAGACGTTTAAGAATAATAGAAAAAAAGAATATAATTAGTTAGATAATAAAATCAGCCGTAAGCCCTTTTAAAATGGGTGAGGCAAAAGTCCCGCTATCATTTTGATTGTGCGCCATCTTGGTTATATGACGTTTTGGTCAGTTTTTCTTTAAGAATTGTGTTTTGTAGATATCGCAATTTTATAATAGATACATATACGCCAAAAGAACGAGTAGAAATAGTGATAGTTTTTATTAGTTATAGGCATTTCAAAATGGTAGCGGGACTTTTGCTCCAGCCGTTATTTGAACAAATGACACGAGGCATATTAACAACCGGGCTTTAATCTTCAAGTATAAGAGACAAGGTTTCGCACACGTGTTTATTACATTACAAGCGGATGACAATCGTTAACTGTAAGCCAGTACAAGATGTGGTTATGAGGGTGGTTAGAAAAGTGCGTCCAGAGGGCTAGAGTTGTAGTAGAGTATGGTGGCATTAAATTCCCATTTGGGACGCGCCAACGGGATATGCGTCGTAATGGACGCTAATCTTTGGGGAAAGGAAGGCAGTGAAGCTTTACAAGTTACATTATATACACCACATTATATATAAAGCCAAATTCCTGTGTGTTGCTTAGCTATGCTCATACTCCCCAGTGACGATGTCTCAAACGCTCGCTTATCGTCATGACTACACAATAAACGCTTAAAACAGTATACTTGTAATAATATTCAAATATGCGCAGAGAAAAGATCAACTGTGACTTTGTACATTTATTAATTAATACTTGACGAATAAAGGTGGTGGAAGCCAATTATTCGCAGCTATTGTTTCAGTGACAAACCCCCGAAAGTGGTTTTCCAGCTATTATTTTGGTATCTATATTTCATCCAAAAATATTATTTCACCCTATATATCTATTGTTTAGATATTTCTGGCAGAGACGAGTCACGGCGATATTGAAAATCTGCCCCATATTTCCTTTTACGAGGCATAATATATTTCTGAAAAGCAATCTAGAATGAATTTTAAAAATATATGATAGTATTACATACTGCAGTTGCCACAAATTTGAAAAAAATATGTATTGTAACCATTTTAGTTACGTTTTATTAAATAACTGACTTTATCCCTTTTAGTGATAAAGCAGGCTTTTTAGATTAGGTTTCCTAGAATACAAATTGATGGTTTTCCCATCATAAAATATTATTTAATAACAATATTTCGGTGCAAACATAAAGGTTTGGCTTTAGTTTAATGTACAAATTCATTATTAATATTCCATACTTGCTTCATTATAATTTTACTTTGTATATAATAATATATTTTCAAATAATTATGTTTTTGTATGCATATATCGAATTGTGGATAAGCAGGTATAAGCTGAATTTATATTTATATATAAAAAATATAAGAAGGCTATGAAAATAAATAAATATCTTTCTGTCGTTTAATCGCAGATTTAGTAAGCCATTTTGCAGTATCGATACTTTATTTCAATTACTTTTTTTGACTTTGACTGTTTAATTAAATATACATATACTTGTAAATATCAACAAATTTGCGAAAGTATTTCAAATTTATATCGGAAATGAAATAACTATTTTAGATTGGTTTTCTTTACAAAACATACAATAGCTGCTATGCTCCCTTAAGGTAAACATCCTTGTGATCGTATCCTCCCTTACTAGGAAACACCCTCAAATAGTATTGTATGGCAACAGAGTAACGGATACAAGAAGACTGTAAATCAGAAGGCTATCCCATTTAATCTACCGCAGATTGGAGCAATACAACCTCCATATTGTTTCTTATTTCTTTCTCGTTGCCTTGTCCTCTCCAATCGCCAAACTAATAATTTCTTCTCGGCCCTTTCCCCATCCATTAGTCATCTGTCATTTTCACTAGATTGTTTTTTTTCTGTTCGGTCTCTTTTCGTTTCCTTGTTTTGTCCTCCCCCAGATGAGCTTTGTGGAGTTTTTTTGCATATTATAAATAAACCCAAAAAGAGAGACTTTTTATTAAAAATATATATTATATATATATATACATATATTTTCCAAGAGCACGGTTTCTTTCAAAGAAAATGTGTTTTTTTTATTACACAAGTTTGAGATTCTAAGTAATAAACACACTTTTATAATATTACAAATACACTAGAGTAGAATATTTCTAAGGAAATAATCCAAATTACATTCTGTTTAAAAACACGTATTATTTGTAAGCTTGTTTTCTCATAAGAATAGTTTTATGATGGGAGAAAATTGTTTAATATATCATGTTTTTTCGTCACGCTAGGCAAAATCTCTCCCTTGATTTTCCCTCATGATATATTTGTATAATGGTAAGAAAAGGGGTCGAGTGTGTGTGGAAAAAGTGCAAGACAGCCTCCAACTATTAATTCTAGGTGCCTTGAAATATTGCCTACAATGACAAAACACTAATAGCGGACTTCAGCAACCAACTTTCATCCCCTTCTTCAGCAATTAACGCATTTTTTCCACACGACTTCTCATCCCCACAATATTCTCATTATGGTAAAGTTATAATATGGTCTTTTCACTGCGAGGCTCGCAAAAAAACATTGCCTTGAAATCTGTTACACGATATTAAGCACCATAGAATTATTCAATACGTTATTTTTGATAATAAATACTTTTTGCAGTTATGCAATATACCAGACATTGATTTTTTATACTATATTTCAATAGTATAGAATATATAAATAATATTTAAAAGAACTTGGAATGCATATATACATATATTTAAATGGTATTCTACCACATCAAGATTATTTAAATGTATGCAGAACTTAATAAGTTTATAAACTTTATAAATATACATTTAATATACCTAACGGAACAAATAAATCTTTAATAGTTTGGCGAACTTATTGTTTTTCGAATATTTGAATATTGGTTAAAGTATTTTCTATGCGTAAAACAATTCTTAAAAAAATCTTAATTGTAAAAATTGGAAATAAAAATTATGACTACTCCAGCGCAGCGTAATAACTCAGAGGATAAGACGCGTGGCTACAAATACTGTGGTCATGAGTTCCCGTTCAAGTCATTTTTTTTTTAAATTGATTTGATCGGGATATCGGAAATAATATTAATATATTCCAAATCGATCGTCTTGATCCAGGCTTATTCCAATTTCCTGGATTGTAAGGTAAATACTGATTATTAAGTCGGTGACCTGTGTAACTAGTAATATCACCGAAAGAAAATTTACACGTTGTTGTATCAAAAAAAATCCTTTCAAAAATGCTCCTCGGAGCGAAATTAAATAAATAAATAATCCGAATAATCGGTCCGTAGATATTGTATACCTTTTTTAACAATTTTAATGAAAACTTCATATAGATATGAGCATCGCCAATTTTGGTTGCATTTATTTTTGGTTGGGAGAACGATAAAGAGGTAATCAAAAGAAACTCGCAAGACGTGCTGGGCTTTGGTAATATTTTTGATATATGGACAAAACGTTGGCAAGAAGGAAAATCGGTGTTTTAAATAAAGACTCTTTTATAATGCACATTTGCTCTCTGGTTAAACATAACACATTACCTGACTCCTATTGCACACAGTTGGTCTCTTATTCCAACTGAGAATTAAAACAGTGAATGATATTACTTGAGGCTTTACAAATTTATTTTATAGCTAATTACTTTTAACTTTTAATGAGACAACTGAGTTTTCTAATTTGTTTTTACATAGCAGATAACTTTATTCAATATTAAAAATTCCAGCCACTTCTAAGGAAACTTTGAGATGTTTCCAAATTTGAGAGCCATCACTACTACATTTCTGTAATTTGTTAGTCAAATATAACATACCCAAAGTTATAAAGTTCTCTTTACATATTCATAAGTTATATATTCCGAAGAAGTAAAAACAAGTAATATATTGCGATTGATGCAAAAAAATGTCTGTCTGGTAAGACAAATGACTGAAGGAAGGGTAATTGAGACATGTGAAAATAAAAAAATACACGACGAAATGTCACATATGAAAACATTACAAAATGAAATATTTAATATTATGGCTACAAATACTGCTGTCTACGACAAATCGTTGAGGCCGCTCTCGACTATAAATCGTAGCGCTTCATAAAAATATTAACCATCAATATCTCGACGAAAGCGGCTTCAATATTTTATCTATCATTTGAACTTAATTTCAACAACTCAATAAATATACAACAATCAAAGCACTTGTCAGACACAGGATTTAAGCTTTTTGACCATTGTTTATTTATTAAATAAAAATAATAAAGCTTTTTACTTAATGATCAATCTAAATTACAATGACTGTTGAAACATAAAAGATGAAAAGAGAATTTTACATATATGTACATATTCTAATGAAGTAATAATTTGATTTTTTATTGTGCTCCTGAATTAATAATATAAAAAGTAATCAAGCAATTGAAACACCTATAATTTCAAATTGTATTTCTTTTTTCGAGGTTGTGGACAATATTATCTAGATAGATTGTATTTCTACATAATCGATAGGCTCTATATAGGGCTTTACGCTTGTCTCAATGGGATATACTACAGTATGTATAACTATTGTAAGAATACCTGTCTGCCTTTATCCTTGGTAATCGAAAATCTATCACAAAATTTATAAGGAATATTTTACCGAAGATAAGGTTTATCCTGTATTATATAATATATTTAGTTTCCATTCCATACATATATAGTGTGATATATGCAATACAAAATCGTATTTTCGGTCAAATTCCATTTGGCTGAGCACAAAGGAAAACTGTTGAAAAGTGAAATAAGAAGGTTTCAGTGCAGTACGGTGTGTATATGACAGGTGAAGTATAAACCAGAGAAAACGTTGATAATTTTCAGGCCTCCACCGCAAAGTGTCACTATGTCATATCCTGTAAAATACCCTCGACAATATTACATAATAAAAGAACAATATAAGAAATAACCATATCCATAACCGAGCTTTGACAAAAAATGTTGATTTGTTTGATTGATTTATTCTTTTGTCCATCGGAAGGTTATTAAAGCAATAATAATAATAATAATATCAATTCTAATAAAAATGTTCAGGGATCTTACTGTGGATTTATTTATTAATTTTAATTAGAACTCTTTAGAGTGTAGTTTTAATTCTACGAATATATTTCACCAGGTTTGGTATAAGTGACAATAAAATCACTGACAACAACTATCAAAAATAATAAAATAGGCTGTGATTATATAAACAGGAAGAGCTCAAATTTGAGAGAGTCAAATAAAACTATTACACAATATACATTTTAAGTATCATTTATGAAATTGGTAGCTTAATTATTTGTTTATCTAAATCATAAACATCTCTCCAAAACAATTTATTTTAAATGGTTATTATACTGTTTAATCGTTTCGTTTTGGTGTTGTAGTGCAGATATATTTGTCAGACTTAGTATTGGTGTAGGATTAAAAGCACTGTTGAAATATCTGCAGCTCGTATTTGCTGTTTGCTACTTATTTCAACAAAACCAATTTAAGCTTCAAAATACAATTTCCAACAGACCACACCAGGCTGTGAATAATGTCAATCAATATTGTAAATAACTCAACATTTTTCGGCTTAAATGATTAAGTAAATATGGTATTTTGTATTTGGCATATACATGTCTATTAAACTCAGCGAAAAGGTTGTTGTTTTGCCAGAATTATTTACAGGGAAAGGTCGGTGCTTGCAAATTGAAAGTTTTCCTTTTCCATCCCCAAACATTTGTATGAACGATGTTCTCTGCCCATTTGTAATAGAGATGAATGTACAAAGGCTTCCAGGGGCCTTTTATATTAAATACACGCACATGATGGATCGGGCTTACATTATTTTGCAAAATTTAAGCTCCTTTAACTAACCCAACCAAATTCCTAGAATGTTTTCATTTAAATAATCAACAAGTAAATTAATTAATTTGTACCTGGCCTTGAAAATAAATCAATGGTATGCCGAATAATTAAAATTTTAAATATATTCAAGATTCAACGTAATGGAGCTATTTTGAAATCGTAACTCCCTTATTAACCACTCTTATAGAATTAACTTTGTGTAAAATGGAGATTATAATAATCATCATGCTCTTTGGGGTGTATAAATAAAATTGTTATTATATATTATACATTTGTCATCGATGATCAACTTACCGTTATAGGAAGAGTCAGCTCGTGCGTTTCATTGCCTCTCCAAAGCCTAGACTCAGCAGGCAATAATGGAATATCACAATCTAATGCTTGAAGCCTCTCATCCAATCTGTTTGGATTATGGGAAGCATAACTCCTCTCCAGTTGTACTATTGCGACTTTTTTCTCTTCTTCCACCGTCGTAGACTCAGCTGAAGTAGTTACAGTAGCTATTGTAGAAGTGGATGTTGAGGGTGCCGATGTCACTACCTCCGACCCTTTACTGGTCTTTCTCGTGGCTACGAACTTGGTAATGCCTAACGTTACAGGAGTATCGGTTACAGTTATCGTAGTTTCTGGTACTTCGGCACTTCTCGTAGTACGAGCCGGTATCGTAGTCTTCTGCAAGGGCCTCACTGACGTTTCGGGTGTCAACGTTGAACTCTGCGTAGTCGTTGAACTAATCACGGGTGTAGTGTTCAAAATTGTCGTTTTAGTAACCAAATTAAAGTCTTTTGTGGCCACTGTGGGTGGAATAGTTGACCCATTTATTGCCACCACTAAACTAACCAACAGAAACAGTTTTAATATGAACGCCATAATTGTTTTCAGCACTATATTCCAGCTATTTGCAAACTTCTTGTGTGTCTCATCGTCCTCTGGATTTCTGCAAAAAAAATAAAATAATTTTAATTTTAATTCTATAAGAGCTTTTTTTATAGACAACACAATATTAATTATAATTAAAAAAGGTTTAAAACAAAAATTAAAAGCACACAATATAAAAATATAAAATAATAGTATTATAAAAAAAAATATATAAAATAAAATAAAGAAAGGTGTAGGAAGCAATCATTTATATGTTACTATATAAGATCGCTCCTAAACAAGCCCTTTAGGTGTCGGAATTGGTGGAAAAGAGTTCACACAGGTACGCAAATTCGTTGCCAAGTCATTGCAGCTTACTCAGAGGAAAATAAAAGAGGTAATTGGATGAGGAATACTGTGGATGAAATGAAAATAGATTTTATTACAAAAAATATTATACGAAATCCCATCAAGCGACAATAATAGATCCAAAAACATTTTTAATATAGCTAAATCATATATGCATGATATTTAAATATCAACAATGATTTAGGATTTAAATAAAAATTTTAAATTGTTGAATGTTCCCGAAATTTGGTATTAGGGTGTTCAGCGGCAGATGGCTGAAGACGCACCATGTACGCTGATCTTTTTTTAATCTGCTACGGTGGAAAGTTTCGACTCGCCTACGAATCGATTCGCAATCAATTTTCGTTCCCCTGTTCGCCGTTTTATTTTTTTAGGTCGATGCAAATTCTTATGGTAATCACTTAGGACAATATTCCAGTCACGATAATATAGACCGTGGCACGCCCCGACCTTTCTTCTTAGTCGTCACGTTCCTGTTTAAGTGCACACAATAAGGTACACGTAAACCAACGTGACGACTCTCATCCCACCCTCCTTACGTATTGTTGCCAAGGATTAAATATAAAAAAATATACCATAATTCATATTTAACTCCCGGAAAAGAATATTCCATAAAAATACATCATCTTTAAATTTTTAAATAGAATAATTCAGGAAATTTAAATGCAATGATTGTTTATTTATATTCCTACACAACTTATAATGTTAAAGGGAAAAAGGCGCAGTGATCTTATTAATATTTGTCAAAACAATCAAGAACATAAACAATAAGCGAATAAGTCAATCATAACCTAACCTAACAGTAAATTAAAGATATTCCCTTACAGAAAACCAATAAAATACATGTATAGATCTGATTTTCTTAATAATAATTTACTCCCAAAATAATTTTTTAACTCTTAGCTCATTTTCATCACAAAAACCATATTGATTGAATACAATACTATACAGGGTAGACTTGAATTCACTGAAAACATTTTAAGGGATGATATCGCAAATATGATATTAAAAAAAATTTATTAAAATTATAAATTGCGTTTCTAATAGACACAATAAACACGCGACACTACACGCAATACTGAGTTCTTCACAGAAACAGCTTATTCCAAGATGGTGGCCCAAACACGATGCCAAAAGCACTATTTATATTTTCAATTTTTAATTAATAATAAAAAAAATATTTGATATATTTTTTCACTTGTTCTTGTGATACCCCACCACCACTAAAATATTCTCAGTTGAAATTAGTCCACCCTGTATACTTATTAATATTATTTGGAATTTTGCTAATAATTATAATAATTTTTTTGCAAAATTATGACCGGTTAATAAATGATTGATTTGATATTTTTTAATCTTGGTAATGGAATGTATGGAGTAAGGTGTGAAGTATGTAGGGGCGGATTAATAATTGGCTTAGACTTGGTACCTTTATCCTCATCCTCACCCTCAACATCACGAGCTACGTGACTTTTAAAGTTACCACCAAAGCTTTTTTCCATGCACTTGATAAAAAGCCAACTAAGAGCATTGCCTTCCTTCACCGACGACACTTATTACTCGTTATACTACCTCAACTGTAACTTCCATTAAATACAATCAACTCTCGCAAACAAAATGAACACCGCTTTGTAATTTCCAATATATTATTGTATTTCATAATTGCTCGCCAAATATTAAAAAGACTACACAACTGTTAATTCGTATTAATATTTTTCTATTCATAAAAACAGTATCCTTAAGGAGTTTGGGGTAAATGAGGCATACTTGAAGTCCAGACATGCTAATGGTGTGACAAAGGCATGGCAAAATATTTTTTGCTACAATTCTTTCGCTTGATGGATTCACGTCAACCACACTTCACAAAAGATAATTGCTTTTGAAGTTTCCTCTGTCGCAGAGGTCATCAAACACAGATATAAAAAAAGACACAAAAAAAAGATATTTGATTTAATATATTCGTCACAATAGGAATCTGCCTCCTATATGTGACTTAATCAATAAACGAACTATTATATAAGAATGCTTATCTACATTTACATCTATAAAGTTCTACTTGTCTGTCACTGATAATTAAATTCAAAGTTTTTGTACGTTGTAAAATATGTAAATAGAGAGGGTTTTACGAGAGGCAAATAAATACTACGAACTACGAAGCTACGGTGAAGCATAGTTACTACATGTTTGATATTTTATATTTTCCTCATTATATTTAGATTATGATCCATCCTTATCAAGTTCTCTAATAACATCACTACTATTATTGTCATTAAATTTATGATACGTTCTTAAAAATAAACCTATTAGAAACGTGTTGTTATTAATGTATCTTCAAAGTTAATCTTAGTTCGATATGAAGCATCTCGTATAGGATCTGAACCTACTTGATCCGAGATAGCAAAGTGCAGAAATGCTTTTATGTTTGAAAACCCCTCCCTTAAGCCGTCAGTAAACTACATGAATATTTTGTACTCTCCCAAACTTTGCCCAGACACTGTTTCTGCTCCCTAGGGTTTCCTCCAACGCTGTCTCTGACCAAATTGTACTCCTTTCCCTACATAATAACTCCACGATCTACCCCAATACGCCTACGAGTATATTCATAATTGAAATTTTAATATTACATCATTTTTATATTTATTTCATAATATTTTAGTTAATAATTATTTTCGTTTTACAACCTAAGCAAAATTCAGCTCTTCTTTGTGTAAAATAATAGAAAATATTATTTCATTTATGATATTATGAACAACCAACGCGATATCAAATATTATATAAAAGCTCTTGGTTGATTGGGACCACTTCTCATACGAATATTAAATGGTGAGTCGAATTCAATTGGTATTTTGGAAGAGCTTTCGGGGACATATTTAGAATTTAATATAGTAGATAGTTCACTCTTCAATATTCGAGATAAATCTTTTGACATTGTAAGCTATTCATCCATATAAAGTAGCATGAAAGGGAGTTGTCATTGATATTAAAGTAAGAGTAGGCTTTGCTTTCCTCTCTATAGAACATATTCTATACACTAACTATTAAAATGGCTCTTTCGCTAAATTATATCTGTAATTATTCCTACCGCTCTATTGATATTTTTCGTTTAAATGGTTTCTATAGATATATTACATTTTTGAATGGCGTCATGATTGAACTGGAGTTGATAGCCGCAATTGAATTCATTTGTATTGATTATCGACAGATTCATTTGAAACATTGCAGTATTCTGCGTATAAATATGAAAACCACCATAGAAGTTCATCCGACAAGCGATTCAATGTCCAAACCAGTAATTTAAAGCACAAAGCATTCATAATTACTCACCCAGTACCACGCATACCATATATCACTACCTAATTATTTCAATGGAAATATGTCTATCAAATTGATCGATTTCAACTAAACAACCGAGCACAAAGAGACTGTTGAATTGAAATATTACGTACTTTAAATTACAATAACAAATTTATTTCTACGAATTAAAACGGACAGGGGTTCATTCCAATCAGCAGATATGCGATTAATTAGAGATGGAGAGGCTTCTAACACTTTATCGAATCATTCCTACTAGATTATATGCCTGATCATGATGTTCACTTCATTATATTGCACACTGATCACCCGAACACCCTCTCTGATCACCCACAAGATCCTTACTGCCGTTCAATCCCTTTTTAGATGAATTAATGAACTGGGGGATGGGAAAAAAAGAGTCAGGATTCTATCATTATTATGATACGGTTCAATTGAATTCGTAATTATAATGTTCACGGCCGATAAGTGACATTCTCATTAATTTATCAATCACTTTTCACTTGCACGTTCAAATGGTATCAGGGTTCAGATTCAATTGTTATTTAATTAATTTATTAAAATAAGGTCGTCATAAACAGCAATGCTTGGTTTTCAATAGTATATAACCTAACTAACCCAACATGAGTATTGTGATAAGAGCATTTAGGCACATTATTATTTTTTAACTATGGAATACCACCCAGAGTTGAACAATATAATAATATTTAAATAAAATTTTCTTTATATATATATACATTAATCAAATTACAAAGCAATATTAACGTTATAGCTCGGGGGATAAGAAGCGTGGCTACAAACACTGTTATAGGTTCGAATCCCACTCAAGTCAAGAATTTAAATTGATTTGATCGGTTATTACGACTGGGGGATCGGGAATAATATTAATAAAATCCCGATCGATCGTCTCGATCCAAGTTTACTCTGATTTCCTGGATTGTAAGGTAAAAACTGAGGCGATTATTCGGGCAGAGCCGCTCTGTCTGTGACCTGTGTAATTAGTAATAGTTAAAATCACCGACAGACAATCAACACGTTGTTGTGTATAAAAAAACCTAAAAATATAAAGCTCCTCGGAGCGTAAATAAATAAAAATATTATAAAGGAAATCTTTGCAGGCTCTAATACGTCAAAGCACTTCATTACACCCACTTCTACTACAAGGTTTAATTATAATATCGATTTATTTTACATATTATAAAACGGGTAAATGGTATATGTATTTAGAATGTCTTCCAAATAAAAATAATTGTCAGTGTTTTGTGGTAATAAATACACTATAGTCGCCAATTAGATAATTTGTAATATTGACAATTCTGATAAATGCACTATTAAGTATTAAAATTTCAGCTTTCTTTGCTTTCATTAATGGGTTAAGATTGTCTGAATATTATTTAACAGGGCTAAATCTGCTTGACCCCGTTTATTTCAATGTTTTTTGGACTGAACCCAAAACATTAATTTCCGCCCCAATTATCAGTGAAGGTAATGTCGGCATTTTATTAAATAAATTATACATATGTACATACAATCCTGTTTTATCGCGCGTAGATGAATGCACAATTCTATGTTTTTTTGTAAATGACCTTTTTGTTTTGGATAAATATTGTAAATTTATATAAAAGAAAAGTGAGAGAGGAGGGAAACCCAATGAATATTTTAACCAACGCTATGTCGACGACGAACCGTAAATTGTCCCACTTCTTCCCGCTCTGTTCTGTCTTCATTCTTGTATTTTCAACGTCTCAAATTACGAGATCAATAAGTGTTCTGTAAAAATGACGCAACACAGCATATTGTGTTTCTATAATATTATTTTACAGCTTATGGACATATACATAAAAAACAATTGGCACCCCAGCACAGATTTCAAAGGTGGATCTTAATATACAACTAATTAGGTTAAACAATTCATTAAGGCTTAATTATTTTTGATTGAGGCATTATAATTCAGGAGTTGAGCCGCGCCTGTTGGCAATCATGAAGGTTTTTTTCAATTTCTATGAATTTATTTTGAATGTTCAAAGTTATTATAGTAACTCAAGGACCGTGTCAGTATATCCTTCCATTTCGAGGAAACAAAATCATCTTGGATTGACCAGGATTCGGGATAGCCGATTAAATTAGTGTGATTCAATTCAAGCAGGAATCGAATGTTTGTAAATAAATGTACCTATCAACTAAACGAACAACCTAATATATAAATTATAAGAAATACCTCAAAAAGTCATGTTATACTTTCAGATTTACTTATTTTTTTACTGTAAAAAAGCCACATTTAATCCTTTTTTATCCATTTAATCCACCTGCCACTGAATACATATTGTAAAGGTTGTACTCACGTCACTTGAAAAGCCTCCACTTCTCATTTCATTAATAAAATAAAATCTACACAAACCTTATTTCCTGTTAAATATAATATATTATTATAAATACAAAAGACTGAGAGTGCATGGAATATTGAAGAGGAATATGGTTAGAGAATTGCTTATTCTATAAGAGAGTCTTATAGTAGGGTTATTATATGTGTAACATAATCAATTATAAATTGCATCTATAGTATAATAAAACTATTCTTTTACATTCAGAAGTACATATATGAATAGACAATGAATTCAAAATATTTTAACACTTTTTTCTCTCTCGAATACCATGAATAATTAATGCATCAGTTCGAATTTTGCCAATTAGGAGAACTTTTTCAACGTGAAAAGGAGTGAAGGTAGGTATTCTGATGCATCTGGTCTGCCAATACTAACTCCATTGGCTGAAACTTCAGCGAAACTGTAACACACATATGTATAAATGTATACGAGTTTACAGTCGGTATATTTTGCATTCTGTCTACGAAGTGGCAGTAGAAAAAGACCAAAACAACTCATCCAATACCACCTTCTACACATAGTATGACTATACATAAAAGTTTTTATACAAATTGGCTTAGTTTTCGTAGAACAATGTGTTTCTTTTTGTATATGAATATGTTGCAGACGGCTTTTTGATTGTATTTTTTACCTTGCTAGTGATCTTTTTAGGTATTGCAGTTAGACTTACAGTACAATCCAGAAAATCTTGTAGTAGGTAAACTTGGACAGGAATTTTACTATAATTATTTTTGATCACTCATTCTCAATACCTGATTCATACTCATTAGCACTGTCATTGGCTCTTAAGTTTTTAATTAACTCGTAGCCTATTTACGTAATGTTACAGTAATGTTCGATAATAAAAATAATAATGTTTTTCTTAACTTATTTCATTCAATTTCCCCCCCAATTCACAAAAAAACCCAAATCTTTGAAAAATATAAGAATTTTTCACGCATAATTGTAAAATATGTTTATTTTCAGAAAAATTCAGAAAATTACAATTTATTCTGTCTTACCATCACATTAACTCTCTTCTCAACACATAATTTGATTACTTTGGTTGAATAAATATTTTTGCTAACATATTTTTGGAATTCATCAAAATATAGACGATAAGCTATAGAGCGTTTATATAAATTGTAGTGTGTATTTTTATACGGATTTATTATAGATATATGACGTATGTAGCCACTTTAGTTCAAATTCAATTTCATCAATAGAGAATCTAATGCACCCAGATTTTTCCATATATCTAAATTAACACAGCGCTAATTTATATTAGAAATATACGAATTGGAAAAAATTGTTGAACAAATTACAAAAATAAATCACTATCGAAGTTGTTTACTTCTAGACGATCCGGAACAAATAACAAAAGAGCCAAAAATAACAACGAGGTGTCTGCTGCAGTCATTTCTCTATCGTCTTTCCAAACAAACTTTACCGGTAAACAAATCAAACAGACAACCTTGTCTACAGTTGTATTATAAACTGCACCAAACAACTCAAACCGATTTTTCCCTCATATTTAAAAATCAACGAAACGTGATGAATATTATGCCAGTTAAGTAATCAGTATATTTGAATACAGAAGCGAATAAAAATAACGGTTGCCATATCGAATCGATCAATACTGAATAAATTGAAAATTTTGATAAATTGGCCAACGGTGTTTACGGTCGAATGACATTTTTTATTTGCTCCTGTCGAAAAGCGAGCGTAATTCAAATTAAAATAAATAATGGATATTTATTTTGAAGTTAAATATCCCATTGGCCTCGTAACTCAGTCGGTTTGCTTTTTTTCATTTCATACAAATAAACGTTCGTCGCCCAACAAGATTTTTCACTCAGGTTTAATTTCTAAAACCGTGTTCGTTTCACAAAATGTACAACTAATATAACCTGCAAATGGGTTCTCAAATTGGCCGTTTCCCAACATTAATGAACAAGTCCAATAGAAGAGTAAATGCGCTTGTATAAAAATTGAATTTGAAATAATTTTGTTCAAATATGTTTTGGTGTTGATAATAAATATTATTTTTATGTAATGTAAACAGGACAAGAGCCTATCGTCTTGAACAAACAGGACCTTTTGTAATTCCTGAGACGGCCTCTTCTCTCCGAGGAGTTCCTTTGAATTCTCTTTTCAATACAAAGCTAACTTGCTAATATTACCTAATTTTCCCCACATCAAATTTACGAGATTCTTTCGCAAATATTCTACAAGAGGATACGGTGTTGTTAATAGAATGCCGATCTTAAAAGAGAATATGTATATGCTGTGAATTGTAAAGGTATTTGCCTACAAATTCGGCAACAAATAAAACACGACCTGCTCGATTAATAATTAAACAGTTCAGTATCATTTTCCCTTTGTACAATATTCTATAAAATGATGCCAACGGTAATTACGTAAATTATGGAGTCCCCGAGTACTGCTTTTGATGTTTGTGTGTAATGTTGAAATAGCGAAGGAGAATTTCGGCCAAGTGAGGTTAATTTTTCATGGAGTCCATGTCAACCTTTAGCTCGGGTGTTAGTTTTTCGAAGGAATGGGTACATTACGTTAATTGAACGAGAACGTGAGTGGAAAATACGAGACAGAGAAAACGTTTTATTAGTGTCCCTAAGACCCATTGCCATTTCCGATCCCCTTACTCTTGATCCGTAAACGAGAGAACCCACCTATTATTCTACCCAACATTTGTACACCTTTTGGTAACACCTTTCATTATTTCACAATCGATACTCTTTTGGAAATGGATATTATTAATTTATAACAATCCTTATTAGATCAAATCACGCACCTTTACTTATTAGCTTATACATACCTAACAATAATTAGTTAATAGTTAAAAAGGAAATTTAATTTTACGCAGCGTGGGTGGAAGAAGAATATTAAATATAAAATATTTTAATTTTTTTTTATTTTAATAGCTAATTTCATTTTTAAGTCATCTGTAAGGGGCTTTATCGATACTTTTTTGCTGATATTAATGATAAGCTACTGTTTTTGGTTAGAAAATTTAATAAAATATCAAACAAAAGAACTTTTTGTTCTATGTAACTGTTTTATGTAACGATTTATTCTATGTAACTAGATATTCGGGCAAGATATACATACATAATTAAATTATAAATTTGTTAGGTGTATATCAATACAATTATAATTATTTGTATATATGATATTTTACCATTTGTTTTCTACATATCGAAGGTTTAATCTGCAAACGTGATAACTCCGCTTAACAAAAAAGTGGGTTAATTGCGGTAACCATATTTTAACTATTAGATATACATCATTGTTCGAAACACTATTAAAATTTAAAAAATGTTGCTGTTCCACGATTTGATTTACTGGAGTTATATAAATATTATATTTTTTTTTATTATTAGTTACCTATAATTTTCGATAGCAAATTAATCAAATACATTTAACTACAGATTGATGTAACATTTTAATGAAAAACATTTTTCCAATGATAATATTAAGCTGCTATTATTAACTATTAAACCAAAATTAAAATGGCAGTAGCTTACAAGATACGCTTAATATTTTAAATACTAAAATACAATAATCTCTTACCAATTGTGCTCTACTCACAGTCGTAATTCGCGTATCATATATTTTCACCAAATAAAAACGACTCAAATTCTCTCGTTTTTTATTGTAAAAAATATCGTCGTATTAATAATGTCAAGGTGTTCAATAAAGCAGCTTTGGGCAGTATATTTGTAACACGTCAGACACTTAATAAAGTGAAATGGCTCTAGAAGCTAACATTTCATATCTCGCGGGAATAAGAGCCTACAAATGTCTACGTTTAATATGAGAACCGGCGGGAGTGGTTGGGGATGAACATAATAATATTTTAATATGTATAAAGAGAGATGTGTGAGTAATATTGCGAGAATTTCATTTCGATATACGGAGTCATGCATTTTTAGACGAACAAGCCGAGCATACTAATTCTACCCTGTCAATAACATGAAGTCTTGTGTCTTATTCGAATATTTATTAAATTATATTAGAAATAGAAATATACTCTAGTTGGGGTTAACCTTTGTATGTTATAAATTATGTTGTATCATGGGAACACCCTTCACACTAAAAACATCAAATGGCTTTATCTCTTCTGCTGCTACACTCTATCTATACAAAATCAATCTTTACCCCCATAATCCTGAATCGAATATAATTTTCTCTTCTCTACTTATACACATATTGGATTATGTGAATGAATGTAAATAAATACTTAATAAGCATTCTCCCATTTTCTTATTGACAGTTCTGAATTTTTATTTGTCTGAAACTGGGAGAAATTAAATTCTTGCAAACGTGAAAAAATAAAAATTACTACTATCTTATTTATCCAGTAATTCGGAATATACTATAATATATTTTTAATTACCACATTCATAAATATTTATCGACATATCTTATCGTAGTTTTTTTCCTCAATGATAGTTTTTGAAATACACGAAATTTTTAGTGATGAATAGAAAATATTAGAATCTAACCAGGAAAACAATAGAAGTACCGGCGATGTTAAAATAATAAGAAATAAATTAAAATTCCATTTTTTTTATTAAAAGTACTTTTATTAAGCTAGTTATCGTATTATATTTACTGTATATCTATTGTTAGACAATAACTATTGGAAAAATTTAATGGACAAAAAATTTATTTTAATATTTTTTTAATATTTTAATATAAAAAATCCTATCACCTGTAATATTTGAGATTTTTTACTATTTGTATAAGAACAGGCTCCCTGTATATTCGTTTAAATATCTACTACATTTATATCGTTAATTTATAATAATAAAAGGAACAACTCACAACATGCTTTTTTTGCAAAAAAAACTTTTCAAGAGACACTTATTGGTAAAGGAAAATTAAAATTGATTAACACTTCTTGGCACCTTCAAATCACCTCTGTTGGGAATTTTCTTCATTTTGTTTTATCTATTTACCTAATATCAAAAAGTTGAAATATAATAGGTACATAACGTATGTAACGTACAAAATACATGTTTCTTTTCTTAACTGTTTCATGCATTTTAGACATTTGCCAAAATACTGACTTGTTCCATTTCTTTAATACAAAACCCATTTGTTTACAAATATTATTGCATTTTACAGTGTAAACCGTATGTAAATACTTTTTTGAGTTGTCGACTCTTATAATCTCGTTAGTTGGTATCTCTAAGACCGTATGTAATTGAATTGAAACGCAGGGGGTTGGTGGAGCAAGTAAAAGCATTAGCATGTGGAAAGTGTTGGTTAGGAATGAAATCCAGGTGAGGGTTGAATCCTATAACACTTTGTTTTTATTCGTTGGCCTAGGAGTGTTGCCTTCTTAATGAAATGGTTTGTATGAGACTAGCACAACCACTTTTAACCCCTATACATTACACAAGTACACTCCTTCTTAAAGCACTTGAATTGTATACTATTCTAAGTGCATACGAATTGCTTATCAATTTGTTAATACAAAGTTATTCGGTAGTAAAAAATCAGTGATTTAAATAGTAGCTGACAAAATGGATATAAATCATATGTTTTATCCAATTTATAATCCATATTCATTTTTTTTCAAGCCCAGCATAAAAACGGTAGATATAATATGATTTTTCAACCATATAAACTCGATGAAAACCAACATATTTGATCGAAAGTAGGTGTACTATTTTCACTTACATTGAATAATATTTATTTAACCGCAATAAGAGTATTTATTAGTGGTAAAACATATTTGTTGTGTAATCGTTAATTAAAATCATAAAAAATATTGCCTAATTGTGAAAATATATATTTTTAGTTTTTAATAGTGGACAGCATGGAAAAATAAAACAGAAAGAATTGTACGAACTTTGTAGAAATGTTGAGGTTTCTTTTCAAAGAATAAAGCTCTTCTTAAGTCTTCCACGTCTTTCGGGAATTACTGCGAGCTATATTTTCATATTCACCTTGTTTGAATGTATTAAAATGAAAATTTGGAAACTCTCGCGATTTTTATTAATTAAGATTTCAATCTGTCTGCCGTCGAGTGTTTGAATAATTGATTAAAAAGGTTGCACTCAAGAGTGCAAACACGGATTACAAAATACCCTTTCGTCCCTTTATCTAGTTATTTTGTAATTTATCTTTCGAGGAATTAATATCTTCGAAGCGACGCCCAATAATATAACGCCTTCTCGAATCGAGTTATTAAAAGAAGAGGCTTTGGCGAGTCTAAAATAATAAAAAGAAGCGAATAATTAATTGAAGAGGAAGTTGCTACGGAAATGGCGTGGTGGCTTCTCAAAAATACCAAACCAATTTCCACCAGCAAATAGACTTTTGAGTGAGAATAACCTCAGAACTAATAAAGCTTAAAGTAATAAATATGTATATATACTCAATCATCTTCTCCTTCTTTAATTTATTTAATATAATGCTCATATTATCCATGTAATGTCTTTAGACATTACGGTGGCGTATTTTTCTCTTCTTTTTTGAAAAATTGCACCATGTTATACGACATATAACATTATCAGTATGACGACATCTGGCTTTTCATCATAACAAAATTTAACTTATTTCAGTATTGAATAAAGAGTTAATGAGTCATTCAACTAAGAATAATTAAAGGTCTGGTAAAGTAAACAAATAAAATATAGTTTTTATTAGTAAAATACTTACCTTAACCCAAACTAACTACATAAATTTATTTTTTTTTAATAAAAATTTGACTACAACAATCAATATAATGATAATTTAGGTCATTGGGTCGCTATAATATGGGATCGTGTTGGGAAAGAGCCCTTCACTTTGGAGACACTTAGCTGATGTGTCAGCACTTCTCTCTCTGTTTAATGATCCTCTTTAGCATTTATTATTAAAAAATGTATTTATATAAATCAGTAAAACTAGTGTTTGTTGGATGGGAAGTGTGTTGGTGTTATAAAAAGGTTATTGGATGTAGTATTTCCATATGGGGGTGAGTACGGGGTGGGATTCGGGGGTGGTGAGGACAAAGCTTTGACGTGCCCCCGCCCCTTTCTCAGACCCAAAGGAATGTTTTATCTGATGGGGAGTTTTCTAATAACGCACGTCGATAAATTATCTAACCAGACACACTCAAAACCATACTGAAGAATATCAAAAAATATGACAGCATATGAATGCATTTCAAATACTAAACCAGAAAATACAAAAGGCGATATGGATAAAGATAAGTAAATATGTTCTTACTATTTGTGACTTTAACGAAAACATCCGATCTGTACCTATTTTCAGAATAAATGGTGAAGAACACAGCAAGCGTTTCTTATTGGTTTTAACCAATGTCCTATTCCAATTTATTAATGATTGACTTATGATATTGGCAATACCAATAAAAGAAACAAAGGACAAAGTGTAATCATTCCAAAATAGGTATTTGGAAAGATAAACTTCCCTATTTTTATTATTATCCCTTATTTTGTTACTTTTTTATAATCCGTTTATATTCTATTAATTTTATTTTATTGGGATGAAGCCTTACGTTATATTTGTTACTCGCTCTCTAAGTCTGTGATCTTAATTTCTAATAAAAATATATGATTTCATCATCATGAAACAACAATCAATTTTCTTTTGATTTATAAATATTTATGCACGGCTAATTGGTTTATATACATACTTTCAATATTTAAAAACCTGTAAATCCTAACAAACTAAAATCTACAAAAACATTAAGAAATATTTGTGATATATGTATATTTATTAAATTATCAATTAATGAAATGAGCTGATAAAGAGGTTATTGTAGTAATAATATGTTATTATATTTGGCACAGGGTGTTTTACACGTAATTCAAATGTTGAAAGATTCAAATCTCCGCTTTGTCTTTGTAATTTACTGCGAATAACAATATTTTGTCACAAAGCCAACAGGGACACAATGAATAGGCAGTCGCCAACCTTTTTATCGCATTCAATTTATCTTATACCCATAGCAAACAATAAATTATTCAACAGTCACCTTCACCTACCTAACCACACTTATTAATGAAAAATACAACCCCTTTTAAAAAATCACATTAAAGAGTAAACCTTACTCGAGACCTCAGAGTGAGATAATGAAAATAATTAAATATTTATTTAAAAATATTTGTAATGATTATGATTTGGTCAAACAAGTCAGAATACATATATTTTTTTCGAATGAAAAAAATATAAAGGGAGGACGCTTGAGGGTGAAGGTTGTTATTATTGGCACTATTCCACGATGACATCCCTTTATTACTTCTTCGGTATATTTAAGCGATTGGGCAAATTTTCAATACATTTCTCTTTTATTCTATTGGATGGCGAAAGTCTACTGATTTATAACCACACAATAATAATATAATATTATTTCAGGTACTGAAAACCCCCGTCAACGTTGTCTGAATTTATATTCTCGAAGCAACCCCCTACATTATTTATCACTCGATATTAAAATTTTACCGATAACATGTACCCTGTGTAAGCAGAATATTTATTAATTTTCATTTTAGAGGGTATCTGATTAATTTAGGCAAGTTTAAGTGCAAAACCTGTATAACATCCATATTTAAACAAAATTCCGTTGGTGTCGGTGAACGACTTTGATTTCACAGACGATCGACTTTTTCAACCGCGCGTATTTATATGTACATTATTTATGGACTGGGAAAATTTAACGCTCCCTTTATCGATATGTGAGATGAATATGTACTCATAAATAATGATCGGGACTCGAATAAGGGATAATGTGGAAGTATGTGTATGTGTAAAGGAACTAATGAACTGAAAGAACCAGATGACCAACCCCCGAATAAGTATTCAACCCTTTCAATGTTTCACGACCGATTGCCGACAAAGGTTTCCAATTATGCTAAGCTGATTATTACCCTCAAATACACCTTATATCAAGTTTTATAAATACCCCACAATTTTTTATATTTCTCCCTATTTGAATTATTAATTTATTCACTCCAAAATCAAATGTGTCCATACAGTTTAACAGCAGTATTTATATAATAATTAATAAGGTTGTAGGTTGTTGAATAAAATCAAATATAGCCTAGTCAAATTAGGAATTCACCTCAGAATCTGAGCCTAGAAGCTGTAATTTTACATACAACTTTATTTCGTTGTTCTTAAAATTTTCTTACACCGAAATAAAGATGATGGTCCACAATTTTTATTTAAATGTCAACATCATTGGAGTCAAAGAAAGCGAGATATTCTTTAAAAACTTTACTTTAATCTTAATCTTTGATTTTTGTGACCTTTGACCTTGAATAACTACTTATAAACCCCTCATCTGATTTTATTAGATTTTTTAGACATTTCAGCCTCGGATTACGAGATTTACCCCCTTTTCTTCCTAATTTGACTAGGCTAATAATGATTTAAAATTATTAAAGACAAATTAAATTAAATAGGTATAATAATATTTAAGAGATAAAATTTATCAGTAAAAGTCTTCATGCATATTCTCATATTTGATATTGAATTCCTGTTCATTGAAGACGATATTCATATTCTATTTATATCTATTAACTTTGATCTTAAATAGATAGTCATATATGTATGTATATTAATATATTTATGTATGAAAAGGAGGCGATAAATACAGCCTGCTCTTTTGTTTGTCAAAAGCACACAAGTGCCATACAATTTGTTGTTTACAAAATAGGTATAGTAAAAGCCTTATTATTAACAAGACGTATTTTCTATTAATACAGAAGATATAATAGGTGAGTCTTAATAAAATATATTAAATCTTTTGCGTGTTATAAGATAATTCCTCGTGGCAAGGGCTGTCATTCTACTACTGTCATATTTCTTGGTCGGCATACTAAAACTGTTTATCCACCGTACTTAATACAACCTCACGTATATTATACGTGCTGTGGCTTGCAAAGCATCCTGCGTTTTACGGACTTAGATACAAATAAGTGAAATTTTAAATAAGATTCACCCGCGTTGATATAAGATGTGTAATACTTACATAGCAATGCGGCTCTTGTGCGGGTTGTTATGATGTCACAAAGTCACAATGTCACTGTTATGGTATTTTGGATATCGTAGCAGTGTCGTAGTTAAAGTGGAGAAGTGGTAAGTGGTCCGTATAGTGCCGCAGCCTCCGAGCCACTGGTTCAAACCTTCGCCCCTTCTATTCGAGTCTGCGCCCTCCAAACACACCCCCAATATATGTACATCGCCAGCTGCATCCATTATGTAATGACAAACTATTTATTATATCTCGTTGGCATCTTGGAATCGGCGTGAAAAAAATCAAATCTGATCCGAGACACCTTTGAGGAGATACTTGAATTTTTTTATCAATGCGAAAGCAATTAATACTACGATATCGTTAAACTGCTCGATTATGAAACTTATACGAGTATGATACAAAATAATAAAATGACGATTAATTGCATAATTATCTTATAATTTCATTAACCTCTTTGTTTCTCAATTTTTTCAAAGCATGAACTTTGAAAGTGCCTTAAATTAAGCATGTATCAACTTGTCTATTAAGAGCACAACTACAATTAATTTCGAATTTAATCTATGGAACATTATAAAATTTAACAAACTATGTATTTTATGTAAAATTATGAATGAATTTAATACTCAAAAACAGCACGTTCAATCATGTCTTGTTTGTGTACAGGGTGGATTTGAAATTTATATATTTTTTTAAAATATTTTTTTTTGTATTAATTAAAAATAATGAGAATGTTAATTACGTATAAGAGACACAAGACACACGCGACACTCACTATTGAGTACTTCACAGAAACAGCTGATTCCAAACTAGATTCAAAAATCACATTTAATATTATAATTTATTTTATAATATTTTTTTTTCACTTATTCTTGTGATACCCTACCACCCTCTAAAATATTCTGAGTTAGTTCAAACCCACCCTGTAGATTACTGATCGTATACAAATTATTTAGCTTAATGTTTTTAATACGTTTATTTAAACTTATTTATTTATTTATATATACATATTATATTGTTGTATCATGTTGCAGCACCACTAAATAATCACTCGTCAGTTGAACATGGAAATATTTTATTTATTTATTTACGCTCCGAGGAGCTTTTAATTTTTTTTAGAAAGGGTCTTTTTGAGAGGGTTTTTTATACACAACAACGTGTTAATTGTATGTCGGTGATCGTAACTGTTACTAGTTACACAGGTCACCGACTTAATAATCAGTATTTACCTTAGAATATAGGAAATCAGAGTAAACCTGGATTGAGACGATCGATCAGGATTTTATTAATATTATTTCCGATCTCCCAGTCGTAATAACCGATCAAATCATTTTAAAAATTCTTGACTTGAGTGAGATTTGAACCCATGACCACAGTATTTGTAGCCACGCTTCTTATCCCCTGAGCTATTACGATGGTTTGCGTATATAATTAATAATATTTGAAAGCAAATTTTAATTACATATTTCAGTTTGATCAGTGTTGAATTTTACAGTCGTGGACATATGTGAAAGGAAATGTAATTACAAATGTCCTGAAAATGCAGTGCACTTTGGCACATACAAATTGTAGAGGAAATGTAATAAGGCAATGTAAAGCTTTCATAAATCGGTTCCAGTCTGCAAAGGATCCATGTCAGACGCACTTTCAGGTCCTTCAGAAATTCAGAGCCTTTTTGAAAGTGGACAACGACAACCATTACTGTTCACTACTGATGTTCCTTGTAATGGACAGCTTTGACGGGCTGCCATTTCAATCCTTTCTCAAAGGACTGACCATCTCTAGAACCATAATATTACTTTATACCATAAATAATTTAACTCCATGATTATTTCAATACTCTTTCAATCAAGTTTAAATATAAAAAATGTATTAATAGGGAAATGGGTATTGGATTAGCCAGAATCCCTTGATGGAAAATTGGGCTAACGTTATATAGAATCCATTCGCATTTTCAATTTAGCTGGATTTTCACGACTTAAGCGACTCTTGCTCATTTCCATCGGCAAACAAACGACAAAAGTGAACAACAAGACATTATGAAACATATTATTTTCTCTATAACTTAACGAATTACCATCGGAAAGAGTAAATAGAAAGGATGGATCCTGTATACGGATTATGTGATAATAGTTATTAAATAGGGTACCATAGAAATATAAATCTGATTTATACTATTTCTGAAAATTACGTATTTTGGTTAATAATTTGGTTATTTTATATACATTTAATTCGAATAATTCAAGCTTTTGCTTTGCGTTAAATTCTCAAATCAAATAGTTAAATAAAACAATGGAAAATATACTTCTCAAATAAATCTCATTTAGGTATCTCTTGTCCATATTTACATATGAATTGCACTTTAATTAAGATGAGAGCTGAGCTTTTCATATTAAAATGATAATTGTAGAGGTTGACGACTCAAACTAAACAAAATAACGAAACAGACTCTCTCGTTTTGTGATTATCTAAAAAGCAATCGAAATAATCTAGTTAAAAGCACATAAATTCACTTCCATTCTCCAAAACTACTTAATCGCTTTTTAATCCAATTGCTTCTCATCTAAATATAATTGCAGGCTTATTTATATAATTTTGAAAAAAAATATAAATATATTTGATCTTATTGTTGTTGTTGTTTATCATTTAGTTTTTTTATTACATTGTCTAAATATATTATAAGACTATTTGAAATAAAAAATATTCATCATATTAAATGAGTTTAGGTTAGGTTGAATATTCTTCTAATAAATGTAGTATTCTTAATAATAATTGACAAAATTTTCATATAATGGATCGGATTTTCAAGATATTTCAATTTGGTTTTAAAAAATAGTAAGCTTACATATTCTGGTTAGTAATTTTACTATACATATTATCGTATTAGATCGTTGAAATTTTTTGTATAATATCTGGTATTTAAATAACATAATAGTATGATAATAAAAATATCTGAACTACAGTTTCTCGATAAAGCTTATAATTGTGTTTGAAAACAATTTTAATTAATGCATGTTCAATACATTAAATGTATCTGTAAATATACTGTGTGGATATTTTAAGGGGTGGCAGGGTATCGCAAGAATTAGTGAAAAAATATATTAAATATTTTTTTAATATTAATGACTCAATATACACGCGACAGTTTCTACTCGAGTACTTCACAGAAACAGCTAATTCCAAGATGGTGCCCTAAACTCGATGCCAAAAGCACTATTCATATTTAAAAATATATGTATATTTTATATATTTTTCACTTATTCATGCGATACCATACCACCTCTAAAATATTCTCAGTTAATTCAAGTCCACCCTGTACTGTGTCGAGTTGAAGATGATAATAATGTTAAAATAGAAGGATGTTTAAGTGATTAAAAGGTAGTTTTAAAAGGCTGTGTTGAATGACCACAATGGAGATGTAGGCTTTACTAATAGCTGTACTCTGAAAGTACTACAGGCTAGTTCCGCTTCCTTTTGCAGTCACAGCTTTATTCGACGTGCCCACTAAACATTTCAACGGATTTACTGCCATCGTGCACTTACATAAACACTGCTCAATATTATTAAATTATATTCCTTTGATATCTGCCTCAGAACTTCAAATCGTTTCGACACTTAGTTATAATAACATTAGCCTTGATTTAGCCATGTTTGCACAATGCATAAGCTATCTATCTAGTAGATATTCATCAGTCTTTTCTCACATCTCTTCTTGTTATTGGTCTCCTAAATTTATAGAATTTTAATACCACATCCAACGACATATTTGTAGAACTTATTTATTTATTTATTTACGCCCCAAGGAGCTTTTTATTTTAGAAAAGGTCTTTTTGAGAGGTTTTTTTAGACACAACAACGTGTTAATTGTCTGTCGGCGATATTAACTATTACTAGTTACACAGGTCACCGACAGAGCGGCTCTGCCCGACTTATTATTTATGATATTTCTTGTCGAATAAACCAGATAACTGAAACAATTTATCAGGGTTCATCAATTGTAACAGAGAGTTCGATAATAATATTTTATATATATTAATTCATTGTCTGTCGATGATCTTAACTATTACTAGTTACACAGGTCATCTAATTGATAATCGGCTCAGTATTTACCTAACAATCCAGGAAATCAGAGTAAACCTGGATCAAGACGATCGATCGGGATTTTATTAATATTATTCCCGATCTCCCAGTTGTAATAATTTAAAAATTCTTGACTCGAGCGTGGTTTTGAACCCATGACCACAGTATTTGTAGCCATGCTTCTTATCCCCTGAGCTATTACGCTGGTTACTTGTTTTTAGAGCCGCCTTGTGGCCCAGTGGTTAGTGTAACGGATTCGTGAGTGAAGACTCCGGGATTTCTTGTGGCACTATCTAATAAAAAGAATGCTTTTTTTAAGATTATGTATTGAAAAAACAAAATTAAATTAATTTGATTTAAGGCACCAATCAGCGTAAATAAGAATCGGCGTAAAACGATATTTTACTGTATAGTATAATAACTAATTAATAACTACTTAATTGTGTGATAATCCCAATAAGTAACTATCTGGATAAATTATTTAAAAAAATACTTTATACAAATAAGTCATCACCAATAAAATTTGCAGGAATGTGAAAAAACGCGTCTACGTAAAAAAATCTTTTAAGTCATCATATGTAATATTTTTTAGATTAATTGATCTACATAACTTGATAGAATATAATATCAATTTTCACTATAACTGTTTAACTAAACTAAAGATAAAAATCAGTATACTATGATCAATTGAATATATTAGTAGAATAAGAAGAAGATCTATGAGAAGAATTATTTTTAATTGATAATTTCCATAACTTTTCGACTACTGATCATCAGTCATCTGCAGGGATATATCTCAATAAATAAAATAACTTTATAAAAAATATATTAAATATGAAATATGAACAAGATCAATAATCGATTACCACTTTTAACTTTATGCATCACAAACATTTTCTTTCTATACGACATGTTGTATTTTTTTTCGTTGATTTAGTCTATAATATTTTTGGAAAATCTCACTCAAATCGCTGCATAAGCTATAAATATCCTGATTGTGATATTATGTAAAAGTTAAATTGAATTAAAGGAGCTATAACGCTAACAATTTTAATGTGTTTTTTTTAGTTTGATATGAAATGTTATTCGAGTTAATTCTGCAATGTCACTGATGAGTTAAAGGCTGATAAATTGCTCATCACTTTTGATGAGGGCACTGTTGAAAATACATTTTTTTCTTCTTAAAAATAGGCTGTTTTTGTATTTGAAAAGGTGGTATAAAGTGTATTGTCCTCTGAACGTTGGAAATGCTTCCATCCCTATACAAAAGACTAAGACGAGGGTTGCACAAGAGAAACACTGTGTGAAAATAGGATACTTATTCGCTGACTACAACTATCAAACTTGACAAAGGCACATGTCTTTACCCATTACACTATCGGACCTGAAAAACTACACTTCTTTCAAAAATACACTAAGCTGCCTCAAACATCTAAATTTATGAACTGATACCCACAATATGTAACCGCCCTTTAATGTTTTTTATTGATAATTTATATTATAAACGATGGACTATGAAATAAAATAATATAATTTACTTGATTAATGTGAGTATTTATTTATTAAGATTGTTATAAAATGTAATTATACTTGAGTAATATGAGAAATGATTCTTGGTAATTAGGCAGTGCTTTAATATCATTAGAATAATCTCCAATATATTGAATTGCATTAAAAAATATATATTATTCCAGATATTCTCATTTTTATTATTATTATGTTGTTTTATCTTTTATTATAATACACATATATGTATTTATGGTGCTGCTTGATTTATAAATGTTAAATTCGTCGGACACGTCAACAGGTCCTGTGGCGCAACGGATAACGCGTCTGACTACGGATCAGAAGATTCCAGGTTCGAATCCTGGCAGGATCGAGTTTGCTTTTTATTTTTTTTTTTCATAATTTTTGTATATTTGTGTATTAATTACATTCATATTTTTTGCAATATAAACTTTTAGCGAAATCTGTGATAAAGTTCTTCCTACCGATGGAATTGTATCATTAAATTCAAATAACTTTCATCCCCGAGGACATTTTCATTAATAGCGTAAGACTTACAGACTTTCAGCACCAGGAAGGGTATTAAAAATATATTTAAGAGACCAACTTACTAATACATTATTTCCCGTAAAGTATTATATATTAGCGCACTAAATACATATACTTTTTTTACAAATACATATAAAAAGTAGAACGACTTGGTTCAATTTTGTCGTCAGAAGCCACACTTGACGTATGATTATAATACGTGTAGAAAATTGGGTTTCCTCGATTTTGTCACATTATTTCACAACAAAATGGTTGCCTATTTTTCAATACGTTACTTCTTTCACGATTTATATTAAAAAGAAACCTTACAATACACCAACGTTTAAAAGTAGTAGTGAGCAAAAGTATTAATTAGCGGATAAATAATAAGAAAATATGTATTAAATTATATTTGGTATTAAATTCTTTAACATTAATATATTCCTAATATGCATATATTTCTCTCAAATATTAGTAGAGTATTTATCACTCAAGTAGTTCAAATAACCAATACGTAAACAAACAACAAGTATATATTAACAATTAATTTAAGAAGAGTTGTTTCTTCCTTTGTACATAAAATGACTGTTATGTCCAATGCTCGGCTAAGTGGGTGCATTGGAGCACTTGACTAGGATATTATAATTCATCAATTATACAGACAAGATAATCTAATAATATTAAAAAAAAATTGTAATTTGCCCGTCCACTCAATATTGGGCCACATACAACATGAATATAAAAAAAATTATGATAATTAATGAGAATTTAAATAGATTGAAATACCAATTTAATAAAGTATAACCCGCGCAGTGTCCAGTGCTCCAAGGCACTTTATTGCACCCACTTAGAAGAGCTCTGGTTATGTCTCTAAAATATCGAAATGTGATTTTTTTAGTTGACTTTGGATAGTTTTAAAATACAAGAGGCATTTGATTTGTTTGCAGATGGTCGAAATCGATACTTAGTAGGGGAATATAATATTTTTGGTATAATTTACTAACTTAAATATGATCCGTCCCCACTTTCGGTAACGGCACATAATCATATTTGAGGTGTAAACCAATTTAAAACAAATTTCGTGGCAGAAAGAGCAGCCGGTGACAATTTCACTGATAAAATGGCAAATTATAAAGTATCGTCCAAAATCAAACAAAATAAAAAAAGTCCAAGCAATATCGACTTCGTACTTGTATTGGGCTTATTCAATATTTTTAAATTATTAAATATCGCTACTTTATGACGGAGAGGAGTTTAGCCTGGGGCGAACATTTCTACCTCACCTGTAAAATTGTGAACGACCAAAATCATATTTTTCGATATGGCAATTTTGTCGCTGTTGGCTAACTTGAAGCACCAACCACCCCCCAACATACCACCCTCAAACATTTTTATCGCAATTGGTGATTTTTCAACATTTTCTATCTACAGAATTCCCAATTCTTGCATCTGACATTTTTGACATGATTGAGGCACATTTTTGACATCAAATACTCACAACTCTTTTTTTATATTTTCAAATAAAAATTAACCAATGTTTATATTTTAAAAATATTATAATTTTGAATATATTAGTAAATAGTATCTTTAAAAATTAAAAAAAAAACATTCGATCCTGCCAGGATTCGAACCTGGAATCTTCTGATCCGTAGTCAGACGCGTTATCCGTTGCGCCACAGGACCTGTCGACGTGTGCCTCGAATATAACATTCTTAAAATAAATATGAAAAATACGGAAATAAAATAATATTTATAATAATTTATGAATTAATTTGTTTTTTTTAAACTAATCATTTAATAATCTATGAATATTTTTTTATAAGTGGTTGTATTTTTTTCAATTAATTATATTGATTGAAGATTGATAGAAACTGATGAACAACAGTTCAATGAACTTTATCTATAAAACGGCCATGCATTTATTCCCGCATACTTTCAACCGTGGCCGATCACTAATACATGTGCATATTCTAAGCCCTATACATATACACTCACACATACGCGAGCACTTCAAGTGACACGCAATAGAATTTAAATTAGCGAGGCGGCGTTGGAAGCAGCGCCCCTGGCGGCTAATCGACGAACACCGTTTGGTGTGGTTTCTATATAATTGGTGCGACACATTTATTGTCGACTTTACAAGTATTATTGGCATCTTTATATATACATAAGCTCATTATCTGTCCTCAAGCTCTATTCGTACACACACTCACTAACGCACTATTATTTAACTTTAACTACATTATATAAAATCTTTAGGCTTGTCCATAATGATAATATTACCATGTTGACCATAATGATAATATTAATATCAATATGTATAGTTAAAAAGATCAATAATGTACAAATTGAAGTACAAGTAGTAGTTGGAAGTATTTGTGATGAGGAGCCTTGGAGTGGCTCATTCAATTAACCCGACAAACTTATCGATCTAACTAACCGACCATTTGCGAGTTTGGTGCTACTCTAAATTACTCTTCACCACCCACTTTCTTGACGACAACCACTGAAATGTTTAGAGATACAATATTCCTCTTTAGCTCACCGCGACCCTTTAACACTGTTGTGGTTAAGATACAAACAAGTTGTGTGAATAAATTATTCGAACGGTCGGTACAGTGGATTCTATGATAATCATACGCAATAATAGCTCTCGTAGGATAAGGAGGAGATACTTGACTTTTGCATTTATTTGAAGCGCCTGTAAAATACGTACTAGAGATGCGGGGGTGGCTTTAAGGGGGTGCAAGGGGGCGAACACTGGCGACAGGAAATAGGCTACAATTAATGAGCGACAGGAAGGAACAAGGCTCCACCAGAGCTTCATCCAGAAGACAAATCCTACTATCAGACATTATAACTACGACTTTGAAACTTTACAAAGCTAAACTAAGCCTCCCTAACAATCACTAAATCAAACTATAATCACCAGATACAATACTAATTAACATCACCACTACTTCTCGGGGTCATCTTAACACCTAATTATCAATCTACACTCTCTATTATTATTAACTGTTGATTAACCTACAATCTTTTAGTAAAGTATTGTATGAAAAATTCCACAGTAAAAATGTGTTCATCAAAAAACATTTTTAAATATAAAACAGAAATATGAAATTCTTTATATACATTTACAATCAAACATGAGTTTTTTCTCTCATTATAAGAAAAAAACTATAGGAATTTCCTACTCAAAAATCAAAATGAAAGTGATTTAGATTATGGAGGAAAATAATCCCCGAATATGTAGAGTAAAATATGTTTGCATGTGTATAATTATAAATACGCGTCTATTTGAGAATATTTTAAGGAGTGTAAGGGTATCGTATAAGCGAAAAAAAATATTACTTAAATATTTTTCCAAAAAAAAAAATGTTCTTATTATTAATGAAAAATTATATGACTGTTAATATTTCTTTAAACTTTAATTAATAAATATATATTTTCACTCATTCTTGCGATACTCCACCATTCCCTAAAATATTCTCAGTTAATTCCAATATATCCTATTCATACCTATATATAAAACTCAATTATTTAAACTATTATTTTTATACTGATACCTATTATTTCAAAACCAACTTTTGACCGACAATGTTTACTCAATATAATAATGTGATGATTTTTAAGTTGAGATCACATATATACAAATAAATAATCGATTTTTAAATAACTTATTATATAGATAGCTTTATACTTGTTATTTCTTTAGTAGACTTTTAGCCACTCATATAGGTTATAGGGATTTTTCTTATTATTTTAATTTCAATTTTTTCTAGGGAATCATTTACACTGTAAATAGTAGGTAGTAGTTTAAGAGATGTGCTTGGATACAACCACACGAGATAAAAGAACAATATAAGGCTCAATTTTAGAGCATGGATAGATAAAGAAGCTCTTAATGGCCACCCATACAAATATAATTAAATATGTATCATCGAGTGAATGCATCCAGTTTGTAATGTGCTCTTCAATACATAAAGTATGCAGTAGTGTTTTCCCAGCTTGCTACAAATAATCGTTTGTTAGGGGATAATAAAAGGGAGCACAATGGGCTGAATAAAAACAACAAGAAACGGGGAATTACACGTGAAGAAAGTAGGTGTCAGGGAGAAGGGCATCGTGTTACTAGGACAATACTAATAAAAGGAATCATTCCCTTTTTGGGGGTGGTGTTCTGCTTGTTGAATGTTGAGCACAATGGCTTCCTGCTCACGATACAACTACCCTCTATGGTTTTAGCCAAATGAAACGCTCGACCAGATTGCTAACATTTATATTCGTAAACCTTCAAGTATAAATAAGCATTTTGAAAAACAACAAAAAATATACTAGCGTTTAGTATCAGTATGTGAATTTATTTCAATTTAAGCTGTTCATTCTGAACTATCTCATACAAGCTTTAATATATTTACAATTTTTTTTATTCTACACACATATGAAAAATTAGAATAGCACATAACAATAAAACGTGTAATTCATACTGAATTAAGGTGATTGACCGAAATTTTATTAATACAGTGGGACCTCAATATAACAAATTCCTTGATATAAGGAAATTTTTCAATTCACCTTGACACTCTAACCTATCCCTATGTTAATTTTACCTCTATATAACGAAGTTTTATCAATAAATATTGACAAAAATCACGATATAACAAATTTTCGTCTTTAGTTTTCCCTATTTTCGACCTCTATATATCGAAGTTTTATTTCAAAAACCTCTTTACAGCGAAGTTTTGAATAGTATCTAATAAAAAACAAGGCTATATGACAAGAATAGTACTGTCGAAACTTGTTGACATCATTATTTTTTTATGCACTTTATATTCTAGATTTATACTAATAAATAAATATTAAGTTTACTTTAGTAATCTGTATGCACCTCTCTTTAATTTTCATAGTTTAAGGACATGAAATTATGAATTCTTGTGAACATCTATATAACGAATTCTGTAATAAGAAAACTTCGATATAACGATTTTTTTAATCCCGCTTAGGCTTCATTATATCGAGGTTTCTCTGTTTTAACATTTTGACACTTCCTCTGCAAATATACAAAATCAGAAATAACTGTGAACGTGTATGGATTGAGACAATATTCATCAAATTACACAAATAATTTAATAAATAATTTTCCAAAGCCCAATCGTACGTGATTGAAATTGTCGTATCTGTGGGGAAAATGACACAGATTAATTGTCCCGGTGGTATATTATTGGTGTCGAAGGTGAAACCAACCCCCCCGATTTCATCCCCCTTAGTTTCCAATCGAATTATTGATAATGAAGACCGCGATGAATTCTTTCTCGATCTATGTCACCAAATTCAAGATGATCAATTATTCAGCATGGCCTCCCTGTCGCCAATTAAAAAGTAATGTCTCTTCCAAAGCAGAGCCGTCGTTAAATTTTAATTATCGTACAACGACGACTTTTTAAGACATTAAAAAATTCCCCACAACCCGCTTTAAATATTTTTAAAAAATCTTAAATGTTACATACATATATTGGGGTGATTTGTACATAGTTATAAATGCATTCGAATAAAAGCTTTTCACAGTAAATGTTCACAGTTTTCCAAAACAATGGAGTACCAGTTGATGGTTATATGTATATTTTGTAGCGTTTTTCAGAATAATACATAGTGTACAATATTGTGTCATAGTCACATTGTGTTGAAGGCTTTGTTAGTAAAAATGAAGAGCAGCTTGCCGCGATTTGAACCTTCTATTATTTGTTGAAGCCTTTTATCGCAAAAACACTTCCGAATTCCAGCTTCATGACCTGAAACCTTTTTTTTCAGCATCTCAAATAGGTAGTCCCACGAGAATAAAGTCTGGAAAAATACTTCTTATAACATTGCTATAAGAAATTCGATTCAATTGTCCAACAAAAAATAATCAAATGTGTTCATGTAATAATATCTAAAACAATCGTATAATAATATCAACGTAAGTAAATTTAAATTCTTCTCAATCTTAATGGTACTTATAAGTAGCTTTAGTATAAAGTTTTATCAAAGCACGGGCAATTTTCAACCGGCGAGTTTTATTATATTATTGAAAAATATTCAAAATAATTTATCATATTTAAAAATCAATCAAAAAGATAACATTTAAAAAGATGTATCGTGTGAAAAAATCGTGCTTTTTCTTTCATATATGCCTAAATTTAGCCCTTCTAATTACTAAGCATTCCAAGCCATTGAAATATACATATGTAACTTGGGATATCAACCAGAATCAAATAGTTTTCATCCAACCATCAAGCAAAGTGTTTTGATCCACATATATACTCCTTTATAATGTAAAAAAAACATACAACCTTCTAGTAATTTAATTATTATAAACCTCATCGTAAAATGATAATATGTTACAGTACTTTTAATTAAATAATATCTGATTGTAAGGCCCCCTACATAAATTTAAAAATGATAAAATGTTGTCTACATAAAACCTTATTCCCCGATGAATAATAAAAAAGAATATAATATAATTCCTCTTAAAATTGTGTAGATGACTAAGTGATCTGCGATTACCTGCAGATGTTTTGAGATTTTTGCTTCCGGACAAAAGTATCAAGTCCACCTGTTTGTTACAGCGATTCACCCCCAGAGCCTTAAACACAAAGAGAGAGCCATTTTGCCAGCTTTGTAATTAAAACTCAAAGAAAAGATACGATGGGAAGAGCCGGTATAAACTCAGAAGTCAAGAAAGTGCCGTCAGCAAATAAACCAATTTAGAATGAATATAAAAGAGCGACAAATAAAAAAAGAAACATTACACTGAAATCTGAGAATGACATTTAGAACTTTAAACAACTGCACCTGAGCTTTCGATTAGGCGAGCTTTTTAATTAGCACTCACCTTTACTTTGTCGCGGCCATTAACAATTAACTAGGTACTGCTTGAAAATGTTTGCATTCAAACAACACTTTAAAGCATTTGAGATTATCTCGTATTTAAAATTAAAGTTTCTCATAGTGAAATGTTTAAATCCAAACAAAACAAGGGTTGAAATCTGTAAATTTATGATTATAGCATTTTTATAATAACATATTTTTAAGGCAATCGGGCAAATCAATTAACCATTCTTCTCACGCACAAAGTTTTTTTACAAATCATGTGCGAATCAATAGATACAATTTTTTATAACAAGATCATGTGAATCAATTTTACGATTCCGTTTGTTTATTAATGCCAAATTACATTCAATGTTTGTAGGTTTTGACAAATTTTTATCCTTAGTAATTTAAATTTTTATTAAAATGCCTTTGATGCAATATGGTGGGTATCGCTTATTTTTTAAATTGATTTAATTTTTATTATTAGCAACATAGTATCATTATGCATAAAAGTAATCTCATTAGATTAATCCTCATAACACTCAAAAAATCAATTAAAATAGACGACTTTAAATTGCATTTATATATAATATTACAGTAAATCTCTATTATAACAATAAATATGAGTTGGCCGTTAACAAAGACGACTCGAGAATATTTTTTATTTGGTTTTTATTGATAATTCATATTATTCAGAAAGTGTCCTACCTACATAGTTGTATGTTAATATCATAAAAAACCAGCTAAAATCTATTAAAAATGTTAGTATTAAATATATTTTTTTTGGTTAAGAGGCAACTTGTATATTTTTTTTTCAGAGTTATAAAAATTACACACATACTTTCTCTGGTAAAATATATTCTCGCTCCTTTATAATATTACAAGCATTTGAATTCCAAGGATATATATATAAAAAATATATTTTTCTTTGTTAGTTGCGTATTTGAATAACTAACACTCATTCCTCTTACAAATCATGGGTGTTGAAATTTACTTGACTGCATAATGCATTTTGCTTGTACGAGGACTTCGACGATATGAGTTTTCTTCGCCTTTTCAATTTTATTCTTCTTTCGCCACAAATATAAAATATTACCCACATTTCGTATAATAATCGAGATGATTAATGGCCGGCTATGACTACTTAGCCCTGTCAGTGTCCCTATCTTTTTGTTTGTTTCCCTTTTGTGTTAATTTGAAAAGTTGTTCTATTTTCTTGAAAACGTTGTTTTTAATTATTTCCTTCTTCAATTAAAACTTTGCACGGCACTCGTCTTTATCGCGACTATTACGCACAGATGGCGCTCACTTTTTTATAATTAATATTTAAAAAATAAATATATTATAAATAGTTTGTCGTTCATTTAATAATTAATTTCTTATTAAGAAATTTGTTTTAATATAAGTTGCATTAAAAAAAATATATTAAAAAAAAGAGTCGCCCCCGGGTGGGCTCGAACCACCAACCTTTCGGTTAACAGCCGAACGCGCTAGCCAATTGCGCCACGGAGGCAGATGCCAGGCACGCCTCAAATATCATACAAAAACATATTACGTCATTTTAACACTAAATTAAAAAAACATTGTATATATTTATGTGTGTAATCAAAATTGTTTTAATTTTTAAATAACCAAGCGGAACCTACAAAATCCATATTTAATACTGAATAAATAATTTAGAAGTTGTAATGTATTTCGCCTTCATGACTACGAGTACATATCTATTCAATTCCTGGGAGACTTCATTTCCAACCATCTTTGAAACCACATCACATTTTAATATTTAAGATTCCTACACTGCCGAAAGCCAAAATGGACTCCGAGTTTAATCACCTATCTAGTTTTATGCATCTATAAAATTCATAGACAGCTCCAAAATAAAAAGCATCCCTCTATGTATTACGATTAAGATTCTGGGTATGGCATTGGCTCGTTAAAATATACATATACTCGGTAGACTTTTAATTGTTGATAATATTTAAAGCGAAGCCTTAATTTAGGTATATTAATAAATTTCACAGTTTGGGTCAGTAGTTAAAATGGCTGTAGCTTATGGTGCATCCATACACTTATGCAAATGTTCGCAAGAATCCAATTTAATATTGTTAAATAATATCAATACACTGTAATCGCGATATTACACATTACGCGAAATCTATGATCGGTATTCAAAACATTTGATTTAATTTAGTAAAAATTCACTACACACTCGACGAATCAAGGCAAATTTTGACGAATAACCAACACAAGTGTCTGTATACGGCATTACGCAATACACTGTAAATAATTTAATTATTTTATATATAATATTTCGCGTTACCCTACCTACATTTCTTTACCCTAAGTATTTAAAATCAATGATCAAATGTGCGCTCTTAAAGGTTTAAGGGTCAGTTTCTTGAAGTCGTGTTATATCGTGTGTTATATATATATATATATATATATATATATATATATATATATATATATATATATATATATATATATATATATACGGATTCTTGAAGGCGTGTCAAAGCTATAGCCGAGCGGTTCCGATGATTGTATCGCAAGCATTCAAGAGAACTTGCATACAGGCAACTCGAAACTGGAATGGAGGGGATACCTGGATATCAGCGAGCTGGATTTTGACAGCTCCAGCTAAATCTTGAAGAAAAGCATTCGGCGCGTAAATCGGCGATTGACACGAGGTCGAGGATTAACACGACTTGAAGAAACCGGGCCGAAATGTGATACTCTTGCTTTCTAATTTATTTTTTTACAACATTCAAGATGTTGGATATAAATTTAGGTGGTAGTTTAAATATTTGGATGCGGTGTCACGTATAAGAGAAGATTGTATAAGGCCGTTGTTATTTTCAGTTCATAGAGCTTTAAGCCCGTTACCGTAAACAGGGAGCCCGATTGAACCCTGACCCAAATAAAAATTTATCTATCAATAAAGAAACATAAACATGGCTGCTTCTGCTTCTGCTTCTGCATTACCATTCCTTGGCTCACTTCCACCCTTACTTGCAATCATGACCTCCACTATCCAATATGCCGTTGGAGAGCATCTTGGGGCTTCTGGTAATTTTGGTAAGTGGCCAATCCTACATGCATGGATAATTTGTATCTTATTTATTACTAAATTATGCACTTTAAAACCAGGCCCGATTAATAAGAGACTGTCTTAAATATTCAAAGCCAAGCACTGCATCATTTCTTATAACCTCTTTTACCCAACGGAACACATTGAAACGACTAATTCAGTTCAGATTTAGGCATAGATATAAACAGATAAGATATGGCATGAGTGGCTAAATGCGTGTTTATTTCAAGTGGATCGAGTGGCCAAAAACATGAAATACCTGGAAAATATTATACTGTAAACACCTCTCTTCATATCTTCAGTTATATTTCACAGTAAAATGGGTAAATGCATTGTTACTACATGTCATATGGACTCAAATAGATCTAGGCTCGTTAATACTTCTTTAAGATGTTTAAAATATTATTGCGTTTTAATCGCCACGCGTATTGTCAGAACCACTCTCAGTGATGACTAGAAACATGTTGAGTGAGGGAGACACATCTATGCCTTTATCCAATAGGAGAGAAGAGTGCAATACACAGGGTATACGAAATTGACACTACTTCATTATATGCAATGCGATAACTTATGTTTATATCTATGGATTTACGTAAAAGGATTTTAATATGTATGTAGAAGTGCCAATAATAATTTAAAAGACGTCAAAAATATAGGAGGGATGAATTTGTCGACAAAAGTTTCGTATGACAGCCGCTTGTCGATCTTTCTAATAACATTACACCGTCTTTCACTTAATATGGTAAAGTTCGTCATTAAAAGTTGCTTGATTTATTCAATGACAAGAAATATGTCGCTATGTAAACAATTTACATGATCATGTCGGATGTTTTTTGTAAGGTAAATTGAAGGTAGCCACAGCCCACATATATTTGAAGTATATTTTGCGTGTATTAGTGACCCGGACACGTTGGAACATTATGAAAAAAATATTGAATGACACTTCTATAGATATAAGCACATTGGGTAATACTAATAAGAAATACCTAAAGAGGGTAAATACGACCTTTAAAGGCTCTCCCCAAATAGAAAAAAAGTAATAATATTACTTTGAAAAAGAAAATACTATATTTCAATAAAATTTTCACCCAACAAGCCATGTAGTCAAAAACAAGAGAGTAGAACTAGGTTGATTATTGAAAATAAATGAATTTAATTAAGGCGCATTGCACATCTAGAATCAGAATATACTGCTTTAAGAATTTCTCACAATGAAAGAATGCCAATCAGGTCCAAGCACTTTATTGTGTTTACATTCTCTCTTTTGAGGGATTCCAGAAGCTAAAGAAACTACTTCTAGGCGTGCAACGATATTAATCAATTGATAGGTATTTTTATAAATAAATTCCGCAACGAACCGAACCAATATTGAAATGTGATTAATTGAAAGTATTAATTATTATTCGTGGCAATGTAAAAGAGTTTTGATAATATGTACGTATGTATGGAACAAAACGGATTTTTTCATCTCGAAATCGGCAATATAATTTTATAACGGTAATATAATAAAGCGACCCAATAAAAATATACACATTTTATGAGAATTCGTGCCCTAAATGCTAATCATGATGGTGTCGTCGAAGAGTGTGATATAAATTTAATTAAAGATATATTTCCAACATTGCCAATATAATGTGTATTGAAAAGTAAGCCTATTTTCCGAGCTATGGGTATATTTTTAATAGTTGTAAATCAGGCACATAATGGAGTCGATACTATGGGAGACAAGCACCGGTTATGAGTCCTTGGGGAACAATCCCAATAATTATATGTGTTGTGGCTGTTGGCCGATAAACGAATGCAATGGAGGATCGCTTTTATCGCGAAGCTTGTAAAATTTTATGAACAGACCTTTTCATGTCATCGCCATCCAGCATTGCCAAAAAATACACCCCATTTTAAGAGTAGATACTTTTATATTTTTTTTATAAAAATTAAAAAAAAAATGTACCGCCCCCGGGTGGGCTCGAACCACCAACCTTTCGGTTAACAGCCGAACGCGCTAGCCAATTGCGCCACGGAGGCGAATGACTCGCCATTCAAAAATACTGTACATAATCTTTTTCAACATATTTGCCCTCATTTTTATTTTTAAAATAAAAAATAATAATTTCAATATACAGGGTGGACTTAAACTAAGTGATACTATTTTAGGGGATAGTAAAACAGCAAAAATAAGTGAAAAAAATATGTTACAAATGTTAATAGTGCTTTTAAATTGATGTTGTTGAAGTCAACTGTTTCTCTGAAGTACTCAGTAATGAATTTCGCATGTGTCTATACAATACTTTAGGAATTAAGGATTTTTTTATGTATACATATGTTATGTACATGGCATAAATATTATTTTATTATATTTATGTACAATATAACCATTGAAATACATATATGAAAATATTTATTTATTTTATGACTCTGAAATAAATTAAATAAAAATATATTTTTATTAACGCCTTGATTTCAGTTCTCATTGATCACTTTTTAATATACCTAAAAAAATGAGCGACAATAATTTTTAATAAGTGTGTCGTTTTTTTTTCAAATTAATTAAAATCAGTCTCTAAATAAATATTAAGTATATTTTTAACTGTTATAAATATTTCATATTGCGATGCATATTCTAGGTGTAAAATGCATTGAGTATTTTTTACCCATGTTAAAATATAATCCCTCACTTAGTACTTATAAAAATGCACTATGCTTGTTGTATTCATCACTCTGTAATACATCATATTATATTTTCATTGTGATAAAACCACAAAATAGCATCACTTTTAAATAAAAGTATAATAAATGCATAATTTTATATTTCACAGCAGGTTGTGCATGCTTTATACATATTACATATATTTATTTGTTGAAAAAGCACCGACCGGGTGTTAAAAGCTTTGGAAACCCATTGTTGTAGGTAATGACTAAAGTCACCGTCATAACACATTCGTAATTTATGCACTTTATATTGTATGAACGAGGCTTTATATTATTCTGCCTAAATAAACATCTCGACAGGTGAAAGGTTCATTACCTACTTTGAAAGACACACAACAATCATCCATGATATATGTTTATTTTAAACAATTTTAAAACCATCATAAATATAAAATTTACATACAAATATTATTTGATTGCGTCCTTTATCTGACTAATTAAATCTCTGGATATTGATTTTAATATAAGCTTAAAATAACAATCATATTAAAAATTTGCACAGGTAGGAATGAATATACGCTCCAGGATATTATATGTCAATCAACCAACACAGAGACTTTAGATTTTGTCAATAAAAAGGATTTAACATGTTCATAAAAACATATCCAATAGCAAAGTTATTTTTAGAATACCTTTAACTTTTTTAGATCGTTTGGGTAATTTATTTAATTATTATGTAATCCAGTAAATCGTCTTATTACGGGACAATCTTCAGGATGTCCTTCGAGTAGCAATTTAATAAATTATAAACCTTGGACTTTGCTTTGATATATCTTATTTTTTATTAATATATGCCCCTAGAGGATTTTAGATACAACAACGTGTTAATTCATTGTCTGTCGGTGATCTTAACTATTACTAGTTATACATGTCACATGACTTAATAATCGCCTCAGTATGTCCTTACAATGCAGGAAATCAGAATAAACCTGGATCAAGATGATCGATCGGGATTTTATTAATTGTATTATTCCCGATCTCCCAATAGTAATAACCGATTAAATTATTTTTTTGACAGTTTATTCAGAGTTTACATAACGGGCAGAGCCGCTTTGTCGGTGACCTGTGTAACTAGTCGTTAAGGTTAAGATCACCGACAGACAATTAACACGTTGTTGTGTATAAAAAACTTTCTCAAAATAGACCCTCTCTAAAAAATAAAGCTCCTCGGGGGCGTAAATAAATAAAATAATATAAACAGCAGCGGATTGTATATTCTGTCTTCATATATCGCTGATTAATACGGCTAGAAAAGAGAGAAATATGGCGAATCAAACAGTGTATTTTTAAAAATTAATTATTATGAAAAAATACAAAACAATATAGAGTGTGGATTGAATAATTGTGGGTGTTTTATATGGTCCTTTTGATGACATGTCGCAGAGTCACCTTTACGGCTTTATGAAGCACTGCCGTCTGAGGCTGATGACAAACTTTATGGTTGAAGCTGTTAGATATTTAAGTGCTGCCACTGAGATGAGTCTGGTGGCCATCTTAAAACCAATCATACAATATTACATCCTAAAACTATTTAATATAACCCATCGACCCAATATTGCTTCCGTAATGGTCAAGTAAAATGTGCGTTGCGATATGAATCTAAATATTTTAAGTTACACCAACCTCAACTATTATATTACCTAAATCGGGTAAACAATCTTGGTGAATAACATCGTCGGTTTAAAGGAGAAAGACCATTGAACCTTAACAAAATTTAACGACATATAACTAAAAAATAACAAATAATTAAGGCTAATAAAATATATTTCAACTAATTTACGCATGTGGGTGATCTCTTTTCCACCAATTCTGCCATACCCCCTACAGGGCTTGTGTAAGAGCGATATGTATGGAAACATATAAATGATTGCCTCCTATACTTTACATTATTTTATTTTATACATTTTCTCTGTTCTTTTTAATTATTTCTACATTTATATACCATACTAAACTACATACATACATACTAATTTTTATATACATTGCACTTTTGTTTTAAACCGTTTTTATTACAATTATTAATATTTTTGTATTGCCTGTAAAAATGCTCTTATGAGTGTTTATATGCAATTAAAAAAGTACTTTTTACAAAAATCCAATACAATTTAAGTATTCCACAGAAAAAAAAACGATTTGTTTCTAATTATTATGATAAAATCAATATTTAACGATTTATATTTAGTAGAACGTATATTTTTTCCATTTAATGTACCTACACATTAAATTGTCTTAGGTCTATAAAAAATATGTAGGTACGTATGTTATTTAAAAAAATGAGTGCTTACGTTTACAAGAATAAAATATTATATACATTAAATAAACTGCCTAAGACTCCTTTTTAACGAACAACAATAAACGATTTTATTTTTTCGGCAAGTTTATCTGTACATTTAGTGTGAGGCCATTTGTAACCCCAGAGGCGTGTTATTGACACTTGACATCATAAAGCCACTAATATGTCATCACAATGTCCATTTCTACCATAAAACATAATATATATAAAAAAAAAAATCCCTTTAGTGTGATTAGGCTTTTCCGGAAAAAGTAAAAATCGAGTGAATTTAATTTTACAACCAATATTATTCGTTCATACAATCTACATTAAAATTACCACAACATTGCATATGGTTGGCCATTTCCACCAAATTAGAGAATTATCAGAAGAAGGGTATTATACTTTCATAAATATGGGGTTTTGGGGGTGGATGTGGCAGATTAACAATGATATAAGACCATAGTGGTGGTTGGATTCTTTCGGTCGTGAAAATTATCATGTCCTTATAGGCTGTTAAGCACGAAGGAGGTCCTTTTCGATATTATTCCTGAAAACCATACTAATTAAAACACCGAAGACGGATTAGGCCTAATCTCCCTTTTGATGTGGTTGAATAATCCCTTATATATTTGCCAATATTATTAAACTGTTTAATTGTAGAGCATGAAACAGCATTTTAACGCATATCTTTTGAATTATGAGACTTCTTTTTTATACACTCTTAAGAAATGGGTTACGCCATTTTCTTTTGGGGTTAACCTCCTTTATGAAATACGTTCTGGCGAAAAAATATATAATCCCCGCTAAGAGACGAGAGCTCTTTAGGGATTTGAATATTTTACAATGGCCGACTCGAATGTTTATTAATGAAGGTGCTTGTTTTTTTTTTTATTTCACTTTCTGGTCTAGTTGCCTGAGATTCCTTGTAAATTTTTTAACATACTTTGGTTGCGTGATTTGAAACAATTTACTATACGTTTAATGTAAATTGATTGTAAATTAATGATCAGTTAATCCTCATATAAAATAGATCCTATAATATTTTAATTAAAGTGTTCCAATAATATTTTTTATGTGAAATTTGTTTGTTCTACGGCGTATTTTGGGTGTGACTCTTTACTGGGCATTTTGAAGTCCGATAAACTTGTAAAGCTGATCTGAAAGTCTGTGTATTTGGTTAAATTATTCAAACAAAACTCTCCAAGGAGCCACTAGTTCACTTCCATACATACACTACAATCTTTTCCAATATAATACAACCGATGAACTTTACAAAGGTCTTAGAAAACATCCGCAGGGACCAACTTTCCTCTTTGAACTGCCCAGTTTTTACTAAGTATGTACACTTTACACTTTTTGTATTGCATATTTTAATTTGCACATGAAAATTGCGAATGGTTATTAAAAAAACATTGTATCTGTATTGATTTTAAAGTCGTATTCTAATGAATAAAAGCTAATGCTTAATTGCACACTTGTTGCTATTTTTATTTGTGTGATTAAGCGATTTTGATTTCCATCAATTTAGTTGTGCGAAGAAGGTCATAAATCGTTAAAGAGAAGTTTCTTTATGGTACGTGTGCTGGTAAAAAGCCACTCGGGAGGTATTACTAGCCTGTGAAGTACTTGCAATATATCTCCAATGCTTTGCTACGACACGTTGCTACGAGTCAGACTCGCCATACTACGACAGGTGAAAGTTTTAACTCCTTTCGAGAATTTTTATAATACAATATTTCCAACAGATAAAAATCAATAATATTATCACCCAATTTACTCTGTCTACACACGTGTACGTAAAACTATTTTTCTGAAATTATTAAATATTTACTACAATAAAAAATGATAAATTATAGGTACATAAACTTTTCTAGATGATTATATTATAACTTTTCCCGTGTGAGACTAACGCTCCGAATAAATTGTTCATAAATACCAAAGTAAAGATTGGCGAATGTTAGAAATAGTTGTGAACGTGATTTAAGTGGGATTAAAGGAAGTATGGTGTTACGTAGTTACTTCAAGTATGGAACTTAGTAAACTTGTATGTTAACTTTTTCAAGAACTAAGTTGCATCAATAATATTACGTATCTAATACTCGCTACGTTGCTACTTATGAAATCTTCCAAACTATCAAAAGTGAGAAAAAATTTGAAATAAATACATATGCGATCATTATTTTAATGCAAACTTGATTGCATGAGTTGAACTATTGAAGCAGAATGATGGTGATCGATTATTATATATAATTTGAGAGTAAATTTAATTGAAGAACACTCTGGTGTTTAGCAATATTGGAGTAGTCTGGAGTAAGTTAAATGGGATATTTCGAAGAGTCGACATAATAATGTGATAATGAGCAGTTATTGAGTACGTGGTCTGATGATGGAGCAAAGGACAAGGGAGAAGACCATAACTAGCAACAGCGATACATTCAATTAAGCACATAGTCCCCAAAGAGTAGTTAAATACTCCTTTGAGTTTGAGTAACGCCTCCATGGCTTATTAATTCAAACGGAATGATAAAACAAAGTTGCTATGCTGCCGCCTTCACATTATACATATACACATATCCCTTTATGTAGCTTACAGAGATTAATACTAGGACGACCAGAAAATATTCATTTGCCACCGGGAGGGTTTTAATCTAATAATGCCGATGGGATAGAAAATATTGAATAATTTAAAACTTACCTAATTGACGATCGACCGTAGGATATCACCGGGCCTTAGTAGGTAAAAAATTATCCTATAATGGGTGAAAACCTGTCAACAATAAATTTCAATTAGTATCTTATTAGTAGTAGGGGGTACGTATTAAGTAATGTGAAAATTTCAAATGAATAAAGATAAAACTTAAACTAAAAATATTATAAAAATCTACATAGCTAAAATATATTCAAAATCAGCTTGAAACTAAAATTAGATAAAATAATGATGATATTTTTTTCGTTTATATTATACCTAGTTTCATTTTTATGGGAAGTGGTGTGGATAATTTAGGATTATCACCGGCCTTGAAGAATCCATGCTACGCCACTGGTGTCACAAAGGGCAAAACCACAAAACCCCGAACCCCATGTAGTCCAATAAGAAACTAGCCAATTCTTTAATATAATTACATTACTAAAAATTCAATAACTAACAACACTTCTCGAGAATTCAATATTTTTCTACAAATAAAGAATGTACCACGCGTTATGTTGCATCGTGCATCGAAGCATAATTTGTCCACAAGGGGGTTGTTTCTCTCTACCAAATCCGGGTATTTCATGATCAGCTTTCATATTAGTTTAATACACTAATATTTCACGGACACACGAGCATCTTTCATGCATGGCTTGTTGTGCAGTTTGCAGGCATTGCATTTGTTATTTATTAGTAGTCTTGTATGGCGACGCTTGTCCTACACCCCAAAGGAAACACAACACACATGGACATCAACTGGGAAACTTCATACTAAGCTCATCCATATTTCCAAGGCTTTGTTTTCCATATTCTATCACTGCTGACATTCAATTTTAGACACCGTAAAAACTTCGGTCCGATTTATGGGCACAAGGGTGCAGCTTGCATCCCTGAACTGCTGAATACGGAATTAATGCTACATTCGCTCCACTGTCCTTTTTACAACTCATGAAGAAGGTCATTGAATCAAATATTATATTCAGAATACCCCAGTTAGGGATATACGAATAAAAATTCCTTTGTTGCTAAACAAAAAAAAAATTTTTTATCTATACTAACGGACAATTCTGTTATCCAGCATTATTTTTTTCGTATTCCATAATTCGTCACTTTTAACAAAATTATGTACATATGTGTACGTAATAAAAGAGAAACATATAAAATTAAACATGAACGTATTTTTAATAACCCCGTTATGAGCAAAATGTTACATTCACACGCCTTTGGGGGTGAATTTTCATTTTTTCCTATCATATTTAATTTCAAATATTTTTTTAAAAATAATTTTACAATTTTCATAAGACTTGATTATTCATATGTTTCACTGTGTAATTTAATATTCGTAGATTTTTATCAGTAGCAACATATCATAATTCAGGATAATAGGATAAATTATAATAACATACATCTATTTAATAAATGTCAAATTTACATTATGAGAAGATAGAAGGACGAAAATCTTGTTTGTGACTTAATGAGACTAACATGGATGTGAAAAAAATAGATCTGTGTAAATTTAGCATTGTCAATAATAAAGTTGACACAAGATTTTCCTTTCTTTCTTCTTCGTGGTCTCATAAAATTTTCTTATAATATCACTGGTTATGATTTTTTTTTATTCTGTGAGCAATTTTAGAGGAGATATGAATTATCAGAATGTTTTTTTTAACATGTATTAGTTCGAGTATTTTCTAATTATATATTTAACATATTATGTTTGAATACTTCACACTGTTAAAAATACAATTCATTCATAAATATTATTAATTTATTCATTAAAATAATTCTAATGTTTTAGTTATACCTCGGGGGTAAAAATTGCATATATTGAGCTAATTGGAGTAGTTTTCCGATTAACACATCATCCATAATTATAAACACAATCGAGCACTTTGCATAATTAGTATTCTCGTTGTTATCAGTTCGATCTTTGTATACATACACTTAAATAATATAATTTATGTATGTGATAATCAACGAAATAACAGATGCCTTTATATTGTATATATGTATGTATGTTTTAACATATGGGTGGATTTTACCCTAATGGATTGAATATTCCAGTATGTAGATGGAATGAGGAAAATTAATCTTGTTTGCTCTGAAATATTAAATTCAAATTATACAGTTTAAATGGACTTTTATAGAAGAGTATTGATAGAGTTATTTTTTTCCTCTATGGCAGCATCTAATTCTTAGAGGAAACCCGTTAAAGATTTGGCGCCTGCAATGTTGAGATAAAAATGTGCCTTTTCCTCTTTCTTCAACTATGTACAAAGCCTTTCAAATGCTCACACTATTTCAGATGTATATATACCAAAAGAAGGACCACTTAAATCTTAAAATATAGCCAATAAAACTAGCACAAGTGGCTGAATATATACCCCGACAAACGAAATCACTTTCGGGGCGAAAAAAATATAATATTTTATTTATTTGTCGATCGACTCCGTAAATTGGCTGCTTGAAAAAATACTGAAAATATATATGTTATTCCACATTTAATCAGAATATTTTACGTTTCACAGCAAATATAAATTTTTCTTCATCTATATTTAATCAATTTTTATTCACATATCAAAATGACTTACTATATCATATTTTGGTTTCATGGGTATTAATATTTAATAGTTTTTTTTATATATATCTTGTTATGTGGTTTACGATATTTATTAATAAATATTCTTTGTAATGTAAGAGTAATATAACTCCACGTGCTAAAATTAACTGGCATATCGTTAATTATGTATCGTGATGTAAGTACATATATCGTTAATTTAAATTTGATTTTTCAGCTGAAACATGTTTTGTACGATAGGTAATTATCCGGGGATTTTACAATACAAGTACTGTGTATGTCTATCACGATATTTTATTTAAAATTCAAATTTGGGATAAGTACATAAAAAATATTAATAATACACGTCAATCAGGTCGTGACCGAATCTCGTGATATTTTACGGCCGATAAGTGTGATTTAATTTGGCCCGACAGATTTTATCACTCGTAAGGCGATTGCTAAACGACTTTTTATACATTTTTCATATTCCAAAAAAAAATCAGACCGACCCAGTTCGATTAAAAGTTGGGACCATCTCCCGTCTCCTATAATATTATGCTAATATCCCAATTTTACTCAAATTTATCACCGGCGTTTTGTGTTTTTTCACGTATATTTATAACATCTATACTGTTTTGGTCAAATGGAACATTTAATGGCAATTCTATAGAATTATCTATCGTGTCAATGCGAAATGTTAATCCAAGCGAAACCATTGAAAAGTTACGAATTTATCCCTTGAATTATTACACCGTCTGTGCTAAATAACCCTGGAATTTAATGATTTATATAATTGCTTTGGAATTAGCCCTCTTCAATGATTATTTGATAAAGAGTTTTTTTGTAAAGGTTTTTTTTTATTAGAAGTAATCCTTATTAGAAATAGACACAATCAGATTAGGGAAGGTCACCGTGCTATCTACAAATCTAGGAAAGTCCCTCAAAGCCTGGTAAGATCTTTCTCTGTTTTACACGATAGAACAGAAGTACATAGTTGGTTATCAAATATCCATTAGTATAATCTGCAATTCCTTCTAGACACGTTAGTATTGAAGTAATTTCCATTAAAATCAAGCCGAACTTTCGGCAGATAAGAAAACTTGTTCTCGATGAATGTCGAAAACATGGGAAATATACACGCTGAAGAACTTCACCACGTTACGACATTTTTTCTCGTAAATACATTTATTTGTGATGGTGAAGGGGAATTTATATATTAGTAATGAGATATTCAGAGACGGAATGTTATCATTTCCACAACCGTATTATTTCGCACCGCGGAGTTTGGCTTTTTGCCAAAAGCGAAAGCGAAAAAAAATCGTTTTTATTTCTAATAGTATTCGTTTTCATTTATGTAAAAAGTGTCGATTTTAACTACAGTGCCTATTGAAAGGGGTTCATTTTTTGGTGAAGCTATATTTTTCACGTGTATCCTCGATCAATATAATATAAATTTTATGCACCATCTGTATTGTATCAGAAATAGGCTTTAATTCAATTAACTAGTCTGAAAATAACCAGTCGTAGAAGGTGATATATGGAAGCTACTTAAATACTATAAAACACCCACTTTATCCCATGAAACGTGTTTTTGAACTAAAAATTTAAAGTCATCTTTTCCTAAAATACAACTAAGTACATATTTAAAAATTACAAGATCTACTAATAACCCTCTCGATTAGACTTCTTTGATTATAAATATATTTATTACGTTTTTTTATATTATGTTGTTGTGGAAAAGGTATGATTTATTTTGTATAGAATATGTATTTATTATCAATTGAAACCAACAACTTTATTCATCAATATTAAAACATTATTTTTTATTACAAAGTTTATTACTATATATAGATGATTAATAACTATAGATTTAGACCGATTAGATACATTAAGTAATTTAAAGTTCTTGCATGTTTTGTTATCTAACAACAATATGTAGTATGCTGATTTGGTTTTTTGTGGATCTAGTAATATATTTTTGATATTATGCTGTTGAGAATTTCAAAATGTACTTTTTAATTGATAGAGTTAAATAATTTATATTATAAATGTCTTGTTGTGAATAAGCAATATTTATAACAGAATAAGTTCGAATACTTCTCCTCGGACGTCGGAATTTCACTATTCCAATTTATAAAGCCTCGACAAGGAAAAATGACAACATCTTAGATAACTTAAATGTATCTAAATTAAATTCCACGAGAGAGTATTATTAATACAAGTCGCTTCTTTTTTAATAATTCAGTATTTGAAAACAGGATGTTTTAAAAGAACTAATTTAAATCTCTTGAAGAGGAACAATTTTATTAACCAAATAGTATCGATGTAATGTAAGCCACCATTTTACTATAATTTAAAACTACACATTATATGTATAACATAATTATATTATTTAAAATACACCAAGGCCTTTCCATTTAGACGTTCTTTAAAAATGTCCAACACATTCCAAAGCCACTTCGAAGAACTGCTGAAAAATTGCAAGTACGAAAAGCATTCGAATTTTCCTTGTAACTACAAAATACCAACGTTGTATTTTATTCAAAGACAAATAAAGTCACGTTCTTTAAAAGAATATATATAATGAACTTGGCAAAATATATTTTTTTATATACCTATATTAATAATGTGAATATATCATGGACGATTCAGCAAGTTGTGAAGTGATAGGAAATCCGTATCTCAGGGGAAGAAGTTGGCAGAAAATGAAACGGGGCCAAGTAGTACGTGATGTTATTTTTCTATGTGTAGTATAAATCATCCCTATCTAGAGAAAGGATGTCGAGGGTTGGTGGTTTTGTTAAAATTAAAGCAACTATTTTAATGAGGACGCCTTATCAGAGTCACCGTAGCCGCTTCATTACTACACCCTTAACATTGTCAAGTATTCACTATACAAATTACATTCAAACTAAAAACTTCTTCATATATACTTAGGCACAATATATCACACGTTTGAATTGTTTTATAGAAGAGAAGATAGAATATAATAGAATATCAACAACGTATGATTCCATGGCCACTGCCATATTAGTGGTTTCCCAGAACACCACTATATGAAAGATAACACACTTGGGATTAATTTAAATTGAATGAACGTATTAGTATTTATAGTTTTGATGAAGATGGGTTCAAGAGAGTCACGCGCAATTCACTGGCCGGTATCCAAGTCATGCATACATAGTGAGGGAATTGGAATGAAATAAATGTGGATTGTTGAATATCCTGTCGGATAGAAGAACGCAAATTACACGGGAAGAGAAAGACTGAATTCATTTGTTATATTAACCAATACGTGACATCGTCTATCTAATTTAAAATAATATTATTGTTAAAGCTAAAAATATTACGGCAATATTTAATCTATTTCACATTTCATGTATTTCTCAATATAACAAAGTATTTAATCGTAAACTGATAAATTTTATGAACAATATTCAAATGCGATGACATATAGAACCCGGGGTTGCCATGTAGAAAAATAATAACTAATATAGTTATTTTATTATAATTAATACATATCTAAAATCTAAAAACGAGTATTTAAATTACAATAATATTAAATAAATTCCAAAATATATCATAATGCATAATAAGTGACAATTCTCTTTTTTTTAAATTAACATTGAAAATTCACATTTCTTCTTATTGAAAATATAACCTTTTTATTAAAATAACAAGAAGAAAATCAAAAAATATAAGCAATTAAAATTACCCTAGTAAATATATTATTAAATAAAAATTCATTCCTCTGCACACTGTAAATAATACATACGTATGTATACGATGAGAATTTTGACGCTTTACTCTGAATTTTTTTTAACACTGTGTTAACTTTTCACGTGCATATTTTTTCACGGCAAATATTTGAATGCAAAAGTTACACATACGAATTCGACAACAGATTTGGAAATGTTTGGAGCTAAAAATGCTGGGGTGGCAATTATAACACATCTACTGCATTATAGCAAATTACGCACAATAAATAACATGTTTTGGTATTAAATAAATAAATATGAAAAAAAAACAAAACAAGAATTCAGGGGACACCCGGGTTTGAACCGGGGACCTCTCGATCTGCAGTCGAATGCTCTACCACTGAGCTATATCCCCAGATGATGGCCGTGGTAATAAAATACTTCAAAAACACAACACATGAGAATAAAGTTTTTTGATTCATATTTAATTATATTTTAAGAATAAACATATTTCTCCTACCTTAGCCTAAACCTTAAGATTTGGAAAATTATAAAAATCATTGACACGACATAAGTTATCAAAAATTTTATATTCCATTTATCTATAAAGATGCGTGTATACATTTTTTTTTTTAAATAGTTACTTAACTACATGGAATTGTATCTAAATTAAATGGAAATGTAAATAATCAACCTGTATTAGTAATATTTTATTAAAAAAATATAAAAAATGTCCTCCCCGGCGGGGAATCGAACCCCGGTCTCCCGCGTGACAGGCGGGGATACTGACCACTATACTACCGAGGACTTGTTAGCACGTGTCATTTTATTTGTATAAATAATTTTATGCTGACACTAATTTTCAATCTATTTTTTCACGATTATTTATAACATACATTCTTCATACTATTTTTAAGATTTTATTATTTTACTGATGTATTGAATGAATTTGCAATTTATGGCCGGAAAAAGGCTTGTGGTGTGTTGTTTCCTGTGACATGTCTTGATTTTAAAATTGGAACCCTAGTCACGCAATTGGGAACAGGAAATATTGCACGACAAAATGCAATTTCAACAAAACTGCCTTCTAGTTATATCACATTATATTCAAAAACCCTAACAACATTTTGAACTTTACAAGTTCATTGTAAACTAAATAAAACGATCACAATTACAAATTGTTTCCTTTATTACATTGCACATAGTACACATTTTAAACGATATGTATAGATATATATGTATAGCATGACATCTATGTGAATTTTTATGAACTATTGTAGTTTTTACTAATTATATTTTCATATCTAAAATTTTTAAAAAAAATGAATATTTTAATAATGTATACAGTATATTTTTTTTTTGTATTTTTTACAATAAACTTATTATCATTGTATATATACAGTTATTTCTTCGTAGAAGTATAAGCATCGGTGGTTCAGTGGTAGAATGCTCGCCTGCCACGCGGGCGGCCCGGGTTCGATTCCCGGCCGATGCATATTTTTTTGTTTTTAAATAAATAAAATACTGTAAAATCCACGATATCGCTTCACTTCATGCAAAAACAATCATTCATTTTTAATTTTCTTATCTTTACCAAAACATCTCCACAAAATGTAAGCCAACAGTACAAATATACTAAATATAATTAAAGCAAGTACAATTAGAAACGCTATAACATCAACAGCTTGTTGTCTGATCATCGTCATATCCTGACCAGGTGATTTCAGTAAGGAGACTACATCTGCTTGAAGACAATATTCAATCCAAAACAATGCTCGTTCAAGCGATGTTTCTTTCTGAAGTTTGCAAGTCTTGGACATCTTCGCCATGTTCTCCTTGAAACTATTCAAATAATGTTAATGCAATCGTTCGATTGAAGGATAAAATCCTCCATAGTTACCTTTGTTCGTGAAGAACTGTATTGAGTGCTTGATAAATTGATTCAGTGGTTATATTGTGAATATCCACAACAACCCCCATACCCCTTTCGGCAGCTCTGGCCGAGTTAAACTTTTGGTCAATGGCAAGTGGCATCAGAACCATGGGTACACCGTGAAAAGTCGCCTCTTGATAACTCAAAGCCCCTCCATGAGTAATGAAGGCTTTTATATTGGGATGAGCTGGTTTAATTTAATTTAAAAAATACATGTAAAGGAGAAATATAGTGAATTTCCATAAATGAAGCATTCATACCAAGAACATCGTTCTGAGGAAGCCATTTCCTTGTGATAAGGTTAGGCGGTGGGCCCAAAGAGCTCATCTTCACGGGGTCGACCTTCCATATGAAATGATAGGCGGGAAACCTTCCAAAGGCGGCCATCAACGAGCTGAGTTCCCGCCCATTCAGTTTCTCAGATGCTATATTGGTCCCCAGGGCGAAGTAAACCGCCCCCTTTTCACCACCTTCAATGAAATCATTCAATTCCTGTCGACACACATTATATTATATTAAATATTCATATACTATGAGAAATACATTCAATGTTCATTAATTTATGTATAAAAACCAACAAGTTCATAATTATGGCGCATTGTATTTTAAGGTCTCTAAAAGTGTAAAGCAATATAAATACCCAGAACTTGGGTATACTTATTTATGTATTACAAGTAAACTACACATGCTTTTCGGCTAGTGGAACATAAATAAGTAATAAACACTATAACAAAATGGTTAACTTCTCCACTAACTCCTTAATACAAAATGTTAACAAAATCAAATATGTTTCAAATAAGCGAAACTTTAAATTACCACTGAAATGTTCAATGGACTTCATAAAAAAAATATTTATCATATAATTTGTGATTTTATTTTGTCCGTCTCCACAGACCTTAATGATTTTACTTTATTTATGTTTCACATTATATTTGTTTTATTCGTATAGTATTATTTTTTTATTTATATTTATTTCATCTATATCATTTATTATATATATTTTAGTAGTTCTATAAGTCGCTTTTTTGTATTTTTTCCCATAAATTATGTTATGACATATTAATTATTTTAATTACCAATTGATTGTACTCCGTATTAAAATAAGTACATAAGAGATTTAGTCTACAAACTTAACATTGTAACATCCAATCATATTGTATCAAAACATTATATGAAATAAAGAAATTGTATAATAAAATTATTTTCGATCCTTGTATCATATTAAGACCTAGTCCAAGTGGGTGTAATGAAGTGCTTTGACGTATTCAAGCTCTGCAATGATTTCCATTATAATATTGCGTCATTATTTAATTATTGTATTATTTTATTATAACTATAAAATTTACACAAAATTATATATTGACGGGACAAACTATTAAGTTGAGTGCAAATTAAAGAAATATATATTATGGTAATATCCGAAAATTTAATAGTAGAATACATTTTACTACATAATAAAGCGATATATGTAATTAAAATGTAAGGCACACAGTGCTCTACGATTGTGAGCAATTGAAAACATATTTTTTCACACTCTTGGCCGAGATTTGGTCATACCTTCTAACGTGAAAAACTATAAACAAATTGAAAAATACCACGCTTACACTAAATGTGTACTTTATTTTAATTCATAAGCAAATGTAGAGGGTTATCGCGTCATATTAATCGATGTCTTTATCGGTTCATCATAAAATGTTATGTTATTGAAACGGTAAGTGTAAATAAACGATAAAACTTGTAACGGTTGTTTTTATCATAAACTTACATTATCCAGTTTTTTAGGTAGTTGTATATGCATTCCTCCGACTGGTATAATATTTTGAAAAAATGGTTGCATTACATCCACGGGTAGAAGATTGACTAAAGTTACGAGTGAAGATTTGTGAATCTCGAATACATCCAATGTAGGGTCATCAAAATATTGCTGAGCCAGCTCATTTTGGATGGAAACCATTATTCTATTCCTCATCATATTATCGTACGTGTATAGGAGGAAGTTTTTCAAACGTGTTGTGAAATCCATAACGTATCCAACTCTAATGTGATTAGTTGGGATGAAGGCGGGATACTGAGGATTGCCGGATACTGCGGAAATCCCTATAGGACAAGTGCTGGCGGAGAGTGCCACCAAAGGAGGGTTTCCAAACCTCTTCACAAACCCCAGAAGACACTGAGACGCGGCAAAGTCGTGGATGATCAAGTCGAATGTGAAATCTGGAGGATAATTGATCAAAGTCTGGAAGCCGCGGCTCTTGAGCGCCGGGATACAGGACTCTGTTCTGAAATGTGCTAACGACACTATATCGTCAGTGGGTTGATTTTCCACCATGTTGCTTACGGTGATACGAGATGCATTTAAATACTCGTAAACATTCTCGATCTGCACAAAGGTTACATTCTCAGAGGAGCTGGATTCGACATCAATGCTTAGAACCGTGAGGTTGTGTCCTTTGTCTGCAAGGGCCACCTGAAGAGGTCTTCCCCAGATTTGATGACTTTTAGAAGCGAGACCTCCTAACCAAAGTATATTGGCACTATTCACTTCCAAAATTAATGAAAAACACATCACCAATATCGTCAGCATAAATATTCGCATCTTGAAGATGCTTATTGTAGCACAACTGGTAAAGAATGAGTTCAAAATGTTATTGTTGAATTTGATGTATAGAACTAGTCTTTATCGACTACCATGATGGTGTTGTGACACTTTTGGTGTGACAAGACAATTTTGTGTGCATTAAAGATAAATATAATTTTATTATGTGTATTGTGAATGTACCTAAATTATGTATGTATAAATATATCTTCAATAATATTCACCAATTATAATTATCTACACCGAATGAGTCAATCGAATACCATTTGAAGAATATCACATGCATAAAAAATATTCAGTTTGTGTAAACATATTGGATTGTTTATGAGAAAGCAAACGTATTTTTAAAATAAAAACAAAAAAAATGTAGATACGAAATGAATAATGTTTTTAAATTTCTCATATTGCTGATAACTTTTTATACGACTTTCGCTTTATGATATTAACGCAATCGTACCTACATACACTAAAACAAACAATTAAAATCACTAAAAAAAAGTTTTATTAAAACAGCAACTAACGAAGATCCTATTTTGTAATTGTAATTTAAAAAAAATACTTTTCAGAATCTTATATAGGTATTTAGAAACTATGTATTCGAAATGAAAGACGACATTATTTCTTTATGTAAACACAACTGGATATACATCTTTTATATTTACCAATAGTAATGTTAGTTAAAGCACAATAATTATTAAATATTATCTATTCTTATTGCCTATAAGTTAATTTGGGTTTGCTTTCTAATCGAAATTCGTAATAAAATATCTTATTGACAATTATTTTAAATTTAAATCATCAATAACGAATTTTAATCGTTCATCACGTTGTTCACTGTAAACGATTGAATAATTTTGTCTCTTTTTATGTGAAAAAAACATTAGGGACGAGTTTGTTCAAACTGTGAACTACACAACTTTCAAGTTATTGGTTAATTTTTGTACAATCAGTTTGTTTGTACAATAATAATTGCACAAAAATTCTCACAATCCATATTTGAAGATGTTTTTTTCTTATATTTTTAAATTGTGTTCTTTATTTGTGAAAAACGCAATCAACATTATTATTTACACTATTTGAAAGAAATGCTTGTATAGCCAGTGAACGCATAAATGGACAGCCAAATCTATTTATATTTGTATGGAAACACTAATCAGATTTGTTGCATCATCGATAAATGCGTTAATTCTGAACCAAATGTTGATATTTAATTAAGCGATAAAGCTTTAATTGGCAGTCGCGAAAAATACATATAAATAGTGTGAATGTAGTGGTGGGTGGCGCCTGCTGGCAACACTGTTTGTTTGATAGTATGTAGTGTATTAGTAGTAGTAGTAGAGGAGCAGGAGCGCAGGAGGATGCCGGAGTTGTAGCAAAACACGAGGTGACAGTTGCAGCGAATAGCAAGACAGGCGGACAGGAAGATGGCTTCGGCTCCAGGAAGACTTGGCGATGGAGGCGGAGTCAAGGATGAACCACTCTGGGCTGACTGGTGCCGTCTCTGTGCCAAGCACCAACCTGATGCTGCTTCTTCGCCTGCTTCTGCTTCTGCTTCCTTGGCCATCGCTGCCAAGTATATGTCCTTTAAGGTTTCCATTACATTATTTATTCATTTATATCATCGTCACATTTTATTCCCAAGCAACATTATTGTAAGGTCACTAAGAAGTATCAATTTTCTATTTAATATTAGTAATTAATTGCACAATAAAAAAACAATTATTTTCACATTATCACATTTTCATAATCACAACATTATCTAACCACAATCAAAAGAGGTAAACATTGTAAACAATGAACAATTTATAACCAGAAATGTAGTTACTTCAATCCAGCATAAGGTATAAATCTGATCCTAATTCAACACTTCATTAATCATAATGTTTATATATAAACTCTTTCATATGTAAAGACTACACATCAATTCTATCAATTGTAAAAGATTATAATGTCCTTGTGCATCAGTTTTGCCACTAAATTTCTGTGGTAATTTTATATGAAGTGATTATAATATAGTTCCTTTTGAATACTACTTGGTTCTTTAACTATAATATATACCATTCCTGGTTTCCAATAATAAGATATAACAACAAAACACGGATTCGGTGTTTTTAACATATTCTATTTTAAAACATAATTGATTAAATTGTGTAAACCGGCTGTAAAATCTAATACAGAAATCTGTCAATCAACCGTTTAGATCAGTTATCATTTGAAGATTCAGTACAACTAATCATTTTGGTCTATTATATTTGAAAATGTTGAATTTTTTCACTGAAGATAAAAATGTAATTTTGCCTATTAAACAAATTGATTTGAAATAAATATATTTTCTGAAAGCACCTGATAAAACACATACTAAAATAAGTAACATATTTTGTTGGTGACCGGCTTTTATATGATATGAATATATTTTCTTACAGAAAAATATACCAGGTTTTCCATGTGTTGTCTGTGATGACTGTAGTTACACATTGGGTCGCTTTGATCAGTACGCCAGTCGATGTGAAAAAGTACAACTTATGTTTGATGCCTTAGTTAATGAAACTGTCAAATTCAAAGATATAGAACGCTGTATTTTATTCAAAGATGACTATTTAAGTACTATTATTGATATTGATGAAAACAATCTGTTTCCCATATGTGATCTAAAAGTAAGTTTGTATTGATTTTGTATGTTATGTGACTTCAAATTAATTTTTTTATATTATGAAACAGAGTGAAGAAGAAAACTCATTATTAAAAAATGATGCAAACTCAACTAATAATTTAAAAAGAAAAATTAATTCCCAAACTGATATTTTATCAAATGATGCAATGGTCAAAAATGAAATATTAAGTGATAATGATGACTATTGTGAACAATATAGTGATGATGACTACTTGCCATTAGCTAATGTTTCAGGTAAATACTTATTTGTTAATATTATCATAAAAAAACCATAAATTTAATTGTTTTATTATTTTTGCAGAAAGTTTGAATAAGACTAAATATGGTAAAAAGAAATCTAGTAAAAAAGATAAAAAACACAAAATAAAAAAGAAGAAAACTAAAAAGAAAGAAAGGTCATGTTCTCTAAATGAGGATATTGACATGGACGATGAAAATATAAATATTAAATTAGAACCAATGTCAGATGAAGAAAACTTACCTAATGAATCTTTAGATGTAGACAATGATTTATCAGATATAGTTAAAAAAGTTATTAAACGTAGAAAAAGTACACTGAGCTATCTCAAGTAAATTAAATGAATATTTTGTTATGTACACTTATCAATATTTATAAAATTGGTATAATTGAATTATTTTAGGTACGAGTGTTATATATGCAATGAGGATTGTCGAAATTGGCATGCTCTGTGCATTCACTTTAGGGATATACATAATAGTAGGGCGAAAATAATGTGTTGCTGTGGAAAGTATTTAGCATCTAGAGTTTCTATAGGAAGACATTGGGCCAAACATGGCAAATCTGATAGCTTCAAGTGAGTTTTTACATTCTCGACCTATAATATGTATAGTACCTACTATATTATAAACTAATCTGTCAATCTTGTAATAGTTGTACAACTTGTAACAAAAAATTTCCTCGTGAATCAGAACTTCAGTCACATATGATTACCCACATGCCAAGAGACGAATATCCCTTTGTATGTTGCAAGTGTGCTCGACGATTCACTACTCAACAACTACTTAGACACCATGAAAAGAAACACATTCCAATGGAAGAAAGATTAGTACATCTCTGTGAAGTGTGTAAATCCAAGTAAGTTCCACACCTATTTATTAAATATTCTATTAATTGAACATATCGCTCATCCGATGCAATACTCACTTATGCAAATTTGCAAAAAATGAGTTAAGTATTGTATCAAGTTCCCAAAATATTTGTGCGTTTGGTCGCAAGTTGGAGAAGTATTCATCATAAGTTAGAAAGAGATAAATTGAAATATATCGGGACCGTTATATACATACAGGATCTAATTGAATCCTTTGAAACTTGCTAATGGCTGTTCCATCGACAAATCCGATATCGGCAAACATCTAACTAAGGTTCATCAGAATACTTCGAGAAACTACACCCTATCAAATTAAATATTCACTACATTTCTAGATACAAATGTACATATTTTAATTCTTAAACGATTTTTCTGGCAGAACCGCATCATTCCATTGAAAATTCAGTTTCAGCAAAGAATGTAGATATTATGATTTTCTTAAAAAAATTCACATCACTCTTTAGACTGGGAAAAAAATTTACTCGTACCTCTTTTTCATTTCACATTTATATAACATGACCTTCAATATTTTATTCAAAATGCATAATTCAATATTATTTGTAAAAAATTCCATTCAATGATCAATTCTTCAATATTAGTGCAAATATGCACACTTCAAATGCCAGATTATGTATGAAATGGTCAAAAAAATCTCTTGAGATAAAAAAGTGAACTCCACAATACACCATTCAGATTAATCTGGTGGAATATGCACAGTGAACATGTAAAAAAAAAAGTAAATTGAAAAAAATTTCAACAGTACATGAAGAGAGGATTTCTTTTCTTCAAAAATATACACCGTCAATATATTATAAACTTACTGAATGAAATCTATTACTTTTTCATAAACAGATCTTTGGTCATACAGTGATTTATATGGATGTACATAATTTTATAGATTTGCTTCAAAGAGTAGTTTACTTATGCATATGAAAGCAGTTCATGAACGTTTAAAACCATTCGTATGTGATCAATGCGGAAGAGCATTCACCACCAAAGGAATACTTGAAGAACATCAAGTTCGACACAGTGACGCCAGACCGCATGTGTGCAGTGTGTGCCATAAAAGGTAGGTTTAATTACTTTAATTAAATCATTAACATTATCTAACTATAGATAAAACTATTTGCAGCTTTAAAACCAAACAACGCCTTGCCATACATTCCGATACCCACAATGGAACAGTTTATCAGTGTCCTCATTGTCCCATTCAACTTAATTCTAGGAGAACTCTTCGAATGCATATGTTTGTTCATGATGATGTTTGTCGTTATCAATGCACTTTTTGTGACAAAGCATTCAAGCGTGCCAAGGTTAGAATTTTAATAAAATCAATACATTCATATTTATTGTTTGTGATAATAAATATACACATTTTAATATCTAGGATCTCAAAAATCATAGTAATTTACATACTGGAATGAGACCTTATTCCTGCCCATGGTGTTCTAGAACTTTTGCTAATGGATCAAATTGTCGAGCTCACAAACGACGCATGCACCCCAATGAATTGCGAGTATCAGACGAAAAAGCAGCAATGGTCAACAGAGTAATAACTACAGGTCAGTTGGTCACACTTATTTTTTTATTTACCGCTCAAACATCAATTGATAATTTTTTTTAGACAATTCGGAAGTCAAAGATAATAATGAGACTACTGAACAACCCAACATTGTTTATACAACGGTGAAAAAAAAACTGAATCCCTCTTTGTCACCAAATGGTTCAATCAACTTGTCAATGTCACCAGATATATCGGAAGATTTCAAACCGTCTCTCAAAAATGAATTGATTAATGACGCTAGCAATAAATCGGATCAATCAAGAGAAGTGCCTTTAACTACAAAAAAAGAGAGGTCTTCCCCGAGTAATCACTACGAGACAAGTGTATCTCCTGTAAATTTAAACGCTTCGACAAAATTTTTGAATCTTCCATCTTGTCCAAAAGAAATATCTATAACACTCATACCTAATGAGAAGTCAGAATTTCCTGAAATAGCTGATGCTTATCAAATATCTCATTCGCACATTCAAAACAGAACACTGGATCCCAATTTCGTGACAAACAATTACAAAGATCAGCGTTCGGAGAGAGTGTTCAATAAAGCATCGCAGCTGTTTTCCAGCTTCACTGAAAATCATTCAGTGAATTCATATGGAAATTCATCAACCGCAACAAATCTTCCACCTTCATTTCAGTACAATCTTCAATATGCTAGAAATAATGAAGACTGACATTGAAAATATATTTTATACTAATGTGACTATAGTGAAATTTACAAAAATAAGTTCATATGCTGTAAATGATGTAGATTTTATACTATTTATAATTATGTTTTTTTGTATATATTTTTTCATAGGAAACTTTATTTCCATTGCCTTATATAAAATTTTAATTCTAGAAATTTTTTATCGAATATTTACTGCTACCAGAGGCAAAATAAAACAGTTTAAAATTGATTGTGGTATTTTTTTTAAACATAATCTATAGAAGAAATAAAACTTGGTTCTTGTTAAAATTTTATTGACTTGTTTGAATCATATGAATGTCACTCTCTTAAATTATAAGATCACAGATGATTAGATTCAAGTACAATAACGATAATGATCTTTTTTTAATTCTTTCATTCCATGTGCTCTAATGTGTATGTGAAATCCATTCTAAAAGAATTCTATAAAAGTGCTTAATTATTTAATACATTTAGTACTTATCGATAACTGAAAATTGCATTGAGACACAAAAACATTAATAAGGCAATAATAATAATTAATAGAATGCTTACTATAAAATTAAAAATAACTTCTATTTTAACCTATATTTTACATAGATACACATTGACTTAGTTTCACACATAACAAATATTGAATCCAAACCCCCCATAGAATTGTACGAATATGTACGTATTTATTTTAATAAGAACTGCTCAATATTTTGTTTATGGATAAACCTCTATTTTTAAATTATTAAAACTATTGTAGAAGAAATTTCCAGACAAATTGAGAATCGTAAAAATAAATAAAATACATATGCTCTATGATAAAATTTAAGTGGGGTTGTTATCGTCTGAATGCCAACTTTTTCGTTGTTTTCTATCTTTCTCATTACAGCTTTTTGTCATTTCTGTGTGGTCTGTTTTCTTTGTAGTGTTTTTTGCAACATTGCCGAGCTGCAATATTTTTTCTTCTTCGATTTCCTCAGGTATGGAGCCTCTCCTCGCTTTCCTTTCATGATCGACCAATGTATACAGAGCAGGCTGAGAAATATTTTTTTGATTCAACTTTGGTGCACTATTCGCCAGCTATGAATAATTTATAAATGCAATAAGCTTAAAACACTTTAAATAATAATGAAAATTTCATACTTTATTGTTGCTGTTTCTTTCATTCTGACGGCTAAGTGATGGATTTGATATATTGTTTTTAGTGTGGTTTATTTCCAATGCCGACTTTAATAAATCCATTTTTGAACCACTTCCTCTCGGTGTCGTTTTGTTGGATATTTCTACATTACTACTACGTCTTGTACTATTACTTCTGCTTCTATACAATTCATTGATATCACCTTGAGACAACTATGATAAAGAAATTATCCATTTATATCATGAAATTACTTAATTTTTATGTGTGTTGCATACAAAGTCCAACTAACATTTTTAAAACTTACTCTAACACGTGAACCTCTCGGTAGTGAAGTCAAAGAGCCAATGGGGTTGTAATGAATCATCATAGACAGCCTTTCTGTAGAAACCATGGTTGATACTTCTTTCGTGAGAGGTTCATCATTTTGTTTTTCATTATCAATATTTTCTGAAATTTAATAAAGGGATACAATTTTATTTCACTTGAAATTGATTCAATATATATTTAAAAAAAATACAAAACCCATATCATCCAAATCATCATCTCTCATTGAATGTTCACTTATTTTTCTCAACCAGAAATAATGTAATAATCCATATGAAATTCCTCCTAAACAAGCTACCACTCCCATATATCTAAATGCTTCTCTGGTGCCAAAAGATGAAATGAGAAAACCACCAGCAAAACTGCCACTACCTCGTCCTAAATAAACAAAATATTAATTTGTAATATTAAAACTACGGTATTATCATATTATGTGTCAGATTAATAGATTACCTAAGCTGAAATGAGCCATACCCAAAACCCCTATAAGAGTTGCTAAAAGACTTTTTGGGGCGAGTAATGCACAATATGTTGCCGCAGCCACCCACATCAAATGAACAGAAAGTGATTCCATGGCTTCAAAGGGAAAACACCACCAAGCATTCCTTAAAAATAAATTAAATATAATATACATAATGTATGAAATAGGTTTTTTAACCAAAATACTAACTCAATAAAGGAATATCCAACCAAGCGAGCAGCGTGTGAAAAAAATGCAATAACAATAACATTTACATGTCCGACCATTGCAGTGATTCTTTCAGCTCCATATAAAAATGGAATACTACTCAAAGTCCCTACCGTAACAGTTATACCTAAAAATTTTAGATTATTATTGTATTAACTGCCTGTAGAAATAAGATTCCACAATAATAATAGTCTTACCAAGTAAATAATTGGGTGCACCTAGCTCTTTTAAATACAGAAACAAAAACGATTCAATAAATCCCCAAAAATTACCAAGAGCAAACAGAAAGAATATGAATAATATAACATGAGGCATTTTTATAATGTTGACTAAATCTCTGAACAGATTGTCAGCTGGAAGTTTTGCCCCCAATGGCATCATCAGTACGGTTATTGCTGATATTGTTAAGAGTACATCGTATGTGTAAAATGCAGCCGAATAGTCAGTGTAACCTAAAATTAATTGGATATTTTAGATGATAAAAAGAATATTGATAATTTGAAACTTTGTCGATTCACATACCAACTTTTTTACTTTTCATATCAATCAAAACCCCAGTTATTGGTGAGAATATAGCCATTCCAATACTAGAAAAGAGTCTCTCTCTTCCGAAGTCTCCACCATATTTTTGAATCATAGTCAGGGCTATGGGATCCATGATTGTTACTCCAGCAGAAAGCATGATTGTGCCCAAAAATCTCAAAAAAAAGTAAATCCAAAAAGTTGTATCATCACTCTCTTTGTAGTCAGGGGGACAAATTTCTGGACCTCCTTCCCTATAAAATTACATCATACATAATTTATCACAGATCAATAAAATTTAATTAATAATATATGTAATTACCTAAAATTACATCTCTGCACCATGCAATCAGTGGTCCAAGGAGAATTTTGTGATTTTAAGGGTTTAGTAACATTAGTCTGTCTGACTAATCCTCCACATCTTACATCTTCTTTATCTAGAGCAGTAACATTTACCCCGGCTTCCCAAAGTAGTTTTTCTCCGAAACGAGATTCAATATCGGTGACAGTTTCATTTTCATCCTAAAAAAATTCAAATAATTAATTCGAATTCAAATGCTGTTTTGTTTCAATTGTAAATTACCGGTTCCATTTCAATACCCAAATGTTCAGTTGCTTGTCGCAAATTTAAATGCATATGAATAAAAAAATAAGCTGGTATGTCTTCGATTGTCTCTTCTGATGCGGTTTCATTTTCAAAACTGCAAAAGGTAAATTATATTATTTTTTACATATTTTCTGATTTCGAGGGATAGCAATCATGAATTGTTATTAAAATTATTACTTCTCGGATAAGAAATCAACATCGTTTATTAGGTCTGTGACATTTTCATATGAGAAATCAAAACGCGTCGTGTTTTCTATTTCGTCATAATTTATAAAGGAAACGTTGGAAACCAAACTCAAAGGTGTGGGCAATTGATTGGACTTCAATGCAGAATGAAATTGAGCTTCCATCATCATACAATGATCGACGCATTTGCTCAAAACTAATTCCACATCTTCTTCTTCCGGACATTCTCTGCTCGGGCACGGACTCCACCAGATCTACAAAGACACAAATCAAAGTTAGAGAGCGACTCACACAACGACAACCGAACTGCATCCAGTCCAATGTTCGTCCAAAGAATAGTGACGCCACCTCCAATGAATCTCTGTCAATTGTACTTAATCTGCGTAAGGTAATTCAGGCTGACATCCACACATATTGTAACACCATTAGTTAATTCGCTCTGCAAACGGATGTTGGCAATTTGCTAAAGTTCTTTGAGCGTAGACGCGTCGCGTGCGTACCTCGCGAGTCTAACTACAAAAAAATGACGGTGACTAACAAATTATATTACCTCAACATTTCCGGAGACAGGATGTCTCATAACATAAGCTGAAGGCATAATTCCCGGAGTCTCCTGGTGAGGAATGAACAATAACGAATGATGACACGCAGCATTCAGAATCAGCGTGATGATCACTACGGGTTTGTACTGGCCGAATTTGTCGACGAGGAAACCTATAAAAATATTTCGTCAGCGCTCTAACATACATATAATTATAAATTTAAAATTGCGTTCACCTGTAATCGGTGGACTGAGAAATGTAGTAAACGGTAATGCCAAATATACGAACGATATTTCTGGCACCGTCAATCCTATACTCTGCATATGAATAGTGAGATAAGGCAGAAGAGATGCGGTTGCACCATACATTACAAAAAGGGTCACTTTTAGCATTAGCAAATTAGGATTGACTCCAAGTTTTCTAAAAAATCGTCCCGCAGCAGTGTTTTCGATACTGTCTTCGTCGGTTTCATCCTCCGTATCGGAGGTTGCCTCTTCGGACTTCTTCTTCTCCTCGTCTTCCATCATTTATATTTTCTATATCAACCAAACTGAAAGACACATATTCCTACTGCGATATTAACACCGATGATATGAAAGATCCGCTTATAGCCGCTCTCCATTGCTCTTCATCTTGTGTAAATGGAATGAATATTTACGTTGTGTATTGTTTCGATTGATATTTGGGTTGCGGACTGATGATGGGCAGCGTCCGCACACCGATTCAAATTGGTCCTTTATGCCAGGTCGGTTGGTCACTTTAAGAATGAAGACATATTAGGCCAGTACGCCACCGTGAATAGTGATTTGAAACAGGACCGCGTCAGGATAATATATCTAATCAGAAGAAAACATTTTTAAAAAAATATAACGACGTTTTTATACATCGTTTGTAATATAAAATATTAAATCTGGCTCAAAATACACATGGAATATAGATAAAAATTATTATAACATGTATGTACCAGCATTACAAGGTATTCTTCAGAACTGTGGTGTCGTAATGTAATCCAATACGTTTGTGGTTAATCAATTAAACATATAAATATGACACCTTTCGGATGATATTCATTATACGTAATATATCTAAATTTCATATCATATAATTAAATTAAAGGACACATGCACTGAAATAGTAAACGACAATTCAATCCTGCATCGCGTGAAGGAGGGATAGTTGGTCACTGTGACGAGACATGACCGAGAAGGATTTAGCTTGATGACTTCTTCCGATCTGTTAACGTTACGAAAACTAAAAATTTGCGGTCATTTATTCTCCTACGCAAATATGTGAATTGTGATTATCCCTCTACGCTGACCTTCATGTATTTTATATATTTTTCCTTTTTTTAAGTTAGACAATAGTATTTTATTGTATTATCGAGTTGGTGATATATATATATATATATATATATATATATATATATATATATATATATATATATATATATATATATTTATAATCTTATGCAGACAATTTATTGTGTCACATTCTTCTCTCAGGGTCGATAATATAAAAGCTCGCCAAATTGCAGCTAATCAGGCGAAGGCAATCATTTTCTGTCGAAAAATAATCAAACAAACTTGAAGGTCATCAAACTATATTTTTAAAATATTCTCAGTGTTATAATGATGCTGGCACAATTTATACGAATGGCATGTAATAAAATTACGTATCATTGTCATTTGTACTGATTAAATAATTATATATTTTTTAATTGAATATGTATGTACTAGTAAAGCGCTTAAAGCTAAAAAATACAATAGGTTCAACAGAGAATATGGAATAAGTCATTGAATTCACATATTATGTACTTTTTCTAATAAAAAGATATAATTTCGTTTTTTATAATACATAATTTGAATGTATATTTTATACAGAAAAAAGTATAATTCCAATAAGTAAATCTGCTTTTTATATTTATTTTATTATTTTTTTTATTAGTACTTAAATTTTGGTATGTATACATACTATTTATGTATTTTTGGTAATAAATAAAATTTATGCAATAATAATTTATTTATAAATATTATGAGTTGAAATATTTTATCAATTGATAAAATAAAGTGATTTTCAATAAAATAAAATAAATATATACCGAAAAGTATGTATTGATGGGAGCACCTATCGGCAAGAATGAGAACAATATGCAGGGACTGGCCGTGGAGAAGATTGTAGTGGCAGTCGCCGGGGGCCGGTGACAGCACGGAGCTCTGCCCCGCCGTTGTAGCGCCGCCTCGCTCTTCTGACCAGCGCGGCCTCGCCCTGCCTCGCTCTGCCTCGCCTGCCAGTGCAGTGACACAGTGACTACTACGGGCTACAGACACTAGAGGCTGCAAGGCTCCACCAGCAAGCCGCCCCGTAGTCAGGGTCCAAGTATCCAAGGATCCCGGTGGCGCACGGTGCCGCGGGAGGTCTAGCGGGAGCTCCGTCCCCGGGCATGCCGCATGCTACCCGGCCGCCCGCGCCACGCGCCTCATACCGCGCCGCCCCTCCGTTGTTCCCCCGCAGCCGCAGCCCCGATGGCGGAGAATCAGCCCCCGCGGCCACTTCGTCCTGTACTAGCCACAGACACCAAGTGTACGCAGTCCGGCAAGTATAATAACATCGTACACCGCACGACCACCGAGTCCATCAGGCTGAGCGAGGCCAACCAGTCAGGCCAAGGAGTCACCGCCCCCGCTCCCGTTGCCGCCCCCGCACCACAAGCAGCCCTCGCCCCCACCAGGAAGATATCCTCGTTCCAGATAACCAGCGTGACGGTCGGAGCCAGGGCCGGAGTAGACGCCGGGGACGATTCGGCGGACGACCTGGACGAGTCTCATACCGACGACATCTCCCGAGTGACGGATCTCGAAAACGAGACGCCTTCCTTTTCCGAGGACACTTTCTCCAAAGACGACGTGTTCTACAACGCGTCTAGCACTTCTCTGGGGTGCGCTCCTGTGATCCCGACCAGCTCGCAGTACGGCCTGGCCATCGTGGGGCAAGAGGCCGCTGGAGACAAGGCCGGCCATCACCAGCCTGAACACTCGGACAGGAGAGACAACCTAGAACACATGGGGGAACAGAAGCCAGCCGAGGCCGTCAAGGAGCACGAGCACGCCAGGAACGAGCGCTTCAAGGTGGTCAAGATCGAGAGCACGGAGCCTTTCCGGCGCGGCAGGTGGACTTGCATGGACTACCTGGACCATCCTAGTGCCGCGGCGCCCTCGGCCTCGTCCTCCTCCAAGGAAGACTCTTCCCAAGACAGGACCGCCAACGAGTGCTCGACCTCTGACAGACATGATGATATTAGTGAATCTCTGAAACAGCCCGTCAAAGAGCTGCAGGTGAGCGGAGTGCTTCAGCCTGAAAGTCACCAGTTTCCGGCCGCTTCCCCCGGCCAGTCGTTGGGACAGCCACACTCTGTGTCTCCCGCTCAACTGCAGGTTCAATCTCCTCCCCTGGAAATTCCCCAACAAATGACTCAACCTAATCAACACCCTCAGAGTATGTCGCATGTGTCTTTGAATCCACAAGCGCCTCACCAGACATCGGCTCCCAATCCGGTTCAGCAGCTTCCGCAGAGTTTTCCTTCCCATCAACTGCAGCAGGTGATAGCTCAGGCCCAAGGGATGCCGACTATGCAGCCGATGCAGATTCACCAACAAATTCCACCTCAACAGATGCAACAGGCTCAGATCCAGCAGATGCAAGGGCAGCATTTGTCTTCGATGCAGGGTATGCAACAAATGCAGCAACTTCCACAGATGCAGCAGATGCCGACTCAGGGTCAAATGCAACAGTTGCAAATGCAGCAGATGACCAATCAACAGGTTGCCAACCAACAGGCCCTGCACCAGATGCACAGTCAGACTCCCCAGATGCATGTTCAGAACCAACAGCCTCCGATGTCGCATCTGTCCAATCAGCCGACCATGCATCCGATGCAAACTCAGCCTCCGCACACTATGCCCGGCCATTTGCAACAGATGCAACAGTTGCCGCAGATGAACAACCAACAGTCGGCAATGCAACAGATGCACGGTCAACCGGGAATGCATCAGTTACCGCCGCAATCAAATCAGGTTTCTGCGCAGAATGCTCAGATACAATCGCAACAGCATTATTCTCAATTACAGCAACAGGGGTTAACCGGGATGCAGCACTCTTATAACACCCAGTCTGTGCCTCAATCCGCCAATCCCCAGACAATGATTCAGCAGACTATGAACACCCAACCACAACATATGTCGCAGCAGCCGCAAGTTTCTCAACCGATGGTGCCTTCGCAGCATGCGGTGCCTCAGTATTATCAACAACCTCCGCTCTCTCAACAGGGCCAGAGTTTGTCTCAAGAAGTGATGGCCAATATAGTTAATTCCCAACAGGGCAATTCTATGACGGGCAATATGCAGTCGATGAATACTCAGCAAGGGGCTACGTTGCCTTCAAATATAAATATGGCTTCACAACAAAATGCCGGGATGCACAACATGTCTCAGACGACACCGAATATGCAGAACACTATGCAGATGATGACGCAGGGAGCATCAAACATCTCTATTCCTATTGACAACAATCCGCAGACTATGCAGATCCCAGTTTCCGATCCCATTTATATGCAAGCCGGTAATGTGAATCAACAGATGTCTATGAATCCGCATATGTCATCTCAACAGAATCTGATGAATCAGCAAGTCAATCAGACTTCCGTTCCACAGTCTCATATTTCACAACAGAATCAACTTCCCATATCCCACGTTATGCCCCCTCAACAAAATATATCCAATGCTACTTCAGTACAGGCTCAAGTTAATCAAAATACAATGACTCCCATGCAGAATGTGCAAGTGCAACAGACTCAACAGATGTCTTCGCAAATTCCTCAAGTGTCCATGTCGAATGTTTCACAACAACAGACTCAATCGATGATGCAGAATATGGTCAACGCTAATCCACCACCTATGAATCAAAATGTTCACAATCAAAATATACCCATGTCTATGCAACAGAGTATGCCAACTGCTATGCAAGGACCCACCGTTCATAGTGTACCTACTAGTGTGGTGAATTCTCAGACAAGCATTCATCCTCAATCCAACATGGGTATAGGATCTTATAATCAATCACAAGCAGGAGTTGGTTCTATGCCTCAGAGTGTCATGCCGGCCATGTCTCAGGCTACCATAACTGCCCCAGTGGGAATGCAAAATGCTAATCAAATGGACGTTCACATTTCTCAGCAGAATATTTGTTCAAGTACACCTTCTGTCTCGCAAAATATCATATCGGGCACCAATTCTCCTATAGTATCGTTGCCTGTGAGCTCTAATATGAACTATGGACAGAATCCTGCCCCCGCTCAGTCAGGTGTAGTTGAGACACAGAACTTTGGAAGTCCAGTGAGTGCAGTGGTCTCACACGTAGTGAACAGTTTGGTGAATAGCAGTATAGGTTTATCAATAGATTCAGTCAATAATGATAGTGGTGGAGGAGGTGGTGGTACTCCGGCTTCAGACACGGCACAACCGAGCGATACAAGTGATGGAAAAGATGAGATCACCCAGCCAATGCAGAACGGAGAAGAGACTGAAAGGTGAGATGCATTATTTATTCATACATTATTGTTATTAGTGTAATTATTAATTTATTGTTTATATTTTCAATAGTATTTTAGTGCTAATTAAAGTGTGTAAGAGTATCTAATTAATCGATGCATCTTGAAGAGTATTCTATCGGAACATTTATTTTATCAAATATTTTGTATAAACCATTGCACAAGCCAATAATATATACTACATAATATTATCATCGTGATATGTTTTTTTTGTGTTTATTGTCGAAAAGACTCAGATATATGGAAATTTTAACATTGATACATCTTAATTAAATCGTTGCACTCAGAGATGCACTCATATTTGTACATTCATACGGTTCGTGATTCGAGGTTATTAATTAACAAAACCTTAACGAATTCGTATTTTCATTTGATGCGTTTGTTTAATCAATAGTACGAATATTTATTTATAGATTGGTATTCTGCGCCGGATGTAAGTTTCATTATTCGCCATATTTACTGTATTTAATTATGTATGTAGTTTATTGTGGTTACTAAAAGAAAATCGAATCAGTGTTTTTAAAAATAATTGGTCAAATTCTGTGCTGTAAGTGAAGTGACGTTTTTCTTCTGGTTTGTATGAGTGATATTGAATTAGGTGCGAAATTTAAAACGTATGCGTATATTTATAATAGGATGATTGATCGGTATTCGACCACGCCCATTTAAATAGTTTTTCGATAATTATTATTTATGTACATATTGATTAATATCGGTCACGGAACTCAATTTATTGTGTCAATGCATTCGCAAGTATCTGCCAGTACCGGGTACCAATTTCTTAAGGATGTCGTCTGTTTGTATTTATAAAGTAATCGATGAGGTATAGCGATTTTCTGGGTTCTTTCTGTTTCTACCTCGATTCATTTGCCTGTTGCTCAGTTTAGTTGATGTTCGCAATGTCCACAAGAGACAGGCTCCACAGCAGACGGTATGCCAAAATCACTTATCATACAATCAATCCGGATCCAAATACGTACTCTTCGCTCATATGCATGCTATATGTATATATGTAATTTTAATTTTATCGCTGGCGAACGAATCCTTGAAGCGGATATACAGTGGTACCTCGAGATACGAATTTAATTCGTTCCGGGATCATCGTCGTATGTCAAATCAATCGTATCTCAAAGCAATTTTTCCACTACAAACTGCCATTAATCCGTTCTAGCCCCCCAAAAAGCCCTAGCAAAAAATGGTTTTCTTAACGTACCACGTGTTTTTGAGTAAAAAATGTACATTTTTTAAAATCGGCAATGAATAATTGGGAGGTGGGTAATTTGAGGTTAAAATAAATAAACTAGTAATAGCGCACATAATAAATATTTATTGATTTTTACATATACACAATTCTGGCGCGAAATTCTATTAGTGACCTTCCATAACAATTAGTATCTCAAATTTTCGTCGTATGTCGAGGTTGAAATTCTCGAATATTATTCGTCGTATCACTAAACATTGGTATGTTAGGGCATTCGTATGTCGAGGTACCACTGTACTCGTTTATAGTGTGCTTGTATAGTCATCCTGTTCTCTCTCTCTTTATCTGACTCGACTAACCTTCGAGCGCAGGACATCAAATTCTACGTAGCTATATAATTATTTTATTATTTTAATGTACGTAGTCATGAACCAGTATTTCTTGTGCAATAATGACGATACACGCAGTCTGGAATTAATTGAGAGATGGGGTCGAAATTTGTCGCGGGCGGTATGCGGTGCGGTCATTGCCGTCGCATACACGTTGACCGTGTCGGAATTCGAAAGGAGAAAAGCACAAAAAAGCAGCAATTCTAAATGAAATGATCTCGCGTTTGTCGAGATCAGTGGCCGTGACTCATTGATGCGCCTTGTTTGATTCATTGATATAATCGTATCGCTGCGGCGTAGAAAAGTACTCTGCTGATGACGAAATTGGCCCTCGTTTGGTTGTTATCTAGTCGCGTATGCGCCACGATAACAGCGCGATCTCTATTCCTAGATCTTGTTTTAAGTCGTTTTGTCTGCTTCGGATATTTGATCAGAGTTTTCGAAAAAGAGGTCGCTCTTCATTTTATTAACCGCGGTTGTACGTAAGGTGGCGCTGTTATTTTTACACTTGTGATATTTGCGCTGCCATCTTTTTAAAACACTTCCTCACGATCACAATATCTTTTTGATTCGTCTCACAGGTGGACAGCTATGCAAATTAAGCATTACTTACACATATTTTTTTTTCTCAAATTACTAAAAAATAATATATTATTTACCATCTGTGTATTTATGGTTTGTGATTATCACAATAAATAATGAATCTGTTGTGCTTGTATTGTATAAATATTTTTGGATTTAAAGACACGTGCTACTTAAAATCTTGTTTTCGAAAACAAATCAAAGGATTTCATTTTTTACCTTTACAAAAAGTTTACTATTGATCGCTAGTTTAGGATATATATTTATAGATTCTCGTTATTAAAAAGGAAATATGTATATGTTGGTGAAGCTTTTAAAGACCATTCCGATTTGTGTCAGAAATTTATCGTTTATTATATGTATAATGTTAATTAATTAAACATACATTCAAAAATGATAAAAAATTATCGTCGTGTGCATATTTTTAAACATGTGTAGATAAATTATTAATAATGTTTTTTTTTTTTTGTATTTTTCGAGTGTAGTACGAAGTGATATGTATTTTTATAAAATGATGACTCGAATTAGTAAATGTAATACTTTGTTGGTGATATGCAGTTGGAGCGGGTTGGCTATGGCTTTGGTTGGTGGAGGTTCTTCCAATGAGGTTCCTTCGAGGATTGCTACTTCAGTTCCTCGACAGCCTCTTCCTCAACCTCACCATCACCACATAGAGCACTCAGTACTCACCAGGTAGATTTAATATACCTGACCTGTATCGCATCATACTTGCGCTTAGAATTTAGATATTTTTTTTCGGCTTATTTATTTGTGGAAGTTTTTTGTCGTCTTGTAATTAAATTATGAATGTATCTGCGACATACGACATGTTATAAACCAATCATAATGCAGCATGTGTTTTACAATTGAAATATCATCATCATCACTTAAAAATTCATCGATCAAACATGAAACATACATCGCCGTGTTTGCCTTCAATGTGTTTATAAAATTGCCATACGGTATGCACGATATTTTTTTTTTACTTTATGCTATAGATGTTGTGATTTAATTTTATAGTTGTAATATGCATATATTGATTATACCGATTTACGTGAAACATAATGGGTTATTAAGATCGAAGAGAATAACTCATGTGTAGATCTGATCTTATAGTTACTGAGAACTCAAAGCAAAGGAATATTTGGAAAGCACGATTTTTTTGTATTTATGTTAGGAGGATGGATTTGAGAATCAATAATTAGGTTAATAGGAGAAGGTTTTTAACGTAGTCGGATGATAATGAAAATTTTTACATATTATTTTAATGAATATGAATTCCTTGTGAAAGTTTTTGTAACATTGAACTAGGTATGTAATTCTCTAGTCATTGTTTAACAATGATTCCATAAAAATGAAACTTGAAACTAGGTAATTACTTAGCTCCCTGCTTGAAGAAGCCAGTCCGTAATTTTTAGTACAGGTTTATGTACTAACTACTCAAGTTTGGCAAAATTTTATATTGACCATATACAGATCGTTGACATAATATTGTTTTTTGATACAAGTGTATTTGCCATATGTAATTTGAATGTGTGATGAATATTTGTGAAAAATATTGACCATCACAAATGTCGTTGGCATACGAGTATTAAATTGTCTTATACATCACTTTTCATAAATTGAGCCACATATGTGCAACAAATTTGTGATCAATAATCTTAAGTAAAGCTTTGGATCTTATTGATCTTAAGTAAATTTATGTTAGATTCCATATCGACTGTCATCTGTTATTTTTATTATGTATAATCATAAACACTAAACAAATCTATTCTATTTTCATTCCCGAAAGTGTGTCGGGCAGTGTACATGTTTGGGAACCGGTTTTCAACTCTTCACTTTACTCGTTCGCTCAGTCACTTTGAATGACCCTCAGATGATTTCGGCCTTCGCCATAATATTTTGCACACTCGTCCTTAGCTATTTTATATCTATCATTATTATGGTGTATACTTTCAAAATTAATAGGTCTAAGGTCGGCAATTATGTGGCTTTGTGATCTATAATTTCGAAAGGTAATCGCCGAAGTAAGATAATAAATATCATATTGATTAAAATCAATAACAACAAGCCTATTTATTTTTATAAGAGATGCAGGTGAAAATTTTATATAAATATTTTGTCATTATGCCACTCAAAAAACCTTAATTTATTTTCTTTGTTTCTAATATTTAAGCGAAATGTATCTTAATTCTTATCATGCATCAATGCATTGTATTTTGTATAAAATTGCATATGTGAAAAATCCAATGATTAGCATTTTTTTAGAGTTCCCAAAATAACGATGTACAAAAGTTTCTCTACGAGTTTTGTCATTTGAACATTTTCACGAGTCTTGTTGTATTAAGAGAAAGCATTTGTTGTTTAAATGTATAGACGCTTTTGTCTTATGTCTATTTATATTCATTTTAAATGGATGTGTTTGGTTAATTCTTGAGTGTGAGTATTAATATTTAGATAATATACATTTATTTTATTATCGAAAGATATTATGCATTATACATAAAAAGACTCTGAACTTATTATTTTTGCAAACTGACCCACTTATTCTTTTTTATACCAACTAAATATGATGTGAACTATAGCAAGTATATAGTATAGTGGAAATTCGATACACGTTTCAAATTTTTGCATCTTTTTTTATATATTGTTCGACTCTTCAGTAACGCACGCTGACTATATTCCAAGTGAAGGTTGTATAAAGTAAGACATATATCGAGATTCCATTGTATTTTTATAGTCACATTATTCACCTAGAAGTTGCGTATCCAAGGTCTACCTCTAATACTACGTACGTAATACATTGAGCTATGATGAATGACGTTTGTGCTTTTGTTCTCCCTTGGTTTCATATTGAAGAGAATGTCATCATTATCATGTTGCATATAAATTACAAACGTGTATCTTATAACATCTTCCCCCTGGCAACGTCCACAAGGAAATTGCTTTATAAATTGTTGTAAAATAATATTTTTCCTTCGTCATGTAGTAGGTACAGTGCTTAATGTTCCTCTATTTGGGATTCCTCAACACCTGAGTCGTTGCCAAACCGATTCATTCATCTCTCAAAATAAACTATTCTTATGTTTGTGATGTGTGTACATGGAGTATGTATATTTAAACAATTTCTCGGTAATTATTTCCTAGACATGTCGCCAAAATCAGAATTAGTTATTTGAAAAAAATATTTTTTACAGTAATAAGCTTTAATCATCATATCGTTTTTTAGTTTATTTTATTAAATAAGAGAAAACAGTTCCCTGGAATACCAGAGAACCTACATCTCCAAAGGAGATTTTTGAGAGTTTTAGACAATTTTAATTGTCTATCGGTGATCTTAACTATTAACGGCTCTGCCCTTAATTATCGCCTCAGTATTTACCTTACAATCCAGGGAATCAGAGTAAACCATCGTTGTTTCATAGGTTAAAAGTAATACGAAATGATTGGTATTAAGTTCATTCAAGTGAATTCTAAGCATTACTTGTACAAGTTCATCACCAGATTATTCGCGTCACTCTACCGTGTAATTTGTTTATTTTCATAAAATGTTTTTATCAAGATATTTATATGGACTCAATTATTATCGTGTATCCATACATACATACATAAATATTGCAGTTAGAATAACCTTTGCACAATTTAATGCTTACTAATTACTATTGCGGGAATATTCCACAACACTATATCTCGCGATTCATCGAGTTGATTATAGTTTATTGCATTTGTTTTCACTTTTCCTGTTACGTTTGAGTTAAATACCAATAGACTTTCTCTGGGTGGCACAGATTATAAATGCGGTTAGTAAATTTTCTGTGAATAGTGTGCAACTTTATTTGTCAATGTCGTTGATTGTCCATTAATTTATTTGAGCGATTTCAAATAAAATAAATCCAAAATTACGGCTTTCGAATGGTTGAATTTTCACTTTAAATATAAAGTGACAAAATTGGCACCACACCAATAGAATGTCTAATAAATTACTGAATTTCAAATAAACTATCACCTTCAAATGTACCAAATAAAACTTCGCACGATCCAGGTGAATCAACGTTGTTATAAAACACCGTATTTATTAGTTATAGACAAATGACATTTAAGATTTATGCATTTGTCCTTTTCAAACTTGGTCGTACACGTCTTTGGTCTTTTTTATTGTATTGGAATGTATGTACATTGAAACATAATTTAGATGTCACCTTCGATGATTCTTCGTTTATAAACTACATCAAACGAAATGGTCGGATTAAAAATTATCGCACCGTTTATACATGTCTTAAGTTTTTCTATGCACGTGTGTTTGAACGTGATATAAACAACTTTTGCTATCACGAATATGAAAATAATATTATGACCTTATTATCAACAATTTATTATCACACTAACACATTTAGTAATTATGATATATATATATATATATATATATATATATATATATATATATATATATATATATATATATATATATATATATATATATATATATATATATATATATATATTTAGGTTTTAATTAGATAAATGTGGTTTGTCTGAACTGGTGATATGTTCTAGTAGACAGCGTGTCGCCGGACGTTCGTTGCTTTGTTACGCTTAGACATTTAACTATTGAATAACTACTGTACTCCATGAAGGTTTTTCACTGCTAGTATAAACACTGAAGCCATGTTTGAAAAGCATGGAATTATGGTGGAAAAATAATAATAAAAAAAAACATTTGAAAATATTATTTAATAACGGTAGTTCTAAATCCATATGTACCAACTTGTACGTAATTTTGTAACAGGTAGCATTGCGTTGTCAATGATTTTCCATGGAAATTGTGGCAAAATGATAGTTGTGCTCAAGATAATAAGCGCAAGTGAGGGGCACATTATATAACTAGGCGAAGTGAGTAGGGTATTCGCGTTACAAAATCAAAAATGAAAGTTATCATTTATGTATGTACTCGTAGTTATATGTATGTATACGCGAATATGGTCTTATATATATACAAATATGTTATTTTTAGCGCTGACACCACTAACTAAGCTATATCGACTGTCAATATTGTCATTTAATGTGTTTTTTTTAATTAGGCATATAAAACAGATACGTAGTGGTGAAAGTGAGCATACATCCAACACTTTAAATTCATTATACATTCTACCAATAGTATTATTAAAGCTAAATAGTTTTTTATGTAGACCACTATAGGCAAAAATCAAATAATATATTGACGTCATACATCACTCGACATCAAATAAAAAAAATAATTCGAATGACTTTGCCAATAACAATATTCATTCGCCGCAGAGGTAAAGGCAAATTTGGACAATTTTTCATTGGCTTTGTTTTTTTTTGTATCATGGTTAGAGGCACAGCGTGCTCTTTAGTCATTTGACGAACGCGTCATTCACCCAAAGCTAAAATAATATCTGAAAAACATATTGAGAATATTTTTTTATCCCATATCCAGAATTGAACCGATATTTTAATTTTATTGAATCAAAATCATAACGGGTTAAAAACCTATTATTGCACTTACAAGCAAAGTGCAGATAGATGCAATTTTAATTATGATTGTTACCATATACATATTAAAAAATATGACGCCTCTGCATCAGTATCATAAGTATAACCCAGATAGCTAGAAATCGCAAGGTCAATAGTTGGTGTTATATGCGCAAATGTTACATTCTTTGTAATCCACCTTGATGTGTATGTTTACAAATGGTATACGCCCCCGACAAGTTATAAGTTTCGCGTTCACCTTATGCAAAATGGCTGATAATCATTGCCGTTGCAAAAACCGCGGAGCTCACTTGTGAAATAGACAAATTGCTCAACATACTACTAGTTTGTAGATGTATAGTTTGTTGCTTGCTTGCACGTAAATAGTTAACCTACTATGTATTCGTATTTTTTATTTTGAATCAAATTTGAAACAGATTATTTTGGTTCATAACAATTATTATTTTGGTTAAAAGAATTTATAAAAACATAGTATGTCCTAGTTCTAGTATAATGTGTATGCATTAAACAAATTCTAAAAATATATACAAGGGATCTATTATATATACCTACTATATTTATACTGCCCTATATTTTAATAAACCCCACTCTTTACAATTCAGTTGGAACTGTTGCGCCAGTAGTTATTAACCTGTGTTTTATGGAACCCTAGGGGGTATCAGGGGTTTGGCTAAGGTTAAGAAAAACCACATATTAATGGATATATTGGCCGAAATTGCACTCAGTTGCGCAATTTGGATTCAAATAAGGTTAATGAAGGGTTAGGTGAATACACATATGAAACTGGTGGGGTTCAGTACCTGAAAAAAAGAATATATAGTACTATTTCATATTATGTTACTTATCATGGTTAAAATACTGCCTCAATCAACATCTCGAGTTGCTGGCAAAAAATATCAAGTTTGTTGGAAAGATCACTAAATAATGATTATACAATGTATGTATTATAAGATAAACCTTATTGATTTTTAAATTATTATACACGTCAGTTATTAAAACGTTTTTGTCATTCTCTAATGGTTCAATTCATACTATTTTGGATTGATGTTAATGTTATCCATTGTTTTCAATTGAACGGTCTGAACATGCTTTGGTTGGCACAGATGTTTAAATATCATTCGATGGTGGTTATTTTGATAGACTATTGTTATATCTAAGGGGTGGTTTTGCTCAGAGTTTGACCTTTCGATTCCACGTGTTGTAGGGAAATAAAATGTGCATTGAAATAAATTGCTCATTAGACGTATCCGTTATATTGAACAAATATTTGGAATTGAAGATTATTAAGGTTGTTAGAAATGATTGAAAGCTTTAATTTTACGATTATGTAAAATTGTATGAAATCGGGAGCAAATGAACCCCCTCTCCCGTCGCATTTTGACGGACGCTGCGACATTGCATCGGGAACGACGGGTCAGCTTGAAGGACGCCCCCCTTACACCAGGGATGTGCAGGCCTTTAAAGAGTGGGGCGCAGCCGCCATTTGGAGGGGTGGTCTGTAGCGCAGGCGCTTTACTACTGGTCGATACCACCGTCCCTCTGTATTCGGTTCAACTGTCAAACGGAGACACAACGCGCAGTAAACAGCGCCCGCCGTCAGTAGTATGCGCCACCATTATTCACCGTGCTTTAGCTGCCGAGGAAATTGGAGGGAACATACTTAAGGCGGGGGCCCTTCCATGTCAGTGAGCGGAGGCGGAGTCCCCGCCGGGCCCGCGGACGGCGCCCCCATGGACGCTTAGCTCGGATTATCCGTGTGGTGTGTGTGTATTTCGAGGATATGGTTTAGAGGGCTACACACACCGAGCATGAGCACCGCTACAGATCGCCGTCATATTGTGCCTTCGGCTAATCCTCAGCCTGCTCTGCCTCGCATCGAGCCACAATCAGGCCTCAATGATACGGCACTCTTTGCCGTTTATTGCTTCATCAAAAACTTCATCGGGTGAGAATTTTCATCTTATTATGTATTGTGTTTAGTATGGACGTCGAAACCAATCTCGACATTTTAATTTTCGAATGATAACATTTGCCAATTCCTTCTTCAAGGCACGGGATAGGTATGCGTTTTTTTATTTTAATATTTGGCGTATTCATATAATCTTGAAATTTTATAGCAAGAGTATTTGTAAGAATGCTAAATTTAAATCGATATATAACTTGTAAAGTAGACAGAATGATAAAGAGTGACCTGGTTGGCATTTCAAGGTATATGTTTCTAAATGCATATTCAAAAACAAATTATTTTTAACGTGATCATCCTTCTATTTATAATAATGATTTTTATTATATAAAATATTACACATCTATGTGCCATTATCTTAACAAACAATTCAAATAAAATTTGCACGATACAATATCGATGATAAAAAACTGGTTCATAGTATTTTATTAATTAAATTAATTAGTCGTTTTTCATAATTACGCATCCATTCTGGAAGCAGGTATTCGTTGGTTCTTAGTATTGCTAGACGGCAATGTGAAGTTGCTTTGTTTGCTCTTTGTGTCACGGTGCATATTGATTTTCACATCATAATAAATGCAAGAGTAAAACACTTCTCGGTATCCTTTCACCCCGACAATCATATCCATTAAGAAAACAATCTTTTTGAATTTTATAATAAAATGTGGGGCAGTAGTGTTCCCTACATTATTACTATGCAAACTAATCTAGAAACTTCAATTGGTTGTTAAGCTCGGAATCTTATTCAATGTCATAATAAAATGCTAGCTCCAAGCCATAAAATGTTTCAACACGCACCTTGGATATCATCAGAGTCTTCCTCTGTCGTGTCATCACACTTTGATCTGTAAGCGCATACTTGATAATTCTCTATGCTTTAACTTTGAATAAATGTTATCAATCATATTAGTGTTACTGATGTGTCTTGTACGTATCATCGTTTGATACACGACTATTCGCATTCATTGAGTTGTGTGCTGAAAATATATATTCTTCTGAGAAACTACTCAATTCATTCGATTCTATTGATTATTCAGCTCCAATTTTAAAGTTATGTATCTGTGAAAGTTGCGTTTATGATTTTTAAAATATTAATCGGTGTGTGCTCAGTATTCCGGCACTTGGCATAGGTGCAGCAACTACCACCAGGCGAATATTATCAACAGGCATTAGTATTTAACTATCACCAGTCTTATAGTTGACAGTGCATAGTTCGCATGGCCGAGTTGAGGGTTGCTATGGGTAAAAGAGTCATTGCGACCAGGAGTTACTCTCGTGGTGACCTCAAAAATAATTTGCACACTAACGTTAGCAGAATGCTCAATTCGAGGTATCACTTAAATTTTAGATGGCTTACTCGTTTTATTAGTCTAGCATAGTATTAATGCAACGTTTTGATTTATTTTGTTGATTTTAAAACCCTTTAACCCGTTGCTGCCGATAAAATGCCAGATAACTGGATGTATAAATATCAATATGGCGGTCTGAGTAAGACAATTAATTGGTGTGTCAAACTCAGCGATAATCTAAAATATAAACGGTTTTCATATTAACTGTAAAATTGCAAGCCGGTTGAGACAATGCATTTTTATTTATGTTTGCGCATGAAATGTCCGTATTTAAATATAAAAAATGCACTGATTGTATATTCGAAAATATCATTTTATTATATTTCTGCAGATCGTTTGAAAGAACCTTGAATTTCCTCACTCTTGACGATTATTTATCGATTCCATTTATAACCGCTTTGTGTTTTTCTTGGACTAGGTTCACCTGCAGTTAGTTTATCTATGCGCATATAATATTTGTTGATTTAGCGACGACATTTTTATGCCGACCATAAACACAAAGACAATTTATACATACTTGACTGCAGTTGCATATTATAATAATTGCTTGATTGAGTATATTGTGGTGGATCGGTTGCATGTGCCCATACATACAAAAGATTGTTTTCCTTATAACTACTGAGGTGCTTAGAACGTTTTCCGGAAGCAAATATAACCTTCAATAGATTTCTGGCTTCTGGTGTTAATGTTTCGTATTATTAGCAAATATAAAATATTTGTCTTACACGTATTTTACCGTCGCGTCACCCCTTGGTCTATAATAAATATACTACCATATCTAAAACGCTTAATAAATATATATATTTTTTTATTATTATGGAGCTTTTTTGAGAGAGTTTTTTTATATACAACGTGTTAATTGTCTGTCGGTGATCTTAACTATTACTAGTTACACAGGTCACCGACTTAATAATCGCCTCAGTATTTACCTTACAATCCAGGAAATCAGAGTAAACCTGGATCAAAACGATCGATCGGGATTTTATAAATATTATTCCTGATCTCCCAGTCGTAATAACCGATCAAATCAATTTTTTTTTTACTTGAGCGGGATTTGAACCCATGACCATAGTATTTGTAGCCACGCGTCTTATCACGCTGGTTATTTTATATATCTAGATAAAAAAATAATATAGCAATGCATTAGTTCGATATTCGGCTTGGATGTTAATAATCTCTCTTATGCCTAAGCTCTTCTCTAAGCTATTTTTGGCAACAATCCAGCGATCGACTCCTCCCTAAGCAGTGTCACTCATCGATACATATATAGAACTTTATAAAATGATTCCCCGTCGATGGCATGATTTACACTGCACACAATTGGCTATTGAGTAACTTATTAGAAATAGGTGGAAAATTAGTATTAAAGCATAAGATTTTAGTGTACGGACTACAGCGGCTTCTGTCCAATTACCTTAATCAGCCAAGGTAGTTTGGAGAGACTAAATGCAGTGCAGCTAAAAGAACCTAAAAAAATTCACCATTCTTACCTAAATCAAACCCGTTTTCGTAATATTATAGTTGTTTATGTAATGCTTATTTAAATGAATTAATTTAATGATTACTTTCTAACATATAAAGTTATTTTTTAAAGACTAACATGTTCCAATCTCAATCAAACCTACTGGCACTTGAAGGATGTGAAGACGCTTCGGTTTTGAGTGGTACATTAACGGATGATCATCCTTCCTAAAATTCCCTAATTGCGGAAGATCTAAATCCTTTGAAATAAGTCAATTTTTTTTTAAATAATTCACACTGCATGATTTTTTCAATGGCAATTTAATTGAAACGTTTTTTATTCAGCATCATGTTCCGCGTAAACAACACCTATGATGACGTACGCACGTGTATTATGTTCACAGTTTGTTAAAGTAGTCGGCCGTAAGTAAATAATGAAACTTTTGAATTTCATTACCTGTTTACTGTTTGCAGACCATTTATGACTTGTAGTCTTTGATTTTGAGAGTAAATAATGATAACGTAAAGAACGTTCTGGTAAAGGGTACATGATTTTGTTGGGTCGGCGCACTGACCAACCAACCGACCTATTAACAAATTCTATATTTAAATCTCACATACATACTGCATTCGCCCATACATACGTATGTATGTTCAATATGCCCACCATATATCAGTGTTCGAACGCCAATTCTGTCACTGCCAAACTGATCTAACCATTTTGTAGACGATGAAAGAGATGGACAATGGCTATTCTTCCTTCTTAGTCAATTGGTGCTTGTTCTTCGTCGTGCTGTTGTCGGTATGTTGCAAATTTAATACTCGCGTATCATCATCGCACTGCTGTTGTGTCGTACGCCAATTGAGTTCATCATATTATTGATGATCATCGGCACACATGTTGAGCTGTGATCGAATTCGATTTGTATAGTGGATAGGTTTTAATCTGTGCATAATATGTATGAAGGTACAAATAATCTTATCTCTATCCACACGGCGGGAAAAGCGATAAATATTATCGATACAAATTTCTACCATTATCAAATGATAAGCTAGTAGTGTAGCAGGATGGAAATGCGATATATTAGTGTTAATAATTTTATTGTCGGTGAGCCTACACAGATAGGAAATCCTTGTTGCGGGAAACGCTTGTTTGACATCGGACACTTTGAATAATCAGTGAAGCAAACACAGTCTTAGTAAATGTAGCGAGTTGTCAGTGTCACGAGTTCATGTTATAATTGAGCGATGTCACATTTTGACCGATCGAATTGCTTCTCAATTGTCGCGCTCTCGACATTTTTTAAACCGACTTAAATAGCCGTCGCGAACACACGGATCGCTTGTCCGCGCACTTCGTTCAGTTTTGGTCCATTTGCTGTGGATGGTAGCCGAATGGAGAAACTTCCGTGTCCTGTGTCACTACACAGGAGAGGTTCTACTCCAAGTCTCGTTCAATTTGCCACTATAAACGCACAGCTCAGGAAAGAAAGAGCATCGCCTTCATTGGAGGTGATCAATCACGATGACAACGAAGATAGAGATATTGGTACCAGAAGTCTTTCGCAGCCCGCCCTAAATATTCTGCATGTGACAAATATTAAAGGCAAACCCAATTCGATGAGCATCACGCCATGTTTTGTGGGTTATTCGAAAAGATCTAAGATAGTGACCAATCTGTCCAAAGACAGGAAAAAATACGAAGAAAAGTATCCCAGTGAGGAACCATTGAGCTCTTTTTTGAAGAGATCTTCCAGTCACGGTATGTTGGACAGCGATGCTGGGATTGATAAAAAGGATTCTGTGATCATAGCAAACATTCCGAATATCAACAACAGACGTAACACTTGGTGCCAGTAAGCATTTATAAACATGCTAAATACTTTATTATGATAATATGATACTTTTAATGAGATTCTCTCACCGCTTTATCGTAATTTTGCACTGATTTAGGCTAGTTAATTTGTGATTTATGTTTGTTCCTTCCTCATACGTATACGCTGTCATTACACATTCAAAATAAATAAACACGTTTGAAAGTCAATTTTTCTTATAAACTTTGTACGCAAATAATGTTTTTGGACGATGTTAGTGTAGGCCAAGGTGACTTGACTGAAATGGCGATATCTGTATTTATATATGTGCATGATCGTTTTATATTATTATTTGTCTATAGAACAAATAGGTACGTTTCACCTGGTCGTCTAATCTTAACGTACGAAAAAAATAATACACATACCCACATACAGTTTTTAATATTATATTAGTGAAATACGGTCCTATTTAAAATCGGGTCAATTGAAATGAACCCATTGAGCTCAAAATTTGTCTGTATACATACATACGTTATATAAGTAAGTACATACATAACTTTAATAGAGGAACAACACAACTATGCAAATAAATAATATTGTCTTGATGGTTTCTTAATCCTCACTTAATAGTATCGTCGATTGGCAACTACGTTTGGCCTGAGGCAGATTCTTCAAGTCCTTCACGCCAGTTGCATTTGCAATGCTGCGTTTTGTAACCATCGCTGAAGATTAGATTTGAGTTCTCCTATATCTGTGTTTGAAATGTGTCAGTGTCAGATTAAAATATGACATCCGTCGCTAATTTATATAATTAGTATGAAATATTCACCGGTCTATTTCGATCGTAGTGATTATACCGCAGGTTAGTTATAGTATTATCGATGTTGAGTATATAATGTTAAAATAGTTGTAGAGTGGTTATGCAATTTTCATTGTGCAAGTAAAATCCGTTTCCACTAGCGACGTTAGAGTAAAGTAGTAGTATGGTTATAGCGAGTGGCGGGGGACCTGTGCGCCAGTCGATACGTCCAGACGCTAGTCGTACACAGACAGCGGCCATAACCACTCTGTGCCTCATATTATAACTGCTAAATACACAATATTATAACGTGGGATCGATTTTATCATCCTTCACCGTTCAGTTTAGTGATTGGTGAATAGTGAGCTTTCAGTACTATTGTTTATAATGCAGGCCAAAATTATGGCTATGCAGTATCCATCCCTGATGAACAAGCAGGACCTCCTCCGGGAGGTCGTCGTCAAATACATTGATTACTTTTATCCACTGTGAGTATATTTTTCAAGATTCTACTCTCGTCGCTGACCTTGGCCCTTGCCTAAATATACATATCTACGGTGCCCGCATTCCATCGCCTACACCTGGATGCCCCTCTCGAAGCATTAGCGAATAACCTTCTATTTTTCGACATATGCGTCTGAAATGATATGAGGCTTCAGATCCAACGGAGACTGCGCGTTTACTATGTAATCCTATTAAAAATACGAATACATTTAATTTAATATTATGAATGGATAATAAATGCTGTCTACTTGAATGCGGGTTTCATTTTCGTTCCGTTAAGCGGTAGGTTGAGAAACTGGCACTACGGTTAGCTTTAAGCGGACCGGATCTGTTCGGTACTTCACTCAAGATTTTGGAGCTTTATTTATTTTAATATACTTAAATTAGTGGCTCGCTTTGTCTCACGAAAATTTGTATACAGCCGCCCCCAAGTGACGAGATTAAAATAAAATTGTAACGAGGTCGATACGAACTACCATTCGCTTCCTTCTGGCTTCAGATTTATATTTCGGTGCTTGTTTTCTGGACTCGTTCCAGTATTTGTCCGTTCTTAGACCAATTAACTTTTCATCCTTTTCGATCCAAAGATTTAAACGTCCTTTTATACCATATTTTGAGAATATATACGCATTCTCCCGAAAATCAATATTCATTCTTGCCAAAAGCGCCACGCTGTCTACCGAGTATGGTGTCTAGTTCTCGATTGTTTTTTTTTCATTTATCATATATTTTTATTATTTTCGTTTTGTTCTGTAATCAGTGTGCTTATCGTAATGGATTAAAACACTTCTTTCGGCTTTCTGATAACAATTGTTATTTTTATAACGACTATAAAAAAAATTCTTAAATTGATCCGTTCGATGCATATATTTAAATACACACATCCAAATATTATTTTTCATTTGTGGATGACAAAATTTGACTGACGTCATTTTTATCTGTCTTAGTGTTGAACTCGCAATGCTGGTGATGACCTTCTGGCGATTTATCCCGTTATTTTTGAAATTCTACCTTTTGTTCGTATGCATTCACTGAAATGCATTTTCTCTGCATAACTGCGTCTGCGCACTTCTCCAATACACATTTATTATTCACTACTAGGATCGATAAGCTCAAAAGTATAATATCGACCTTTCGATCCCTTTAAGCTCCACACGGAGAAAGCTAAACTCAATTTGTTTGTTACGAAACAAATGAGAAAGTGAATAGGAGTACCATGTATATTTACATATGCCGCTCCTTTGTAAACTTTCGCACTCCTAGATGATTATTATTATTACTGAATAAAAAAGTTAACATGCTCTTGATAAGATATGACGACGCCATCGATTGTCGGCGATTCGATCATATCGTCGCTGAATATTTATAGATAATATAGCATTTGAAATATATAAATAAAACGCACAGGTGTAACATAGCGAATCAATCTATCAACATGGTCAAGGGTTTACATAAATCAATAATAATATGAAAACGGAACTCTGGAATTGCAAGGCTCCAAACGTGACCTTTTCAATGACATTATAGTTTATCACTTATTATGACCAGATATGGTTAAAACCATGGCCCTGCTATCTTACTTTGCTATGACACACATATATTGTAAAGGTAGGGATTCCTAGTAAATACAGTAATAGAGTTGCTTTGCTGTACTTTTCATCGGTTCAAACGAGGCAATATCTAACAAAAAATCGATCATAAGTGTAGCTAAGTAACTCTACTATCGTCTTTACGGTGTACGTTTACTGTGACGTACGCCTGGGAATCCTTATACTTTATACATTAAACTCAACCATAATCACAAATATATGTACACAGTGAATCTGTATTATCAGTATATATTATTTTCAACGGTGAAAGTATATTATTAAGCTATCATATTTTTTGTGTTTTTTTTAAAGATTAACTTACAGAAAAAAACCAGTCAAAATCATTCTTTTGTTATGTAAATTTTGTTTTTTTTTTCATGTTCGACAATATATTCATATTGAAATGACTGGGTATTCTTCTTCACCTTCACACCGGTTTCGAATAATTGAGTTTATTTGACCACCGATTATTTTCGTCAATTCTGTCTGTATACATGCATGATTTTACCACACTGCTTTGTTCCATTATTCTTTGCCTGGTCAATTAGTTGTGGAATGGTCACGCTCGCATATATATCTTTAATAAATCGATTCGTTGCATCATGAAAGAGTACTCGCTTAAACTAAATACTATATTGTATACACAAAACAAACACAAATGTTTGTTGTTGTGAAATATTCTAAATGAATATTCAATTTTGAATGAAACACCCGTAGGATTGTAACCCTTATTTTTTTCACTGTCAGTTTACATACCAAATCACTCTCAACTTGATGCTTTTATTCTTTACATCTTGTAGGAGCTTTAAAACAGGTTGTAATTTGTATGTAATATTCTTCAACAAAGCCTAAAATATAAGATTTAGAGTAGCATTATCTTAATATACTAGCTTTTTGCTCATAAATGAATTACCTAACCAGTTACAGCTAAATTGCTGATTTCTTTAAAAGTGAAAAACCTCTTTTAAACTTGTATTAGATACTCCGGTTGAAAAACGAAGCTTTATAATCAAAGCTCGGCCAAGAGGGTGAAAAACAGATTTTCAATTGCTCACTATTGTAGAGCACTGCGCGGCTTGCATTTTTATTACACATATTGGTTTATTAATTTTTTTTTTCAAATTTGCTTTATAGTTTGTCCGATGAATATTATATTTGATCTATGATAAGTTTGATAACTGTAGATGTATATCATGTAATGTTTTGTGTAAATATCACAGTTGAGATAAAATAATCAAACAATAAAGCAATATTATAAAGGTGTAAATAAGTGCTTTTATTACATGATAAAGCAATGTGTGTGTAATAAAAATGTAACTAACACACAGTGCTCTGCAATTGAGGTTTGTTTATAATACACACTTCAATGTTTCTCTTCGGTGCACTGCACATATAATATACATTTGTAATAAAAATTTAACAGGTACTTCTCAGTTTGTGATGTAATACATTTTGAAATATTTCTTCATTACTTCGACATTGAAATTTCACTATTTATACAAAAAGTGTATGCAGTGGATGGCGTGAATATACACTGTTTACATGAATGTATGTCAGCTCGAATATTAATTCTGTCGAATTGATTAGTCACGTTGAGGAGACACGCAATGCAGTAGCGCAGGCCTGTCCCATGGTCATTATTGAATTACCCATGCGGAAAAATCCATGTCACATATTTATGCTCTCTTTCCAGGAATACGTATCAGATGCTGTACTTGGAATTGTATCAATTATTAAGTGTACGCCATCATGTACATATATCTGGGAGGACATGGCTCATGATAATCTCGAATAGAGTTATAGTATTTGACCTGAACGGTGGAAAGGCAAGGTGAAAGTTGGTTGAACAGAGCAACCGAGGAGTTTAGTTCAACATTGGTCGAACACTAGCGCGACCGGCTTTATTTTAGTCTCTGTTACGCTCCGCTTAGCTCAACAACTACCATGTTCCCGGATCTTATGCCGAGTGGTACACTTTCCATCGTTCTGTCCTCTTATATTATGTACTATTACAATAATATCCATTACGTCGAACCATGAATCTCATAACCGAATACATTTTATACAATGTTCAATCCGTCAAATGAATATGACTAACAATTTCAGCTATTGTATTAATAGTTTTTTTTTCTTCTATTTTCAGCGCATCTGGCACCAGCGCAGTGGCCATCGATAACAAGATCGAGCAAGCCATGGTATGTATTATTTTATGTCATCAATCTTTCATTCCGTGCCCTAAAGACACACATTCCTGAAACATCGCCCTCCATCTGTTTGTCTCATTTTTATAGTAATCGCACCTGATGATCTCTTTCTCACAGGTTATCTGTTCCCAATAACACTTATAAACATGTCACTAGGTTTTTTTTTAAACGCCCGAAGGGGCTTTTGGAGAGGGTTATCTGGCCTAATTTTTAGTTTTATTAAACCCCAATTCAGTTTAGAAAATGTTTAGTTATGTTTATTATTTTTACACAATTATAACGTTATAATTAATAATTAGTTTCACATTAGGCACACTTATAAATTATACCATCTGCTTCATACAACACATTATATGAAGGCACATGTGAAAGAACAATCAAACTATTTTTCAGTTATCTTTTGTATTTAACCATCAATGTTAAATTATGTTATTTATTATTTATTTATATACACGTCCCGAGGAGCTTTTTGAGAGGTTATTTTTACAAATTTGTGTTTTTAGACATAACAACTTGTTAATTTATTGTCTATCGCTGATTTTGACTATAACTATAAAATGGATTCCCAGGCACACGTAACCGTAAACGTCCACCGTAAATACGATAGTAGACTTACTTAGCTACACTTATGATCGGTTTTTTGTTAGTTAATGCCTCTTCTGAGCCTCGGGCGAAGCACTAATTAACAAAAAACCGATCAAAAGTACGGCAAAGCAACTCCACGGTCTTTGCGGTGTACGTTTACGGCGACGCACCCCTAGGAATCCCAAGCTTTTCCAATTACACAGGTCAATTAATACTTACCTATGACTTAATAATTGCCTCAGTATTTATCTTACAATCCAGTAAACCTGGATCCAGGTGATAGATCGGTTAATATTATTATTAAATCATCCAGTCGTAATAATCGATTAATTTTTTTTTATTTATTTAAACCCATGACTACAGTATTTGTAGCCACGTGCTTTATCCCCTGAGCTATTACCCTGGTTATTTATTATTTGGCATTATTTTTAAAATATAAGAAATGTCAAAAAAAGAATCGTTTATATGTATATGTACTAATGAGACAGTTTCCGATATTTAACGACAATGCTTAACATACCCCGAGTTGTTAACTGTGTTCACGGTGCAATTGAATTAATATTCGCCAAAGCTTTTATTGTTTTGAACATTTATCGGTTTGTTGTTTTAGTATTTTGACTATACGGAAATAGACTTGCAAATGTGTGGCTGTATTTGACGCGCATCGAACCTGTCTATCCATAATAATCACTACTATGCGATACACGTACACTTTATTATCATACAAGTTGGCTCTACTACTAATTTATGTCAACGAAGCGAAGCTTTGAATGCGAAAATGTATTTATATTGAATTTTTATATACCCAAATTAAACATTTATGTCACGTGAACAATTAACACCGGTGTGAAAGTTTCAACTAGGCTTACCTTATCAATGATAAGTTATCACACTCATCGTTTGACGCTGTTTATTCATGATTACCAAAGTAAATTAAAATGAAATCATTCATATAGCTTATCTCTCGCCGACGGATTTGATGATCCGGTTTCAAATGTAAACTGGTATAATTAATTGTATGTTTTTGATATTAATTGTTATATAATTAAATATCCACAATATTAGTTATTTTATTGCCGTCTTTTATAGCACCGTTATTTTTGGTTTGTATACGCAAAGTCGTTAATAAGAAGCAATTTGCACGGCAATGTGAAGTTTACTATGACAACTTGTGCCGTCAAAGGGTCGCGTCATACTCGTGAAAATGCGAAATGACTTCACATTTGGACGATGACCTAATTATTCACTTGACAGCTTTTGCGGTTGACTTAACACGGGGATGTGGTTTTTTTGATCACATAGTACAAACTTCCTCGTGGAAATCCCATATTTTTGTAATCTAGAATATTCCAGACACTGGTTGTAATTTATTCATACAGAACGATTAATTAGACCAAATATTGTATTTTCATATTCCTGTAAAATTTTGGTTTTGCTACAAAATTATTTTAACTTGAAATCACACTATCGTAAAATAAGTATATTCTATAGAATCTGTTTATATAATCAATTAAAAACCTCAACAAGTGTCTACATAATACAATAACATTATTTTTCATTCTCATTTTCAATCGTTGACAGTTCGCTGCGAACGAGTTTCGCATTCTGTTTGGCTGGGCATTTATTCTCCTTCTTGCTAATATTTAAATATAAATCAGTGAAAAATGGAATTGTTAGTTAAAATCAAAATCTCAAATGATTTATAAATAGAGGTACATATAGTTATATCATACTGTATTAGAAGATTAAATATAATTTAGGTCCCTAACAAAACAATTTTGAATAAATTTATTAGATATCATTTTATTTTTCAATACAGCTTTTGGAAATACTATTTTTCATACTGAAAAAAACATTTTTTTTATATAAACTACGACCAACTCGTATATCTATTTATAACACACCGCTTTAGTCGATTTTATTGCATAAGTAGTTAACATTTAAAATAAACTTGCTTCCTGATTAATTCACATGGTCGAATTATAGAAGAACACTTTTCGATCTTTAGAATGACATCATCAAATGAAGAAACGAAGACGACTTTTGGGCGACCTTGATGATTCAATAAACATTTTAAATCTTTCGCGATCAAGTGTTTTTTTTATTATAAATCTGTGAATACACCTCTTTCTGACGACGTATAAAAAATATTTGTACAATTGTCATCAATATTGAATTATCGCTTTTCGGGGCATTTGCGTGATCAATCTTAATGATGGCGCGATATTTTTTAATCTGTAATATTGTTCACAATCATATTGTTTACTCCGCTCATTATCTTATGTTTTGTTTATTATCTAATCAGTGAAACTAAACCCGCTTCGTTCTCCTTTTATCTGTCACGAAAACGTCCCGTGTCACTATTTTAGATATACATATTTCAATCCATCTTATGAGCTTTGGTTCACTTCACATTAACCAATGTGAATAACCTTCATTTTCGTGATGACTAGTTTCACTTTGTTACAAATATATACCATAATATGTGTTCATTACCTCTCTTTTTATCGTACAAAGAAATGTATTACTCAAGCACCTCTGGCCGCTGTGTAAATATTATTCCCGGTCGTTATCTAATGCCACTTGACTTTTTTTTTCACTCTTAAAAAAAGTTATCTGTTTACATTTTGTGATGAAATTTTACACCACGTTTAGAGTTTTGTACCTGTTTATACATAATACCGTAGTTAATTTTGAATGTTTATTCAACATGCAAGCTTTTAAGTAACTTTAAAGAGTACACATTTTTTGTATATTTTAATAAAAAAAATCTTATATGATAATTTATTTATTGCCTAAGGCCTTTTAACACCAATCCTACCAAGCACTAGTCTATTCGTACACGCACTAATACTCACTAATCCACTATGATATTGAATACGGCCGAATGTTTCGTCAAGACGCGTGTTATGATACGGCACTGATTCAGGGAGTAAAGACACTTTTTCAGTGCCGTCTAATATAAGTGTCTTTATTATTATTATAATTACTTAAATTTAAAATTTTATGAAGGGGGCCTCGTATTCAGTTTAGACAACTGTTACGCTTGACGTGAACGTTTGCGAATCTTTCGCGGTGTTGCCATTTTTTTATGAATCGTGACCCACATTCGCGTACGACAGCCGAAACCATCATGCTATTTTTAAATATCATAGAGAGATATACACACATTTTGTAAGAGTGAGAGATACTGTAAAAAAACACAAGCACTGGCTCTTGCGTAACTTTTGCTAGCACACTGTTCTTACAGTAAAATAATGTGTTATATAAATACGATAATTAATCTACACAATTTTAGATAATCGATAGATACATTTATGGCAAACACAAAGAGACAAAGTATTTCAAATCTGTTTTTATTTAAAAACGAAAAACATTTTTTTAATACAAATACGTATGCAGATTATTCATTGATTGTTCAGGATTTCTTTTATAAAATGCTGCTATTTTTAAACGCGTCTTGTTTATATCTGTTCGCACTTCAATCGGCGATTCATATTATTAAATAAATAAAAACCAATGTGACAGTATTTTCCGTCGTCCACGTGAATGCAAAACCTTTACAATAAATAGTACATGTAATAAAATCAACTGTTGCATTTGAATATTTCAGCTAATAACGGGTAATTAATCAGCAATACGTATGTGCGTGTAGATAATATAATTAGCATTCCTTTCTTACATCATCAAACATCACTAGGATTATATCAATCGTATTATAGAAATATTCTCATATTCAGAATTAACTTCCACAAGCATATGTGACCGCATTTTATGTACACGCAAACATTTGTATGCATGCAAAAACAACATCTCATTTCGAATTTGTTTACTCGCTAATTTCACCTTGGATCGCGAAAACAATAATAAAGACGATAGCATTAAAACCGGTTCGTTTTGTCAAATATTTTTTTTATGTCCAGTATCGCCCGCGCGTGTGTAATCAAAGATCATGTATATTTATATCTTATCTCGTTTCAATTATATGATTCCTGAGGTCACCGTACATGTGATCTAAGTGTGTTTCTTAATACAATTAATTTTTTTTTTCATTTTCGTTAGGTTTACTTGAGCCATCTTATGCATAGTTAATAATTTAATATGTGACTCGAATAATGCTTTAAGTTTATAATAATATTAAAAATATCTCTTCATACAACTTACCGCAGGAATGAGGTAGGAATATAATTTTACCATGGCTGTGGGGTTAGAATTTTAAGTGGAGCTGAGCAGGAGTCGTCGCAAAAATGAACGAATGAATTGACACATATTTATTTTGTAAAGTTGGTAAATATCATAAATTGTATAGTTGGGAAATATCGGAGTCGAAATGGAGTTTTGTTATTGGTTAATAATATTGGGAGTCCGAGTTTTGTTGTTAAATTTCAGACACGGAGTTTTTTTTCTTCACAGACCTGAATTTTACAAATTTTCAGCCGTATTCAATATAATAGTCTAATGAGAGTGTATTATTGAGTCGTGCTAAACTGGTGCGTATACAAATAGAGCTTGTTAGTATTCGTGTATACGCACCACACGCAGAAAGACAATATCACTTATCACACCCTTTTGCAGTAGGATAATTCTTCTATGAGTCTATAGTTTTTTTAATTCTTCATCTTCTTTTTTATTTTAACGCATTAGATTATCTGTAGGGTTACGATGGTTGTAATCTATGTATATGTGTGTGTAAATATTAAATATTCCAATAAAATCCCAAATCCAAAAATCTGATTTAAGACCTTATTCGCGTATTGTATGGAATTATGTATCGCATAACGACAAAGTGATAGACTGTAATGCCATCACCACCTATATTTGGATAATCTTGTTTACATTACGGTCAAGTATTGACGTCAAGTTTGCGATAGTTAGGTGAAGACATCTCTTATCACCAGGTTATATTTTTGTGAATAGGTTGTTGAGGCACACCCCGCGAATCGCGTGACTATACGACACCTGGAAAAGGTTTTTCCCCACGCAGGACGCTTTGTTAGTCGTATTGTAATTATTGTAAAATACGTCATCCTAACGTATTTTAATTAACGTGAACCTTGAACCACACAGAGACAGAGAGAGACTATGTGGTGACGTAGCCGCCATACACACGTATTCTTATATATAGGGGCGGAGTCGCGCTAGACGTTCAGTCGCCGCTGATCTTTCGTCTTGTGCGTGGCTACGTTAAAATAATAGATAAACCAACACATTATCTCAAGATGCTGCAACAATTATCAAACGAAACTTGTCTCTACGAAATACGACAAAGGGGTCAACCAGATCCTTACTATGTCGTCGTAGAAAACCCTCAAGCAAGTTATCCATGCATTCCCAAGCTATAAAATATTATTTTCACAATTTTAATAATATATAATTTTTTTAATTTCAGGATCTGGTTAAAAGCCATTTGATGTTTGCCGTGCGCGAAGAAGTAGAAGTATTGAAAGAAAGGATAGCTGAGCTGATGGAGAGGATAAATCAACTTGAGGCAGAAAATAGTATATTACGCGCCCAAGCATCGCAAGAAACCTTAGCACAGCTTTCCTTACCGCCGCCTGCAACGAGCCCTCCCAGCGGTCCCATATCATAAATAGGAATTTTTCAATTGCAATTCATTTGCGGTTTGGACTTCAGATTAATATATATATACATAAACATATATTCGGATTGAGTTGATTTCATATGAATATTCTTATGTATACATAAAATATTTTTAATTTAACGAAATGTGATGTCAAGAAGGAAAACTGGCGAGGAGGAGCAAAGTGAAATAAATTTAATGAAAGCAGTGAAAGAGTGGGTCAGTCCCAATACACACACTGTGAATGGTGCGGTGCTACTATATCCTGTGCGCATGTCTGCAGATTACGTGCAGGATTCTAGTCGAATAGGTTCATAGACTGTAAGGCATCTATTTTTCTACAATTTAAAAAAAAAAGAGTTTTCACAACTTGTCGCCTGTCATCGCCGCACTTCCTCAATGAACCGTTGAATACTAGCAGATGGCCTGAAAGCTCGTGAGCGATACGTGAACACCGAGGAGTGGATGTCAATCGGAAGTTGAATCTCTTATTTGTTTTAATAAATTATGAATGAAGAAAGAATATTAAAAAGACTGGACAAGTAATAACGACTGTTATTGTCTATGTAGGAAATTGTTTATTTATGATTGATTGATCCTTTCATTCTATTTGAACTATGTGAACACCGAGTTATATTATTTAAATTTTGCTTATTGTCCCCTTTCCCCAAAAAATAACATAAGAACTCGAATTTTACACAGTAGCTAAAAATTAGCTTATATCGAAACTTCCATCTGTGCATGCTTTTAATTTTTATTATTCCACATAAACTGATTTCCTTATTTAAACATAATGAGAGTGTGGAAATTCATATTGATGTTGATGAATATTGCTTATATTTGAAAAGTGGGTGAAATTGGAAGATATCTTTAACCATTGACCGTATGTTTTATATACACAGGTTTGACTTTCCTTTACCTGGAATTCGATATTCGAGCATTTATATGTACAATTATCCCGACAGTATGAATAGCTAGATGTTATAGACAAATCATCATAGTTAACAATAAGTGTCTTATCTTCATGAATCTTCACTCAGACAATTTGAATTAGTGTCAATGTGTTTAACCAGCTGAAGGATGTTTAATTTTTGCAGGCCATTTAGAATATAATTACATTAATACAGCAGATAATGGATGATTAATAATTATTATTATATGTATCTGTAGATTTGTTTACAGTGATTGTATTATTATTTTGTAATCGGTTGTTTAAAAATACACACATATGCGTAATTGTTTTCATGTTGTGAGGATACTAAATCCAGACGTATTCTCTGTACTGATGATATTATCACTTTATATATCTTGATATTTTTTAACATGCAATAATTTATTGGACTACTATTTATTTAAAAATTGTAATATCGCTTAGTGCATTCCAAATTATAATATTAAATGACTTTTTTCCGTAAGAAAAGTTTTTATGATTCGAGATTTGGGAAAGTGATAATAATTTAACTTGAATCAATTTGGTTTGATCTGCTAAAGCAATATGTATATATATAAATGTATGTATGTATTTCGGTGTATATTTTGTAAACAATGTCAATATATGCATGTAAAATACTACAACAAAAAAAAAAACTAGTTTTAAACCGAAGTATATATCATTGTTTGGTATGAATACCCTTATTTTTATTTTCAATTGATATTTATTGTTTTTATATTTTACTTCTCTCTCCAATTTTATTATGTAACCCGTTTTTTCCCTACATTGACAACATATTTTATGTTATTAATTGATATAATTGCTACATATATTCACATATTATTTAGTTTTTTTTTGCTTTCAAATTAACTTTATAAATGAAATAATTTTATGTATTATTGTATTTAGTTTTATGGTGTATTCAATCATATTAGGCTTTTGTACATACATAGGTAGTAATGTAGTGAACGAAATATGATATTGTAAATAAAGATTTAATAAAAATATGCCGTCTTAGATTCTATACTTGCATTATATTCGTATATCTATATCGAATAAACATGAAACTGTAATTTCAGCTGAATATTTTTTCATCACACAATTATATGTACATAGCTACTGATTGAAACTTACTGTCCAGAATATAGCTTAAACATATAACATGTTCCTCATAATCAATAAAGTTCATAAACAAATCACCATTATTTTAATTTATACCCTTAATATTTAGTTAATTTGTAACTAAATATTGTGTAGTTTTTTTTAGCAAGTCATACCAATCTCCTGTGAGTTCCAGATAATCTTATATATTCAGAAACCTGGCTTCATCAACCCAGGGTTATCATTGTAATAATTCATGGCTTCATTTATAAAATAAACGGTTTTAATGAAAGATATGTAAACATGAGGTTGACTAAAAATTTGTAAGTTTTTCCGAGTAAGAGGTATGAAACTGCTATCCAAAGTAAAGGACAATAAAGTAAGTTTTGAAAACTGATTCAATAGTAAACAAATGACACCTACACGTAGAATGATAAAAATAATCTATGTGGGATAGTGAAATTCTCATTTTTTTTTTACTTTAAAAGAAACTCTGAATAGGTATACATATTTTATGTTATAGTGGCAACACTCATCTAGTGTCAAAGTGACAGTTGTGTCGAGTTGGCTATGTCAGAAAATCTGCAAGTATTGTCCGCGGTCAATACAATGACCAGTACTGCTAGTAGCAGTAGTAACTCGTCAGCAGTTCAATCTCGATCTGGCACTTTGCAATTATTGAATAACTGGGCTTCAAACAAACAAGCGCCCCTCACAGAAGTACAGATTGATGCTGTCTTTGATTTAACCCAGCAGTTTAAAAACATGCATTTTGTACATGATGTAAGTCTATCATCTCATAAATAGTACTCATCAAGTTAATTTATTACGTCTTTGTAGGTGCCACCAAATACCGATACAAAATTATCAGAGGTAATAAAGAATGATGGTGAACAAGAAACCGGTGTGTTTGAAAGTAGTCGTGATTTCTTTGACTGGTATGAAAAGCTTGAAAATGAATCTGTCGCTTGCAAAGATGCACCATACGTGGAGTATTGTAACAAATTAGAACAATATAAAGCTGATTGTGACAATCTTTTAGAACAGGTAAAATAATGTATTCTAACTGACACAAGAAGAAAGTAAAAAAAAAGTGGTTTAAATATGATTATACATAAAAACTCTCTTAAGAAAGGTTTTTGTATATTCAACATAGAAATAAGAAATAAAATCATTGTCGACTCTTTAAAATAATTTTAAAAAATCCAACTCTTTGCTTAATTTGTTTAAAATGGTTACAATTAATATTGTAGCTAAACATCTAATTAAAAATATATATCCATGTTCAAGGTTGACACAACTCTTCATGATTTCAACACATTATTTGAAGACTACATTCAGGTATCAACAAAAACAAACGCATTGCATTTGGCGAGTGAACAACTCCTAGCAGATCAAAATAAATTAATTGCACTCAATGAAGATATCAAAAAGAAGTTGCATTATTTCTCACAAGTGGAAAACTTATCGCAAAGACTAAGCAGTCCCACATTGTCTGTGTCGAGTGAAGCATTCTTCATACTTTTAAGAAAAATTGACGAATGCATGGATTATTTAAAATCCAATGTATGCAATTTATAATAATCATCTGTAGTTGAAGTATATTAATATTTTATAATATTTCAGATCACCTATAAAGAATCCCAAGTATATTTAGTGAAATACAGACACTGTTTATCAAAAGCGTTGGGGCTTATTAAATCTTATGTTAATCATGTTTTACGACATGCCGCTGAACAAATATTGGCTCCACGCGCCAACGATGGCAATCAAAGTGAAGAATCTGGAAGTGGAGTTCCCACAGCTGATGCCGCATTTGCCTTATTTTTTGGAAAGTTTCAAGCAGCTGCGCCCAAGCTCAAAGAAATATTTTACGAAGTTGAATCTAGGGTTGAGAAATCTGAAGAGTAAGTAATAAAAAAACAATAAGAATTATAAACAACATCAATCATTTTCAAAATTTTTAGATATGCCAATTTACTTATTGAGTGTCAGCAAAGCTATTTGATGTACAGAGCTCAAGTTATTTGGAGTGCTGTAGAGAGTTCAATAAAAGATTTATTAGCTAATCATAAAGGGGATCACTGTTTATTAGTCAGGTCGGCCTGTTCTTTTATAATACACATTTCACAAGATGAATGGGATTTGTTTTTCCAATTTTTCTCCCAACCTTCGTCACTTCTGTCGTAAGTTCGATAATAGTTTTTTTTATATTTTCTACAAATTAATTTGATCATCTTTGTAGATCATACCTAGCTGGATTTTGCAACACATTATATGACACTCTTCGTCCTTACATTATTCATATCAATCATTTGGAAACATTAGCTGAACTATGCACTATTCTCAAAATCGAAATTTTAGAAGAGCAAGTCAAGAGTGATCGTAAGTTATTAAATTGACCGTGGAAAGGCATAAACACTTAGTTAAAATATAAAATATTTAACATTAAAAAAGCTGTATTTATAAGAGTTTGTATGTTTGCAGCTGATCCGCTGAATGAATTGGGACGTATAGTGGCACAGTTGTTACAAGATTGTCAAGAAAGATTAGCATATCGAGCTTTTGTATGCTTACGGTCAGATGTTTTAAATTATAAACCTGCGCCTGGTGATTTAGCATACCCCGAAAAATTAATCATGATGGAAGTGAGTTTATTGATTTTAATTAATGTCCATTGTGGATTGGTCTGATCTAAATTCACATACACAGTTATTTATACATTAATCCTTATATTCAATACTCTTTATGAACAAAAGATAAAAAATTCTCAATTGTCAAATAAAAGCAAGGGATCTGATAGTTTTTAGAATATTTCTATAAGACTTTTATTGAAAGTTTATAAGATTTTTTTTATTTTAGCAAATAGCTCAGTCTATTCAGGAATCCACATTGAAAAGGTCAGATTCTCATTCATCGTTAGTGTCTGTAGGTTCAGCCACCTCTCAGGAAGTAGCACATATCAATAATGAGAGTTTAAAACATAGACAATCTAGTGAGTATTAAATGTATAACCAATTAAATTTTTTTATGTGTATATTAAAAATGTATTTGCCAAATAGGTTCTCCGGCAGATTTACATGGAATGTGGTATCCAGGGGTACGGAGGACGCTGGCCACCCTTTCTCGATTATATCGTTGTTTAGAAAAAACAGTATTTCAAGGATTGTCTCAAGAAGCGTTAGAGTTATGTGTTACAAATGTTGCTGCCGCAACCCAACAAATATGTACTAATAAGGTTGAAATATTTTTTGATTTATCTTGTAATTACATTTAATATGTAATGATAATTACTTTAAATTATTGCAGACTAAAATTGACGGTGAATTATTTCAAATAAAACATTTGCTCATATTAAGAGAACAGATTGCTCCATTCCAAGTAGATTTTACCGTGAAAGAAACATCATTAGATTTTAGTAAAGTAAAAAATGCAGCATACGGTCTAATTCAGAAGCGAAATCAAATATTTTCATTGAATAGCAACAATGCACTGCTAGAATTTTTACTGGAAGGAACTCCAATGGTCAAAGAACAATTGCTAGATTCTCGGAAAGAAGTTGATCGTCAATTGAAGACTTCATGTGAACTCTTTATAAAACATTCAACAGAAATTCTCATTTCTCCAATAAATACTCTTTTAGAACATGTAAGTCTCCATGATTACATCATTAGATTACATAATGTTGGATTGAAATTGTTTACAGCAAAACACAAAGCCAGGTGCGAATCAAGAAAAACCTCAAAAATTGTCACCCGAACAAATACAGATTGCTCTTATTGAAGCGCAAAAGATGATTAAATCTAATTTAGCTCCTCTGCAAAGGTCAATGCAACTTTATTTAGCAAATAAAGAAACAGAATTTATTCTCTTCCGCCCAATAAGAGTGGGTTACCCTTTTTTATCAGTTGTTGAATTTATTTTTGGACATTTTTATTTGATAAATGTTACCATTTTTTTAGAATAATGTAATCGGAAGATATATGCAAGTGGAAACAATTTTGAGAGGTGGTAATTACAGTGAAGATGAAATATTAATTGCAGGATGTCCGACAACAGAACAAGTGTCAATTTTACTCTCATCTGCAAGTTTGATGAACGCCAAAGAAAGTGTTCAACCATTCGGTACCAAAAATAGAAAAATTAGCATTACGAAACCAGTTCAATCACTGTCAACACCAAGTAATTCAACATTTTCACAAAGCTCGCCTCCAAATAGTAGGCAAAAATCAGATAGTTCATTTGTTATATAAGAAATTATGTATTTTGATCACCAGTGGAATGGCACAATGCTTTATGTTGATAATTTTATAGAATTTTTAAGATTACATTATTGAATTGTTTATGAAAAATGATGTTCCTTAAGTGTTATCATTAAACCCAGTAAATTTTATCTAAATTGCTTTAATCATTTTTAATCTGTGTTATTTCTAGCATTTTGCCTTTCTACTGTCACTATGATTTTCATTCAGTATTTGAATAAAATAATTAATTTAATATATTAAATTGTTTAATAAACAAAAAAAATTAATAAAGATTTCAATATGTAAGGATGCTTGTAAAGAAATAAAACTCCCATTATGTATTTTACATAATTTAGTTTAATTTATACATATCATTGTCTAATAAAGTAACATTGACTTTAAACTTAACATAAAATTTTTATGGATCACCGGATACTTACAATAGCACTGTCGACATGCCCGAACGGATGTTATTGTATTCGGGAAGGTTTTCAGTGGGTCCGATGGAGGCAACGGCCGGGCATCGATCATAAATGTATTTCATCATAACGTTTCGGACATTCTTTGCGTCGACAGAGTCAATGCGTCGTTCGAGTTCGTGGAGAGGAATTCTGCGATTGTAACAGAGCATTTGTCTGCCGATATCTTCGCAAATGGGAGTGGTTCCGTCGAGTTGCAGCAGCATGTTGGTTTTGAGGGTGTTCTTAGCCCGCTCTACTTCTCCATCGGTGACGGATCTGCAGATTCTCATCCATTCCCTTTGAATATTGAATAAACAGTCATCCTGACTCATGGAATCGGTGACGAAGTAGATACCCCAGAGACCAGTGTCTTTGTAGCAGGTGTTAAAGGATTGGAAGCTATGGCAGAGATTGCCTTCTGAAACATGTCTGACGAGGGTGGAAGCGTTGTTAGCGCTGCCGCCTTGAGATCTGTCCCATGAGCCTACAATGGTGTTGGCCACCATCAAGGGGATGTTGTCTTGACTGGCCCAACCGGCTCCTTCCACGGCGATGGCTACATGAGCCAGAGGCATGTCGTCCTCGCGGTGCCTGATTTCTGAGCCGGTGAAGCGGCAAGGTTTGAGCTCTGGGATCTCTCCAGTGTAGCCGGTGCTCAGCTTGCCAAAGCTCTGTTCGGCCAACTTGACCAGAGCATCATGGTCCACTCCTCCGCTGGCAGCCAGTACGATGCGGGAAGGCTTGTAGTGGTTGGTGACATAATCTTGTAGGTCCTTGCGGGAGATACTCTTGATGTTCTCGGTGGGGCCGAGGATGGTCTGGCCGAGAGGTGTTCCTTGGAAGGCCGTGGCGTGGAGATAGTCGAAGACCACTTCCTGCAGATTGCTCTCGACGTCTTGCATCTCCCTGAGGATGACTCCTCTCTCCCTTTCGATCTCTGGCTCGGCCAGCTTGGAGTTCTGTACGATGTCTGAGAGGATCTCGACGGACTTGGCGACATCCTTGGCGAGGCACTTGGCGTAGAAGACAGTTTGCTCGCGGGAGGTGTACGCGTTAAGATGAGCGCCCATGTTCTCCACTTCCAGCTCGAGGTCCGTCTGTGACCGCTTGGCCGTGCCCTTGAAGGCCATGTGCTCCAGGAAGTGCGCCACGCCATTGTTCTTGGAGTTCTCGAACCTGGAGCCGGCGTCAATCCAGAGTCCTACAGTGGCAGTGGCGGCGCCGGAGTCTTCAGTGGCGACTCGCAGTCCTGAAGGCAGAGACGTCACTCTGGTGGGCGGCACATTGACGAGCGCCTCCCTGAACTCTGTGGCCGAGGAAGCCTTCCACCTGACTCCGGCCCTGCCACACACCAGCGCTCTGACTCCCAGTATTCTGCCAGCCATCGTACTTTACGTAACTCCGTTCGGATCCTGGCCACACTTGACAACTGATGCGCGCTCTCGATGTGTCGTAACCACCTATCGTATTAGCCGGTATCTATGTATGCGTTTATCTTGTTATTATTTATGATGAATTACAACATTTAACCACAAATACAAGTGTATTTCACTGTAGGTGAAATGAAATTTCACTATGTATGTCAACAGACTTTGCTGTCAGACTTTTAAAGCCTTGGCCCGCCGAAATGTTTACAGCAATACTCTAAAACAGACTGCGCGAGGCAACCAATTTTGTGCGACCTCACAATGAATTAAGAAAAATTATAATAATTTTATAAAAAAAATAATAGCAGTATCCTTACTTTAAAACTTTAATTAAAGACATGTTGTATATTTTAATCAGTCAGTCATACATATATTATAATTTATTAATTCCAAATTATCATCGATTTGGTTTACCTAGGTTAAAAGTTTCAGTGCTTAATATTGAATAGGTATAAATAGAGAGATTAAAAAATGATAGTGAATACATTCGTACCAATACAAATCATCCTGCCTATTTGTTTACAAAATAATATTAAATACCTAGGCAAAGATATGTGCATACCTATCTATATTTGAGGTAATTCAACGAACTTTATATTAAAATTCACATTTTAATCTTGGCTTCGGTATATTTTCTTGTTGAAATTATGGCCCAAGTAATTGCTTATCAAAAGCAGGAAGGGGATGTAAAAGAATTTTTAAATAGGCCTTTAATTTCTCAGGTGGCAATTTATGGCAGAGGCATGTAAAGCTTTTGCCCAATTGTTATCCGAATCCTCATAAATTTCATCTAATTTTTCATAAAAACATAATTCAATCACACAGAGAAGTGGTAGGAAATGAGTTACGTATCTCCAGGGTAGTTTAATAAGGAGCTGTTATTAAATAATTCATACAAATATATCCGTTCTTGAGTTTGTTTATTCGGTCAAAATAGTCATTCTGAAATGATCAAATGTTGGTGTAATTTTATTGTAGATGACCATAATATTGAAAATATATGTATGGTATGTATGAAAAGTGGCAGCATTACTTATTGATAGATAAGGGGTCAATGTGAATTTGTAAAAGTTGTTGAATTAGGGTTGGTTTTCCCATAGAGAAAGGGAAGGCCTTAGGGTGTTGAGACATGGTGTAAAACACAAACTGTTCCATTGTCTTCTCGGCGTCGACATCGCTGTCTTATACTTTTCTTTATACAGTTAGCGACCTGAATATGGGGTTGTCTCTTAAGTAATATAATAAAGATTAATTAATATCGAATAATCACGAGAAAGCAAAACCAAAATACTAAATTATATTGTTCGTTCATAAGAATACATATTTTTAAGGGCGGATCCCCTTTGTGAACCAGGAAATACTAGGTTAGGATGATTGATAACGATTTTATTAATCAATATTATTACACATCTCCTATGTAATTAGGAAATTTTAATTATTCATTTTTATTTCCCAACCTATTGCGCCGCGCCTATTAGAAACCAGGGAATCAGAGTAAGTAGATTTAATAGTATATTGTGCTTTTTTAGTTATAAGAGTAGATGGAAAAATCTCAGTCATTGCTGGTGTTTGTAGTTAGAAAATAAAGTTTTTTTGATATTATACAGAGGAACTTCGATATAACCATATTTTCCAATTCCCTTGAAACTCCAATCTATCATTATGCTAACTTTACCTCTATTTACAAGGAAGTTTTTATAAATAAATATTGACAAAAGCCTTAATTTATCGAAATTCCACTAATGCTTCGTTATATCTTCTTTCATGTTCCGACTGACGAGTGCTGCACTATCATCTCGGCGACTTGGGATCCCCCGTAAGGCTCTAGTGATAATGCAGTATGATATAATAATAATATATGTAAAATAAAAAAAATCTTGGTTCGACTGTATTGTTTGATATTGATTATTGAAACTAAAATGATTCAATTAATTACATGCAAACGGTGTAAACTTGTGAACATATATTCAGTTTAACATTCTACATATAATTATATTTTTATGGATTTCCCACGCACACATAAGCGCTTCATGTATATAAAAAAATAATTGTCTATTTTTCATGAATATAAATAATTTGTGTAACCCTGTATACATAAGTGGACAGAGGCAGGGCTGGCCGGTAGAACTTTAACGAGTTTCCCCAACTACAACCCTGTCTTGTGTCTACCATCCCCCAAACTCCACAGGGAGTCCCCACAATTTTTTTCCTATCACTACTTTTGCTTGATGTTTGGGTCACGCGTTCGTCGGGAAATTTAGCCATTACCCAATTCGTTTTCCCCCAAAACAAGTGCGAAGGAAACAAAACTAATGAAGGTGTTGCTTTATTTATATACATAATATATTAGTAATAGACTGACTGTGTTGGTTTGTTTATTTGGTGATGTGTTTGTATTGAATTGAAAGTAGAGTGGCATTGTTACGAATCGTAGCCACAAACAGACGACTGTAGAAGGCTCTAAACTAATTTCCGATGTGTCAATCCATACAATCAACAGCCTCAAAGGGGCAGCAAGAGACGAGGAACCCACCTGAACAAGACAATCCTACCTGTCTTGCACAATATTTATGTCCGACTCTCCTTAATGAACCACAGATACATTTATATTTGCGCAATTGGCTGGTGACGCTTTTGTAAATAAACGGCAATGTATATACACAATTTACAAATTATATCACTTAAATATAAATTAATACATTTTCAAATTGTATCTTCTTCGCTCTGAGCATTATTTTAGGTTGTATTTTTGATATAAGGTTCAATTATAATGGGTGATCCTATGCCATTGTTTTATTAGTAGAGTAGCCATTTTATTTATTTATTTTAAACACAACAAGCCTGAGTATGGTTTACAGTGCATTACAGACAGGTCTAGAATCTATCATATCTAAGGTTGTCAGGGAGGCATGTGCACAATATAGACAACTATTTATAATCTGGGAAGATCAAGCCTAACCCATAGACTCTCACAGTCATCAGCCTCGAAACTTGCCATCCTACAAATAGTAATGGGTGAACGCACGGCAATAAGAACACCACCTCCTGTGGAAGCGACAGTTACGTCTCTGTCCCTCCAAATGATCTCCCAATCACTACTAACAAATTCACCATTATAAAACGAGGAGTTAAGCCACGTCTCAGTGATGAAACACATTCCCCGAGATTGTGACTAAAGGCTGTTGCGTTGGTGCGCAAACCACGGACATCCGATATACAGACAAAGGAGACGGGGAAGACCGAGAAAGAGCGGGAATAGGAGTGGTTAGTAATTCAGTGTCAGTTGTTTATGACATTTGTAGATCTGTGTTGCTGTTATTAAAATTAACATTATCAGTGGTGGCAGTGTTGACAACTTTAAGATTTTTTCACCCAAAGATGAATAAAGATTAAAAGTTTATATCAGAAATTAATTGTTTGTATATTTTTTATAATCATTTATTGATTTTATATAGATTTAAAAAAAATGTGTTTTCATCCAGAGGTATGATTGTATTTCCCCTTATGCTCGCTATGCGAGCAAAGCTCGTAATAGGGGAAAAATTTTCACGATTTTATCGTTATGCGAATTGCTCGATATGAGGGGTTTAACTTTATAAGGATATCTCTGTGGTTCATTGTGGCTGGGTATACTTTGATCCTCTGGTGTTTATTCTCATAAAAAAGTAATAAATTCAAATGAGATTAAGAAGACATCCAAGTTAATAAAGGTATTCATAAAAAATACCTATATTAATTGTTGTTCGTCATCATGAAAGTGATGTTGAGTAAAAGATAGGAGAAGTAAGTGGTATGCATTGTGGTAGAAGAAGGCTTTTCCTCTTTGCAACATCCTCTTCCGTGATTGCTGTTTCAAATGTATGTAACTGCGGACACGGAGATGCTTTATGAGAAATTAAAAATAACCATTAAAGTTTTACAACAGATTTACGGTTAAATGCCACATATGCGAGTAAAATAACCAATAAAAGTAAGCACGTGAAAAATTGCAGAAAATTGTACGCGCCGAATACATTGAATGGTAACGGAATCTCTTGGAATGCTAATGCGGTTTGGCCGATAGCCTGAAACCAGTTCTGCTACAACTATACCAATTAAAAATATTTAAAATAATAAAAATTGTTAAAAGCCACATTTAAATAACATATTATATATATATATATATATATATATATATATATATATATATATATATATATATATATATATATATATATATGTATATATATATATATATATATGTATATACAATGCAATACTTATATATTTTATTTATTATATCGCTTGCTCCAGCGTATAATACCGTAAGTGCAAAAATATATGTGTGCTCTTAAGTCTTTATGGAACCGAGCCACATATTGCATGCCTAAAATGTATGAAACGTCAAAAACGGTTGATTTTCAATAACTATTCAAACTATTAAATGGGACTTTTTCGAAATAGTAAAATAGTCCTATTTGACCGGCAACTAATCCATTATCTATAACACATTTCATGTCTCTTTCAATAGATGGTATTTAATCGTAAACTGTTATATGTTATAAACAATAATTAAACCGAGCGATACGTGACAGGCAGTGTTACCAAATTGAATATGTAGCTTAGTTCCATAAAGACTTAAGAGCACACAGATTTTTTTTGCACTTACGATATTATACGCTGGGGCAGGCGATATACATATATTGTATAGGTATAGATATGATGTTGAAATTATGTAGATATATTTAATTTTATCAACTCTTTATTTGAACAAACAAAAAGATAATATAGTAAAATGTTTAGAACAAAAGGATCCATAACCGTTAATGGGAAGGGAGCATAAAAACCCGGTGGACAGTGCACTGGCCGTCAGCCAACCTTTATAAATATTTCGAATTCATTAAGCTGCTGCATGGAAAAAATGCACACGAATATCGCATTGCTTTTCTTCTTTTGGACATTTTTTGTATATATTCAACCCGAAAATCGATCACCACAAATGGGTCAGTTGCATTCTACACGTGACGGTTTTATCATGTCAAAACACAATATATTATAATTTAATAATTTTGAGAGCGTTACTTAATATGAATATGGTTTTATAATTATAAAAATATTCTCAGGATAATGCTGTTATATTATATATAAACAAGTTCTGAATCAATGATGCTCAAGAGTAAAACTGCATATTCAGATAAAAGTGAATAAATTGAATTTATTTTTTTGGTTTAAAAGACATCGATATCGTGCCAAGGAACATAAGGTCTGTCCACTATTTGAAGCTTGCAATATATGTCAGTAGATTGTATGCGATCAGAGTATAGTGGAGTCTGAAGTCCGTAGTAGTCCGTAGTCTGTCGTAGTCCGTCGTAGTACTTCTTAGTCCGTAGTCAGTCGTATTCGTGGTCTGAAGTCTGTCGTAGTCCGTCGTAGTCAGTCGTAGTCCTTCGTAGTCTGTCATTGTCCGTCGTAGTCTGTCGTAGTCCTTCGTAGTCTGTCATTGTCCGCCGTAGTCCTTTGTAGTCTGTCGTTGTCCGTCGTAGTCTGTCGTAGTCGTAGTACGTAGTCCGTCGTAGACTGTAGTAGTATGTCGTAGTCGTAGTAGTATATCCTGAGCTGATTATTTATTATTAAAAATTATTTTTAAATAATAACAAATCTCAAAATAAGTATCGTATACATTTGTACCCATAAGACAGTTTGCGATATTTAATAATCTACTTAAATATAAATATATTCCATCGTGTGTACATGAATACAGTGAAGTGAATTGCATTTTTTCATGTTAATTGATGTCTGAAAATGTAAAAGCATAGTGGAGTGTGTAATTTTAACACGCAATGATAATAATTGTAGACTGAAAATGAAGCTTTTGCTTGAAATAAAGTGTAAAGCTGTCAGTGTTTGTGACAGTTCAACACACATGTAAATATTGAAATCAAATTGATTATTAACTGTACTTTTACAATATTCTAAATATAATTGTTAAAAAGTAATCTAGTGGTTAGATTATTACAGTATTCGGATAGAAAATATTCACTGAAAAAGCTTTCTGAACGAAAATCCTCTTCACAAAGGAGCCGAACCAAGTTTATGAATGCAAAAAGTTGTCGACAAAATAGCGTGGAAATAGAATAGATAGAAAGTACAGGACAGAAGCAAAAAAACACACCCACCAAAAGAGAGAGAGGCTTTGGACGAAGTGGACGTAAATAGTTAAAGCGTGTTAAATTTTTAGACCTCGTCTTTCCCAATATGACCAACATTAAAGTGGAAAAACTGTCTTTTCTCCCATACAAAGATACAGTAGAAACAATGATAATAAAAGTGAACGCTGAAAGGGTTATTAAATTTGAATGTGTAACTTGTCTGAAGCTAACCCCTTTGCGGCTGACTACGATCTCGTAGACCCGAACACAAAAGATACATATTATGTTTATAATATGAGAAACTAAACTATACCCAACATTTTTTAAGCAATAATTTGATTGAAGTACAAATTTTTGCTGCATATTATTATATAATTAAATGTATATGTATATAAATGATTCTTTTACTAATTAATATAATATAATATTTACTACGGCGTAGACTGCTAAGCGTAGTAGTTAACTGTAGTTGCAGTTAAAAAAATTAAAAAAAACATATTCATGAAATACCGTTATTACAAAAATGGTGGTTATGATTTTAAATGACGTTTAAATTGAAAAAAATATAATAAAGTTAATTCAATCGGCTATTGCGACTAAAAGACCTGAAATTATATTTTTATAAAATCCTAATTGTTCGTCATTATCCAGGCTTAATATGTTTCGTAAAGTAAACTTTACGAAACATATTATTCAGTTAAATAGAGCCACCCTATTTAAAAAAAAACAATAGGATTTTTAAATAAATCCCACGGGGTAATACAATTATTATAAAAAATAATTATTTTAAAGTAGAATTTCAGGAGGTTCATTATTAATAATGAGACTATTGTGTTGCTACTGGTGATGATGATATCCAATATTTTTGATTAAACCCAATGCTAAATAAGAAACATTTATTTAGAATCTGTAGATTATATGTATGTATTATTAAACCTGTTTTTTATGATATTTTCATAGTTTAATATGGGAATAGATCACGGGTAAAGTGTTCATAATCTTAATATGTATAGCAATATATCGGTATCGGGTTATTAGGATAAAATAGTAGAGAAGTAGGTTTTATGAGAATAGTAGATGGTATCTTTAGTATGCATAAAAATGTACAGTGACCTCGTTAGTAAAGCCTCTGCTGGAATATGAATTCGCTTCTGCATCATATTAGCACGTTCTGCATTTATCCTTACAATAATGATCTTTTAAAATGCTTTTTTATTTTACATTGTAAGTCAAACGGGAACCTGTTGCTGTATAAATTTCAATATTAAATAATTTATTAAAAATAGTTGGAACTGATCATCCAGCCACCATAAAAGCCGCACCACTCTAGCCTTATCATTATATTTTGATATTTCCAAACAAAATATTGTATTATGTCACACGCATTCCGCCACAGGTAATGCATTTATGGTGTATTCTTATATAAAATTACTTACAGTCAACTGATTGCGTTTTTGTTGTAAAATATATTAGGTTCGTTATGAGACAACAAGTTCGATGGGTAGAAAAATTGCGTACGGGAAAAAAACAAAGTTCAAAGGGTGAGCCTTGGGGGTTTCATATTTTGTATATACATACAGTGGGGGTTGATGATATTTTTAATATTGCAATATCAGTATCACAAAGGCGGATATATGTATATAAGAAGATATTTATTCACTTAAAAAACGAGTAATCACAAATATCATAACTTATTTTATGGCTCTACTGCTGTAATTTTAATGAAGTAAACAACTTTGTTAGTTAATATATTTTATTAAAAAAATGTAATGCGCAGTATAAATATAACGGGTAAGGCAAATGTCCTGTTACGATTTTGATTGCGCATCGTCTTGGTTATGTGACGTTTAGATCAATTGTGTTGTGTAGTCGTCCCAATTTTATAATGTATAAATATACGCCACAAGAACGAGCAGAAAAGATGACAACATCTATTTAAAACGTAATAGTCAATTCAAAATAGTAGTGGGACTTTTGCTCCACCCATTACATTTTTCAACATGCCGTTTTGGTAAAATGATATTTAAATTTTCCATTCGTATATTTTTAAATGAAAACCCTAAAAGTACAGTAGAAACTCGATTTAATAGGCTTCGAATATAACGGACCAAATATATTATAAAAAAAAAACTAAAGTAGACTCGTTAACACTATACATGCCTAAATGCAAGTTTCACTGCATGTATTTTTTTTAAATGGTGAAGAAAATATGCTTTTTATAAAAAAATTCAAGATGCTCTAAAAATCGATGAGATTACACCATACGTGCATAAAAAGATATTTTATATCAGACTGATATTGATTGTAGGTTAGTATAGTTTACCATATAAATCAGGTAATGGTGGTTTTAATGGAGAGCCGCTCTGTTGTGTCTATCAAGGTTCTACAGTAAGTCATTGTAAGTAGTAAAGGATCTAATTGAATATGGAATAAAATATAATAATATGTGATGAAGGGTGTGCAGTTTTTCGAGTATGCAGAAGTTGGGTTAAAAGTTTAATTGAAAGTTTGTCTGGAGACGGTATGGATGGGGGCGCAAACCAAACTTGGGCGCGGTATTCGGATGGACCCCTTTGTGAAATCAGGCGTGATGATACTCCACAGCCATGGCGATCATCATAGTGATCACATGTATTCAAGCTAATACGACTACGAGTATACCAGCTGAATTACATTCCTGCTACGATGCTAACTTATAACCGGGTGACCGCACATTGCCTAACACACTTTTTGATTAATTTTGACAAAACCTTGATTGAATACTTCCTTCCCCGTGCAATAAGCATCTCCTTTTTTAACATTTAAAAAATAACATTTCGCATGAGTATTTATTGTCTAACAGTTATAAGGTAATGAACTTTTATATATAAAAGGGGGCATGCAATAAATTATAAATTTAATTTAGATACTGTATTCTTAAAGAAAGATTATTTAAATTTAATATATTAAGCAACTGTTTATTGCCCACATTTCCATATGATTTGAGAGAAGATCTAAAGTATCTAGAAAAATGTGGCTTAGTGACAAATAAAAATGGTGTTAAGATAATTAATTAACTTCTTTTAGTAAGGAGCATGGTTTATGGTCTTTTAACAAGTTTTGCTTGTCATTATCAGAGAGTAAATGATATCTATAGATGATGACAAGATGAAGTCCAGACTTGTCGAAAGGCCTTATACTCTTAGGGATTAAATATATTTGTCAAATCCTTGAGATTTCTATTTTTGATGTTAAAACATCGGAAATGAAATGTAATCCATAGAATTCACTACCCAAATAGTTGTCAAGATTTACAATAATTTAAGAATATTTGACAATGCTTACAAACAAAATGATTACTAACCAGAAATGTACACTTATGATGTCCTATGAAAAAAAAGTCTTTATGGATTTTATTATGAACACAATGTGTCCATATAGACAGTTAATTTGTTTATCTTGTTATCTTGTTAACCACAATAAAATGATATTATAATTTCACATTGGTAAATTTAAACAATTTCAAAGAGGATTTAAACCACTAATTTTATATTGTACATAAGTTGAAATTTAAATGAGATTGATGGAGAATATTGGGGGTTGAAATTGAATGATGGTACAGGTTTGTTTTTGGATATTTATTAGATGGAGAATTTTGGTATAATTGGTGTGGTGGAGTTTGGCTGAAACCCTGAGGGCTTGTCCAAAGCCTAAGTGACTTGTCACCAGCACTCCTTGTGGTTTCTTCTTCTGTTTTTATTTTGAATAAATAGAACAAAACCATTTGCCAAACTCGTCATACTGTAAATATACTGTTTTAGGCAACTGAGATACCTGCTATTCAATATTTGCTCACGAAATTTTTGAATATAATGTGAATTTTCTACTTGGTATTCGACACTTTGAAAATAATGTAAATGAAATTAATATTGAAATGGATATAAGAATTTTAATATTTGTTTTGCGGAATATACTCTCAAATCCAGTTAAATTTATTTTCAAATATCTGATTATTTAATAGTCTTTTCTTTATTGAAATTTAATAAAATTATAATAACAAACAATTGATTTTGAGAACCTCAATCACCTTAAATTGAAATAATCCTGAAAAAAGAATGTATTATTCAAATTTCTTTATATATTAATATACGCGCCAGGTGTTTTTTTTAAGAACGTTTATATTATTATTACAAATTTTGATTTTAAGACACAAGAAAGTGTTAATTAATTTATAAAATTTTTACCTGTTGATGATTTTAACTATTACTAGTTGGTCACCGAAACAACAGGGTGGCTTTTCCCATCTCAATTGCATGTGAATTTATCTCAAAAATCCAGAAAATCAGAGTAAACCTAGATCAAGAAGATCAATCAGGATTGTATTAATCAATTATTATTAATTTTATTCTACACATTTAAAACATACAATAAAACTGCACTACTTATCTTTAGCTGATTCTCAGATGACTGAAAAATATTTTTATTAAATAACATAATAAGACCCTGAAATGATGTGCATTATCCTCATTGAAATATTCTCAACATTGTATGAAAATGTTATTAGTTAGAGCCATACTCGGATTAGAGATTCAGTAGTCAGAGACGGTTCTAAAATTATCCAGTGTGCAATGGTGTGTTAGTACTGTTAGTATGTAAAATGGATCGAATGCAGGGCGAGAAATAGCATCGGGTGGTTAGTTATTTATCAGGGGTGGTCGATATCCTGGGGCGAGGGTCTCTCCAGGGAGGCACACGTCAATCTTCCTCAATTGTTTCCGCGGCTCCACTGTCTAAACTTTTTGAATATTCTTTCTGATTGCATGTTGATAATTATACCAAGAAATTTCAGTTTATATTGTAATACATAAAATTATGTTTTTTTATTCTCCACCAAAAATATGATTATTTTTCGTATGAAACGTGTCTGGTGTTCTCCATTGTTGGGGCATGCGGGACAAAAGTTTTATTTCCATTTACTATCAGGTGTGATTGGAACACGTTTTGCTTTGGCAGTTTTCCTTCAAACGTTCGATTCCATCTGCTTTTATGTTCTTCATGTGTGAGAAGAAGACGAGCGATTCTCTTCATACAGACAGAGTGTATGTCACGTATACCATATTATCATCCTGACCATCCAGAATATAACAATATTATTATACTCGCACACTTCTCCACTGGAAAATTAAATTATATTCTATTTATGAAAATATTAAATAATAAATGAGTCTAATTTGGCGATGTACTTCATTTATCATATCACAAAAAGTTAAAAGAAATGTGTTTTTGCGGCGTAGCTCGTAGGCGAAGACCATTACGCATATGTAAAGGACTACGCCGTTGTTCGTAAATCAGAATTTACAATCATTTTAATTTAGAAAAATAATTGGAATGAAACGCTATCAATCGAACATAAATTACGGTTTTTATTAATATTTATTTTTATTATGATCAAAATAAGCAAAAACTATTTAAAATCAAAATATCGCTAAGGCTAAATATCATTTACATTCTTATTTATTTCCACTAGATACTTAAATAGATACTTGTATTAAATTAGTATAAAGATAAGGATTATAACAAATTAATGAAATAAAAGATAATGATTTAAAAAAAATCTTTTTTTTTATAAATTTGTTTTTATTATTGAACTATGGTAAATTAGTGACATAATAGAAAAATTTGATTTTCTAACATAAAGTTTAAAAATCTATTTAAAAGTATTTACAATGATGAAAATAATGGTTTATCAGTAACTTAAATATAAATAAAATTCAAGTGTGATTGAATGTTTTTTTTACATAATACTCTTGTTATGTTAGTGAATAAGAATTATTATTTAATTTATTTGAAATTTAGAATGTCCATGGTATAAAACAATTGCAAGTAGTGAGTGATCGTTGGTGATTACAGGTACAATGTATTACAATTATAGTTAAATTCTGGTTAAATTACTTATGAAAAGGGATATTTAATAACGTATTGTGTTCTAGTGAATCTCGGTATGTACAGTTATAATAAAACGTCTTCTTTGAAATAGTTTGCATCATGTGTGAAACGAGTATATGGGAAAAGTTGCACAGTATCAAGAAAGCGTGTTTATTATAATCAAAATTTTCAAGATAAGACGAGCGAGAAAAAAAGGAAAAGGCGAAGGCATCGTTAAGAGAGAGACGCGCGTCCAGCGGGTAAGTTTTTCCATTTTGTATCAATCATATACGTGTTAGGGAAAACTTGTCTACCCTCGCCTTATACTACAGCATCACCCTTATACGAGGGGGTGAGAAAGTCTTACGTTTTTGTCTCTCGCGACCTATGCACATGTTTGACTTTATCATTGCGCTGGGGCTTGGGGGAAGGAACCTTTGGGACGTCATTCGATTTCGTCCAAGACCTTTGAATAAACTTTTTTGTTTCAGACACTCATAATTTGTCTACGAGACACGTGTACCAAGAGTAGGTACATACAACCCCTTTTTATAAAAAAAATACTCGCCCCAGGTAAAGTTTTAGGCTTTAAAAAGAGTCGTAAACGTTGAAATAATAATCTTTAAAATATCTATTTATTTGTGATCAATAAGCAGGTTAGTTATTTAAACATTACGTATGCATTATTAGGTAGTAAAGAATATTTCTATTTCGAATACTTGTGGAATGTGGAATAAAATTATGTCTATAGAATTGCGTTCATATTGTTTTCATACATTTAAACGTGGTCTTTACATGCGCATATTATACATATACTATACATATTAGCGGGCTGTTACCACCTGTAAAAATTGTACTTCCTAAAATCTGAAACTCGAGAGCAACAAGATTGTTCTTATAAAAACATCCTAAATGATCATGTATTTTTTACATATTGATTAACTATTTGTCCTTGAATATATCAAGCAACTTTTAATCATGCACTTTACCGTATTAAGTGAAAGACGGTGTGATGTTAATAAAAAGATTGACAAGTGACATATAAACAGTATGAGCGGTAAAAGCAGCTGTCAAACGAAACCTTTGGTGACAAATATCCCATGTTTTTGACGTCTTTTAAACTATTATTGGCGCCTCTATATTTATAAGCTCGTTGTTTAAGAATGATTTGTAACATTTTTACACTGAATAAATTATGAATAATATAAGTAAAAACTAGTGGAAATAATACGCGTTACCGTAATTCTTTTGTTTATTATGTACTATCGATTTTTGAAAATATGTTTTTTTTCTATATTTTACGTTTTGTTAGCGTTTGCAAAGAACGATGTATTGATTAAGATAATTTTTATTATTTATATGCAAAAGCGTTTACAATAATACATCTTTAAGAGTAAGTTCTCTCGTTTTTATTTATAAAACCTTGTATTGTGTTCTGCTTTGATAAATCTATTTTAAAAAGGAAAATGCATATTTTATGTATGACGTCTGGATTTAAATGAGACAAAGTTTAATATGATGGGGAAAAGGTTCACAAAAATTAGGTTACATTTTACTTTGTGCAGTGTGCATGGAATACTCAACACTGACACTGCATAAACAGTGAAATGAACCTTATTTTTAAATTAGACGAGTCAACTTTTAAATTGAATTGGAGCGTGGAAAAGGGGCGATTCTCCTGAGACCGATGTCCATAAATATAAAATGTCCTTACTATGTGTGTCTATTAGAATTAGTTGGCCACTTTTTTGTTGATGGTAGTTGTAAAGGCATTTTATAATCTTTGTATATAGCATGTGTATTTCATCTCGGGAGGCCAATCGTAAAATCCTCAGCGTATATCTTTTTTATTCGACTGCGCTTCCCATTACAAGTCACTCTAGTTACAAATTCATATCTCGCCTGTGTCTCATATTACTATTATATGTGTGCCTTAAGCATACACTTTACTAAATAAATTAATCAATAATATTTAAAGCCCGTTTTTAGGCAATGTATTATAACAATTTGAATAAATTGTAGAGTAAAATAATTTATATTATTTATACATATACGAGTGTTTTGGTTTGTTAGACACAACAATGTGTTAATTCATTATCTGTCGGTGATATTAACTATTATTCGTTACACAGGTCACCGACAGAGCGGCTCCGCCCGATAATCGCCTCAGTATTTACCTTACAATCCAGGAAATCAGAGTAAATCTGGATCAATACGATCGATCGTGATTTTATTTAATATTATTCTCGATTTCACAGTCTTGATAACCAAACAATTCAATTTATTTTATTTTTTATTTAAGCCGGATTCGATCAATGACCACCGTTATTTTCGCGTTTGGCTGCTAACTTGGTTCTGTTTTTTTAAATAATATAAATGTAAAGAAAGTTAACCCGATAAGACGTGAAAATAACGAAGGGAGCACATAATTGACATAAAATAATATTGGTAACCCGATGAAATAAAATAAAGAAAAAAACTCATGGCTAGGTGTTATTTGTACTGAATAATATAATATATTGCGTAGATTTTAATGTTTTATGATCGGATATTGTAGTGTTTCGGGAAATGTTTTTATTTGTCACCTTATGAATTTGGCAGCGTCCCTATAAGATAGTCGTGTATTTATAATAGTGTTGGCAAATGTAGTGATATTGTCTTATTTTCTTTAGTATTGCAAGGGCCGGTTAAGTGTGATGGAAAATTTAATGCAATATTCAGTGTTCGGTGAGCGCAATTGGGTTGGTTTGTTTTAGGGGAATTATATGCGGACTAGACTTATAAATTATAGTACAGGCGCCACATATTCACGCTCGGTTATAGCTTATTATTTTTTCCACTCTCTTTCTGTTGGCCCCGAAATCCCGCAGGAATCTCTCTCTATTCCCTTTTTTACTGTTTGCGTGTTTTATTTCCGCAATGTTGTACGTTTCCGGAGGCTTCGTGCACTTCGCCATCTTAGATTATCTAGAACACCTAATCGGACATTTTAACAAATGTTCGCCTTAATTTTTACCTCGTAATAAATAATTGTTGAGTTTGAACCCTTAGAGCTTTAAAAATTATATTTATGCTATTTTTTTCTTCAAATATCAGATTTATATCTGTGAAGATAACTTATAATATTTAACCCCTTACCGCATGGAGGGTCAAATTAGGCCGAAAAATTTCGTTCTCAATAAAAAAATAATGATTTAATACTTTTTTAATTATTTTTCCCCGGGCCTTGTCGGATAAAAAATCGGAGATTTCATGCGGTAATGGGTTAAGATAAATTAATTTTTCAATGTATCCAAGCAGTTTATTGGGTTTCGTTCATTTTATCTTTGAAACATTAATGATTGTTATGTTTATTAGAAATATTATATTTAATTTCAGTAATTTAATCAACAAAAAGAACATTTTAATCTAATCATGATTTTTGCATTTAACAATATGTAGTCGCTAAAATTAAATAACCCTATTTAACATGTTGGGGGCTGATTACGCCTAAGGGCGATATTTAAAATCTTCGCTTAATGCTGACATTCAGTCTTTGGGATTTCAAATAAAAATGTTTTTTAAAAGATATTTCAATAGAAAATATTTCGCATTTATTGGTTAAAAATTTGGCTTTGTCAACAATGTAAAGCGTATCCATTAGAGACTTTTTTAATATAAAAAGATAAATAATTTGTAATCAGGTAATTGATATTTTAATAAGAATTATCTATTTACATTTTATTTGAGAAACTTTTTATTATTTCAAACATTTTATTACTAAACATGATTAAAATAATATCGATTTTAAATTAAAAAAATGCGTTTTTGAAGACACGTTGAATTTATTTTCATTTTATTTATTGGAAAGAAGATACCAAATCATCAATTATTCATATTTTTTCATTTGGAGTATATAGTAGACCTTGTAATGAAAATAAAACTTGTTTGCATTAAAATATGCATTTCTCACGCGGAATCGATTTCACGAGTCATCTGTTCTCAAATGGTGTAGTGGAAAAGCCTTATGTTTCTAAGATGGAAAAGCTTTCCACTTTCATACAGCACATATGTAGCAAAGTGGTGTATTCTCGCCGAGAAATGGGGGTGATGAATAACAGCTTTCTTCTTGATACAAACCACACAAAGAAACAAATCGGCTTAAGCTTTCTGGATCTGTGGAAAATTCTATCAAATACTTGAGCTCCCCGCAAAGTACTACACGACACACGACCTCTTAAAAATATCCCCTTTGAGTCATTCATCTAAACATAGGATTTGTTATATCATGTATCTTTATATTCAACGTGTGTGATTCACGTAAAAATAAATATTTTATATTTATGTGCAGCTATTTAATATGTATGAACCTAATCGAGATGCTGGATCAGTTGAATATCCTATTTAGGAAAAAAAATCATACGAAGGAAGAAATTTTGGATCTCCATTGTATTGAAATCGCTATTAATAATATACTTTTTCATGCTATGATAAAAAGTCGAGCTAATGGAAGGATGACGAATTCGAAATGTGAAGGAAAAGGTTCACGTGTATTCGGTCTTTATGACAAAGAATGCCGTTAGTCATTTGGAGGTTTTCATTGAAATCAATGGGAGAGTATGGGAAAAAACCCATTCCGGGTCGGGCCATTTCATATTTTTTTATCGAAGGTTGTATCTGCTCATATTTCATAAGTCGTAAAGCATTTGATCCGAGTCTAAAGGGGAGCTTCTCTTTTCACTGTAACACAAACTATTTGAGTGTCCGTCGATTTCCTTTAAGGGCTGTCCCTTTTCAATGAACGAATAAAAAATTTGAAAATATCGAAAAAAATATACTAAGCTATATAAATATTTAAAACGATATTTAAAGTTTTTTAATGTAAAAAAATATATATGATTTCATCGTGTTTCCAATCTGTTGAGTAAGCTCTTCAACCCTCCTTGGTGAGTTTTTTCATTGAAAAGGCACTCTTTGAATTGGTGCATATATTATAGAAATTAATATTTATCTGCAAACATATAACTATTTTCTTTTAAATACATATATGGGTACATAGATTTACATACAAATACATAGATTTTTCTTGCAGAGCTTTTATAAAGATATTTTTTTATAAATGATAGCAGCAACCAATAAACTTAAAATAAATTTATAAGTTTAAGAGTATCCCTGTTAGAGAGATATCGAGTATATTTAAGTGCTGTAGGCCCGATTCGGTTTACCGCTTGTCCCAAAGGCGCTGTTCTCATATGACAGACATTATCCTGAATTCTGACAACGAGACACCCCCATAATAAGTCCTCGTTTGCCCTTGCTTTATGTTGTTTCCAAAAAAAATAAATACGAAACATCCGATTGTGGACGCGTGAGCTGCTTTCGAATTCGTGATGAATGGATATACGTACGTGTTCTTTCTATGAACTCTCGTTCCCTGATTTTCTTTAATATTTTATTTAAAAATCCGTTATATTGTAATATCAATCCGAATGTGGGGTGTTAGCGAAAGGCAAAAAAAGCACTCGTATTCTAATGTATCGCTTAGCATTCGATTTAAGAGTTAAATGGACCACGATTTTGATGAAACTTTTTCGGGTCATGCCAAAAATTATATTCGATGATTTAATTGCTGTATCACTATATGGAATTTTTAAAATCTCCGCCACGTACAGTATCACCCGAGACGAGTTTTCATTGAATTAACAAAGGCATGAAATGAATTCAAATACAAGACTCAGCACTTATCGGGCCCGTATGAAATAATCGTGAAAGTTTTGCTTGGGGGTGTAAAAGAAATAAAGCTCGCAATATGCATACATAATGAGGAAGGCTTGGCTCAAAGGATTCGTTTTGTTTTGGACATACAAATCTGGACCAAAGTCTCTGACGTGATACAAATACTAAAATACAGTAAGAGAATACTGTAATATGCTACGTGTTAATTGACAAAGTGGAACAATGGACTTCCAAAGAGATATTTAATCATGCGCTTTTTATTAAGCACACCTTATTTGTGCTTTGTATGGTAGTGATAATATTGAATTCAAATATATTCTTATACACAGTATGATATTATATTTTATTAATTTATTTAATTTTTTATTATTATCTTATTCAATTCACCAGGGGACACAAGCAATGATCATAAAGGAATAGATAAACATGTCACTGGCGTTTGAAATAATTTCAATACTTGTAAAAGTTTAGCAAAGGCCTGTTTGTTATACGATCGGCGAGGGATTGGAAAAGAGTAGAGAGTGTCGATGTTTCTGAAATATTACTCTGAAAGGAGAAATACTTGGAAATCGTAGCGCGAATTGGGAAAAACTCCCCTCATTGGTTATTCAGGTCCAGCATTGTCCCTTAGGAGTTGTTCCTGTGTCCAAAAACTTAATTGAGTACACTTCTAAATTGAAGGATCACATGGATTATTGCGTTAGTGGGGTCATTTTTGTGTGTTCACCTTGTCTGATCACTGCTTTCTCTTCCTACACAGTAACCATCACATTGGGTATTCAATTTATGGGATGTAGGTATAATATTTATATAAAAAAAATATTTTTCAATATGATGAATATAAAAAAAGAAGATCGTTTATATTATAATGGTGGTTATTTTAGGCGCAGTTGTAGTTATATTTGGTGCAGCTAAAAGATTTTTAACCAGAATCAAATATATATTTTCGTAATATTATATACATATGTTTTTTATGAAATACTCGTTTAAATGAATTAATTTAATCATAACTTTCTAACGGATGAAGGCACTTTTTAAATACTTTAAATTTGATAGGTCAGAAAACCTGAACCAAACCTAACTTGACCAGAATACGAAGCTGCTTCAGTTATTTAGAGTTTTTACTATTATTTAAATCATAGGGTCGCTATTGTGAATTTATTAAAGTACGCAAAAACTTATTAAATATATATGAATATTCTTGTGGTTAAAAATCTGAGAAACGAATAAGTATTATTTTCTATATTTCATATTGATTTCTTGGTGAAATTCCATAATTTATAGAAAATCCACAGTAATGTTATAAACGAGTCTGAGTACTTTCGACTACTAACTTGTAGTCATCTTCAGAGACTCTGAAGTCTTCTCAATCTCTAAAGATACAATCACTTAGTAGTCGAAAGTACTCAGACTTCTTAATAAAATTAGTGTGGAAATTACAAATAACAATTTTCTTTATATTTGAATAAAAGTTGAATGAATTGGCCAGGGTTCGGATATAATGTTAAACATAAAATCATTTAACTATGACATTATTTTTTATTGACGTAACTTAGAACTAGAGCAGCAAATGTAGATTTTGTAAGAGTAAGTTTTGAAAGAAGAGGTCCAGTGTCCTTTGTGAGATATTTTGTGTCAGGGGTGGTTATATGGGGATGAGTTGTTGTATGGTCGGAGGTTGAATTAATTGAGGGTGATATTAATGACGTACATTTGTCAGCGCCTCGTCAGCTTACCAACATTAAACTGTTTGCTTTTGCAAATTTCAAAATAGTCCACATCGAATTTCACACTTCTCCTATATCACTCTCAATAAATTGGATTCATTTGATACCTGTCTGTCTGCGTGCATTTTATAAATTATTTAATATTTATTTTATTTTAAATATAAAACAACGTTTAAAATAGAAGCGGACTTTTAATGCGTGGCGTAGTGAAGTACTCTTAGGCTTAATGGCCACTCTAATCGCAATACAGCCTGCTTTTTCCACCCTCTTCAACATTTTGAATCCAGTATTGTTCACTCACCCTGACTGAAGATCATATTATAAATATGTTCGATATTTGTCAGCAAATAAATCTTATAAAAGTGTAAAATGTTACACTTAACAAGAAAAATGTAAGTAAGTAAGTAAGTAAGTATTTTATGTGAGTTAAATAAACATGTTAAAAATAGATGAAAGCATATTTTATATTAAGCAGCCGCTTGTTACAGATCGGATTATGAATGGGTGTTTTTTAGTATATAATTGATTAATATATAAAACCTAATTTTTATTTTATTATATATTTATTTTTTTCATGATTGTGTATGCACTTTTTTATTATAATTATTAAAGGAACATCATTGAATTTTACATTCGATTCTATTATATGAATAAAATATTTTTTTAAATCTCTTCATCTCAACAGACCTAGGTTGTCCTTCTTTTTTTTTATCTGGATTAAAATACAATTTTTTAAATAGTGTGAGTACTGTTATTTTAATATCTATAACCCAATCACTACAAAAAACAATAGACATTTTTCATCACGCCTTCTAATTATATCAGATTTATGAATTCAAACCTTACCAATTTTTTTATTCTGTATTGTCATACATATAAAGTTTAATAAAAAGGCCACACAATATTATATAATATCATTGTGGATGATTGTACAGTATGAAGGACAGGATTGTAGAGTTTTGCGGACACAATCCCTTTGAATGGCGTTGCCAATTTTTATCTGCCGATCATCAAAGATATGCTTAAATGCTTATTCCGTTTGCAGGAACCTCTTTGAATTTATATAACCACCCTCTTCTTTTTATTGACAGCTCATTGTGTTGCCAAAATATTGTATTTGCATGGCATCCATCTAAGATGTGGAGGGTGAAGACCGTTTGATGTGTTATCTATAAAAATAACAGCTTTTATGGCATCGTAACCGTCTCTATACGAAAGAAAAAACGACATATCAGAATATACTGAATAATCCCTTACAATAGGATTAATATAATATGTACGTCAGTGCTTGTATGGATTATATCTATTTTAAATACGATTTCGTTATATACAAAAAAATAAACCATACATATGAATAGCTTAAAGTATTTTAATTGTACTCAAACTGGCCAAGTTTAAATTGAGTCTCACCAAATTGACTCTCGAGATTCTCAAAGACCTTCTCGTGTGCATTGGTTTGGGTTGAAGTGTGTACTTGATTCACTCCCACTAGGTGCTAATTTAACACGTCCAAAATATATTGTTTATTTCTTTGAACGTTTACTATAAAATATAAACCGTGTTGTTTATTTCAGACGACATGCTTAAATTTATTATTTGATTTAATTTGTCTTTAAGTTTGTCAGTGTGTAGAGAATAAAGTAGTAGTCGTATAACTTCCCAAGACGCTGTTGGAATTCGGTGTGAACTGGCAATGTTAGTATGAAATTACTTGGTAGACTTTAATTCATACAAATACGTGTGCATCAAGATTAAAATATCATCATATCTTCATAGACTACTATCATTAGCATTTTCAAACCCAAGCCATATTGAATTATAATGCAAATTATGCTGGTCTGTATAATTTGGTAGCGCCTCTTTATTATCATCTTTTCAGCTGAAGCTGAGAAAATGGAAGTTGGCAGATCGCTTATTTAATTAGGTGAAGAGAAGACGTTAATTTGTTTAGATTTAACAATAGTAGGTGTTGGTGCACGTTGACAAGATTTCCTTCCACCTTGATGAAGAAAGGAAGCGGTGTTTCTACTTTCTCTAATCCAGTTCACTTAAATTATTGTATTTTTATTTCGTATTCAATAAAAGACTAGAGTTTATTTAAACGTTTGATTCCTTATTCAAACGATAATTGCATTTTTTTAAATATAAATAGTTTATATTAGATAATATTTTCATAGTATCAGAAAACATTTTCTGCTTACGGAGTAAAGAGCATTTGTAATAAATATTTAAATACCAACTCATATATTATATTTATTACAAATGCTCTTTACTCCATAAGAATAAAATGTTTTCTGAGACGTGAAAAGTATTATCTCATCAAAACTATTTATATTCCCACCCAGTAAACGTGAATATACAAAAGTACAAAGTAATTAGTATATAATAATAAGATTTATATACTTTTATTATGAAATTATCTATATAAATGACGTCCATTGGTAAATTTCATTTCATCGAATTTAGAGGATAATTTTTGCTGAAATTTTTGAATTAATATAGTAAGCTTAATTTAGTATATATATTTTATTAGACTTATTATTTGGAAGCGACCTTATTGACAATAGAGCAGTGTAAGGTAATCAAATGAAATGTTTTTGATTTTACAGTAGCATAAGTTAGATAGTCTTGAGTTGAAGTCCCAGGTATATAATTATAGTGTATAAGGTTGCAGGGTCAATATTTACCCTGTAGTGCTAAGACGAGGGTTGCATTTCAAGCAATACTAAACAGTACTGAAATGCCACAGACACCCTCGCCATAGCGACAGAATTTATATTATTATTTTGTGAATATACAAATTCTTTGTATATTATGAATTTATTATTATTTAATCTACGCATGAGACTGGTGAAGTATAATATTTTCTATATAAATGAGCTTGGGGAAAATCGCACATTGTGAAAGTTGTAGGATATTGGGATCGTTCACTGCGCTCTGGATAAACCACAATAAAAGCGGTAGTCTAGTAGAAGGAGAGTAGCAAAACCCAGGCCAAAGATGATGGAATTTTCATTAAAATTCCCGCAGTTAGAAACGGGTCGGGACACAAGAATGTCGAGTTACCGAGCTTGCTTGTTGCAACTCTAGCTATGCTCGTTTTGCAAAAATCAGTTTGTCTCCTACACATTTTCGCATTTCGAATATGGATTCTTTATACTGAAACATGTCTAATCAATTATATTGTTTCTGTTGATTACACTATTCATTGAGGCTTGAAGCAATCTATTGTAAATATCAATAATTGAAGGGTGAATTTCAAATGGGTAACATTAAATCTCTGGCGAAACATTATCCATCTTTGCCTTCTACTTGAAGGGTCAGATTTAATAGCGTGGTGTTTGTGGTCGCTTTAAAACGGATATCTGCACAGCAAAATATCCTTTAACATTAACATTGAATCGTTTAATTTGAAATACACAACCCGGATTATAATTATTATTCCAACCTTGTAATTGAAACGCGCCAAAGCCTTTTCACTGAAAAGCCGCCGATACTTGAATATTATTATATTTAAATATTGCTTAGTTTAATACTATTAGTTATTTTTGTTACGGTAATAAACGTTTTTATAGTCATAAAGATATTATTTTATTAAAAATAAATATCACTTTGTTAAATTGCATAAGAATATTTAAAAAAAAACTTTAAATAATTGAGCCATTTCAAATCAGAACCTTTTAAATCAGATTGGAAGCAAGCAAAAGCAAATCGAGTAAAAGCAAAAAAACATACATACATCTTCTTTAGTACTTTTTTTGTACATCTTTTTTGGAATTTTCATTTTAGAAAATCGAAATAGAGGACGATTATATGAATTTACGATACTTTTACAGTTAAATATTACAACTTAGATTTTAGAGAATCTGTTACGACCAATGTTTGAAAAAAAAAAAAGTTCTGAACGCCTTTTTGTTAACTCCGTGTGAAAATTATAGTACATACAACATACTTGCTTATCTGAATGTGAATATGATATATTTCTAAGTTTAAATAAACATAATATTAATGATTTTCCTTACGTAGGGGCTTAACTATCACCAGAAATATATTTTATATCATTATCCATTAATTATGAACGACAATACATACATATTTTGTCTTCATAGTAGAGCCTTTTAGTAGTTTTATAGTATAACATTATACAATTCTAAAGATAGACTTTCCGGCTTTGAAATTCAGTTTTCTCAATAGACGTGTAGTGGACATTATCTTTGTGCTCTTGATCATGGTTTTCTCATACAGCGCAGCGATGCCCATACTAGAAATGCCGAAATGAATAACCCTGTTGCCACAAGGCAAGTCTCACTCTAAATCACAATTTATGTAGGTGAGCACATAGCAGAGTTTATGAATGAAGTATTTAATAGTATGGTGCGGGTACATGTATGTTGTCTTGACATGCAAATACTTGTTTATGGGTAGTGGTTGTATATTGGTCGCATTGTTGCTCCCCAAGCGCATAAATGTACCCTACTGTTCCTGTGATAGTGCTCTGTACTACTACTACTTGTATAATACATCTCTCATCTACCCTGAATGCCCTATGCCATAAATAATCTTCGGATCCCCGTTAGTTATCTGGATTTAGGGCTCTTGTCTCGCCACAACGTCCTCCGATACTTCCGCAGGGAGCTCCTTCATCTGATGAATGTGTTATTCTAATACCACCAACACTAAATAACAGCTATCTTGGTTGAAATAAACATATGGTATTGTGAAAGCATCGAAGCCGATTGATTTTGTAGTGACATGAGATTCTATAGTTTTATACTTCACTATGTCAAACACAATGTTTTAAGAAATAAATAGCAATGAACTTTTTAGTACGTTAACGAAAAGAATTAAACACTTCATTTACATGTTCATTTACTTTGTCACCATAGAAATAATTTAACTAACATTAACATTCTTATCTAACAACTAACATTAAATACAGGTAAAAAATCGGCGTAAAATGAACAACAACTTAATGGACGATATGAGGTTAGAAAAAATACCGTGACGCTTTCCCTATTGGTGGGAGTCCCTTTATAAGGGGTTGGCCAGGCCACCTTGGCCTTTACGGGAGAATATAGTAGAGATGGTTTCCCAGGCCACCACACAGCAATGAGTACTTAAGATCTAGTTTGCTAAGCTAGATCTACCAAGTGACTCCGGTGCCGTGAATCGAACCCGGGAGTCTTCACTCACGAATCCGTTACACTAACCACTGGGCCACAAGGCGGCTCTTTGGTTGTGATTGAAATTAGTATCTATCGCCTTAATAACGGGTTTTCTGTGGCATTTGTGGCATTAAAACAATTCTTACCTGTATTAGTATAATAGAACTTTAATAGTCCACTTAGTTCAATACTCAAAATAAAATTTAGATAATTAGTTTGATGATACATACTACAAAATATGAAATATGGCGTGATCAGATTGTACCGACAAATTAAGTGAGTTAAGTGTGACAAGTCGCCGAGTTAAACAGATTTAAGTTGAGAGAGCTTTTACTTGTTTTCACTTGCTCAACATTTAGTATGCTGAAAAGCTTTCTTAAGTTTTCGTTTGATAAACGGATTAGTGATAAGATGCGCAATATTTTATTATTTTGTAATATAATGTTTGCGAAGTAAATAAATATAAATATAGATGCATTCAACAGATGTCAAGATTTCCATCTCCGGTCGTCAAATCAACAGCTTACTCGTGTCAGAGGTGTCGTTTCCTTCTTCAACTTGAGGACTCTTCTTCCCTTCCCTTTCTTCTTCTTCTTCTTCTTCTTCCTATGGAAGCACCTACTTGTTAAAAAGGGAGAGGTGAGATATGTTGTGAAGAGTTGAGTAACTCCGACGATCACAACGCTTCGTTTAATTGGCTAACTTTTAACAGTTTATTTGCTATTTTAGCAATATGAAAGATATTTATTTCTATTAATACTTGATTAAACTTTATATTTAACTATTGATTTAAGATGAATTAAATACCCTAGGTATATGTGCCCTCTGATAACGCTTTGTGCTTTTAAGCAGAAATAAATTAAATACGTTACTCATTTAAATGTGAAATTATTAAAATTGTTACTATAACTATATATTACTATAAATATTATCAACTTGAAATTAGTACAAAATATATAACGAGGAGATAGAAAATGGTAAAAATATTTAAAAAAAATGTCGTATATATATATATATATATATATATATATATATATGTGTATATATATATATATATATATATATATATATATATATAATATATATATATATATATATATATATATATATATATATATACATATATATATATATATATATATATATAATATATATATATATATATATATATATATATATATATATATATATATATATATATATATATATATATATATATATATATATATACGACATTTTTTTAAAAATATTTTTACCATTTTCTATCTCCTCGTTATATATTTTGTACTAATTTCAAGTTGACCCTTTATAAAGAGGCTCTGTAAAGATTTTTCAAAATTAATATTCTACATATTCATTTATTTTTTGCATAAAATAAGTTTAGGTTTTATTTTCTATAAGCATCAGTATAGTGATAAATTGTTTATTATATTGATAAAATAAATATGGTAATTTTTTCAAGAGCTTCATAGCTGCTGTATAGGTATGACTTTACTCTAATTTACCACTAAATTTGATGTCATTTAAACTAAGCTTTTTATTTTTAGTTGCTTCGAGATTGAATGATATTATTAATATTTGTCGTTATTCTATAGTTATTCAAAAAAATCTTATATATTTAATACATCATTAAGATTGTTGTAATATAGTTTCACTTAAGGCTATAATGTTTATGTAAGTATTAATATATTGCAATCGACATAACTTATGCGATTTATAGATACATTTAGAAATGTATTGTCCAGGGGGTATTTTAGGTTTATGCAGGAAATGCATTATTAAGGCATTATAGGTCTTCAACATGATATAGGGATGCTTCTATTCCCTGATAATTAATTATTGATTTATTTCAGTTTTTATCAACCTAATTGTATATGGTTATTTTAAAATATTGGATAATCATGTTGTCTAATTAATAAATATTATATTATGATTGTGGCATGTTAGAAGTGCATGGCTGTAGTCAGTTATTCATATAAATTCCGGCAAGGCATTAATGACCGCCCAGTTTGGCTACTTACAGGTCTCCTAATTATCACATGTCGGAACTGCACTTATCGTATGACCTGAGCTTGATTTGTGGCCACTATACATTATATTCAGAATATAATAATCTTATGAATTGCAGATCATTTAATTAATTGAGCTTGCAAGAGATTCGAATGAAGAAGTAATTAATAAGTATTTGTCAAAAACACTATGGTATATATAACAATTAATATATAAGTGAGCTAATTTAATTTTAAGGGATAAAGGGTTCAGTAAATGTTACGTTATAGTAAATATTTTTTGAACATTTATTAATGTAGGATATTGAAGTTTGGTGTGGAATTTGTTGTTATAGATGAAAAAAAAATTGAATTTGATATGGATATATTTTTTTAAGCATGCAGTTTATAAGGTTTAATGATTGAATTATTGTAGTAAAAATTTATTAATATATTTATTTATATACGATCCGAAGGGCTTTTTAGATGGTTTTTATAAATAAAAAAAGAAGTTTTTTAGACACTACAACGTATTAATTCCTTGTCAGTGATCCTAATTATTACTAGTTACACATGTCATCGACAGAGCGGCTCTGTCCGATAAAACGCCTCAGTATTTACATTACAATCCAATAAATCAAATTAAACCTGGATCAAGGCAATCGATTATTAATATTTTTCTGATATCCCAGCCGTAATAACTGATCAAAACATTTTTTTACTTGAGCGGGATTTGAACCCATGACCACAATATTTATAGCAATGCTCCTTATCCCCCGAGCTATTCTTTTTATTTTTGTTTAAAAATATAAAATGTCATTGAATAAAAGTGTCATATTTATCAGTTAAAATGTATAGAGGAGGTTCACAGACGACTGCTGGTTTTTTCTTTGTGATTGTCTTTTTTCCATTGTCTGGTTGGAGCAACGCCACAAAACAAATTAATTCTTAAATGTCTCGCTTTTAAACATGTTTTGTCCGCTTCTTATTTTGCCCCTTTGTTTCTTTTTATTTCCATTTCGCTGCCAAAAGACTTTTTCTTTCCCTGCGAAGTCGTAATGTATTTTTATGTCGCGGGATGTCCGTCTGTTCTTCTCATTGTAGTTGTAATGTGGAATGAGTATCTATCGTATATTAAACAAAGTATTTCTTAGTAATTTCACAAATTTAATCTGCCTCTAGAAGTTATTAGTGTGTAATAATTGAAGCGTCTAGTGCTCGAGGCAATGGGAAAATTTCAATGCTAGATTTACATTAAGTTAGCAATAGGAAAGTGTGAAAATTGCCAAGCTCATACATATTTTGCTAGTTCGGGTTCTTTTCAGAATTTATAGAATTAATTGGTTTTAATGCAGTGCAGCTCGTGGTTTTGTTAGTGTTGTACAGAAATATGACACTTGGATATGTTTTTGCTATGAATTAAACACAAATATTTTATGATCGCGATTTTGGATTTTATCCACATTTTTTTAAGTTTTTTTCTCTAAAGCACATACATATGTATTGATATAATGGATGCTTTTAAAATAAATATTAGTTCTAAAGAGTAAACCTTAATTTACCAAATTTAATATTTTGAAAACCATCTATAGGGTTGATTGCCTCGTGCTGTGTAAAAGCAATCGCAGTCCTGAAAAAATATATGACCGTACTGAAATTCGAGCAAGTGTAACAAAAACAATACAAACATTGGGAATTAGTTTCAGGTAATTCTTGTTTAGATATCAACAACAAAATTGCACGGTGCTTTAAAATGTACTAAATTAGTAGCAATGAATTTAATATTTTGACAAAATAAGAATGCTTGCTCGTTTAATTAACATTACTGTTATCTTTTATTGACTCTCTATCTGTTTATTTAACAAAAGCGCCTCTAATATCAATTATTTTTTTCTGATGAGGAATTTCAATATTATATGATTATAATGAATAAGAATATTATTATACACCTGAGCGGGGAAATCTTGATTAAAATTTCCATTCGATTTGGACACATTGTAATATTTGCTTTTGATAAAATCATATTGATGTTGAAAAATACTCGTTGTTGATACAAGATGAATTGTTAACCCCTATACATACATATGTACTGTATTTTAAATGAAAGGTGTATTGGATCATTGTTTGGTGTGTGCAAAAAAGTTCCCATTCGATTTATAATGTTTGTTTTCAATTTCATACATTGCTGTATAATCTACTAAGCCATCATGGGAAACAGAAAAATGTTCATAACTTGAGAAAAAACATCCTATTTGCTTTTATTAATCATTAAATTAAAATTATATACATATATCTATGTACTTGAAGATTTGTAGGCCTGATAAAACTATTTTATATTAGTTAATTTAAAATATTATTTAGAACGTTTAATTTTCACAAAATTGTATTGTAGCTATTGGTATTTATGTATAAAACCAAAAATGAATAACAAAATTTTAATGTCAGACAATGGTAAATCAATGCAAAGTTATTATTTTGAATGCTCAACAGATTGGGCAGACATAGAAATCTTGTTTGGTGTAAAGCGGCGATAAAAATGTTGTTTAGGAAATGGAATGTGTGATGTGAATTTAGAATTAGATTAAATATGGGTTGTATATAATATATAATAAGGGTAAAAGATACAAAGCATAGTAGAAGTGATCAATCAATGACAGTGACAACGACTTCCTCTTCCACCATTACTTTTTATCACACTTCTTTTTTCATGCAACAACCTTAATTTAAACTTCCTAAACATCGCAACGCATGCTATTATTAAATCAGTACTACTAGCTATGTGTCGAATATAAAATTTCAGTTACGTCCAGACAGCCGTCTTGTACACACGTATATTGAAGTGCTCTTTGCATGGTTTAGCAAATTCGAAAGTGTCAAGTACACAAGTGTCGCAACTACCAAACCGGTCTGCCGCCCTGCGACCTCTCCTGATAACGAGTTTGCCGCAACGCCGCCAAAAATCCACTTCACCATTATTGTCAGGTACCATCGCTCCTTATCATAGTAACATATACTCATTAGTCAACTCGTAAACGTAATGGCTCAAACGACGATCGATGGGTTTCTTTTACCAAAGAACCCGATCAAACGTCCAAGACCTACTACTCCTACTTCCATTCCAAAACAAAACCAATTTAAGTCGCTGGGGGAGGTAATTTTATCATCCGATAAGGATGTCAAAAAACCTCCCCCGTTATATCTCAAATCTTCAGGGCACGGTGAAAACTTGACGATTGTCAAGAAATTCATCAATAAATTCCAACTACATTATAAACCAAACGGACAAGTCAGAGTCCAAACCAGCAATATCACTGATTTCAGAGCCCTTAAAGCGGGCCTGAAATCATTAAACAAGGAATTTTTCTCCTTTACGTTAGAATGTGACAGACCTAAAAAATCTGTCATACGAGGCCTGCCTCTGCTTCCTGTAGAGGAAATCAAGCAGGACCTTAGCGACAAAGGTTTTATTATAATAGACGTGTTCCTAATGAAAGGAAAAAATGGCTCCATTACAAAGTCACCCCTATATTTAGTAAATCTCAGCAATGAGACAAATATGGGTGACTTCAAAAACACCACCAATATCTGTCACTGTAGAGTGACAATTGAAAAATACTCTCTTGGGAAAAATTCTATCACGCAATGTTTCCGTTGTCAACAGTGGGGACACGCAGCATCCAACTGCAACAACGCATTCAAATGCGTGAAATGTGGCGGCGATCACCAGACTTCCACATGCATAAAGGATGCCACTTCCCCCGCAAGATGCTGCAATTGCGGAGGGGACCACACTGCAAATTACAAAGATTGCCCTGACAGACAGAAGCAGATCAAATTAAGATCTACCCTCAAGCTGCCAGCTGCGAGACCGGCCACCCAGCGTGCACCAGTGCCGCCCCCGAACATCGTCAACGGACGCTCCTGGTCCCAGGTTGCTCGTGGACCAATGGCCGCCCAGGTCATCTCCCCGTCCACATCACATCACGTGACTGACCTGTCATGGGCACAGATTGCCCAAGGTCCCACCACCACATCTACTGCGAAGAACACTACCGCCCCAATCTCTAGCGCTGATATGCCGATAGGAGACCTGATGACTCTTGTATTGAAGGTTCAAGAGCTTCAGCGGAAGCTAAAGACATGTCAGACAAAGAATGAAAGGATATATCTCATCATGGAGCTCGCCGCATCGCTTGATAATGTCTAAGGTTAGTCACTGTTCTAATATTAAGATTGTTGCTTGGAATTCCCGGGGAATTTCAAATAAATTCGACGAAATGATTGACTTTATGTTAAGAGAAAGTGTTGACATTGCATTGGTAAGTGAAACGTTTCTTAATACAAATATAATTCTGAGAAGACCAGGTTTTGTAATACATCGCAACGATCGAGTTTGCAAAACAGGCGGTGGTGTTTTAATCGTGATGAAAGACTCTATATGTCATTCGAAAGTTGTAATTCGTAAAACTAACTCAATTGAAGTAATAGCAATTAGTGTATCTATTAATAATAAAACTCACATTATTGCCTCGGTTTATAAGCCACCCAAAATAGAAATTTGTCAAGATGATATCCACAAAATTATGTCTCTCGGTAAGGATGTTATAATTGCTGGTGATCTTAATTGTAAAAACACTTTTTGGCACTGTATTCGCGGAAATAAGGATGGCCGTTTACTAAGAGAATATTGTGATAAAAAAGACTTTCGTATCCTTTTCCCCGAAAGTCCAACGCATTTCCCACCCAAAGGATATCCATCCATCCTTGATATTGCAGTGGTTAAGGGTTGTCCTTCTCTCACCGAAGTTGACGTAATACAGTCACTTTCCTCCGATCATCTCCCTATTGTATTTAACATCGGCGGAAATTACAAAATCACCCAAAAAACCTTCTTTAGTTATGAGACGGCTAATTGGAACGCTTACAAAACTCATATTAACAATAACGTTACACTTAAATTCGACACTAACAACACATTTCACGTTGACAATGCAATCACTACACTCACAGATTCTATTAAGAACGCCGCCGCCTTATATATTCCTGTTAAAACCATTAACAATACTTTTAAGAACAAACTTCCATCTGAAATTGTGGACTTAATTCATGTAAAAAATAGATTAATGAATCAGTGGCGAAAGAAAAGAAATTGTAAACTCAAATCTGTCATAAATGCGCTAATTTTAGAAATTAAACATAAAATTAAAATTCATAAAAATGAATCCTGGGAACAGAAGATAAGGTCTCTCAAAACACAAAATAACTCACTTTGGCAGATGTGTAAGTCGATGACTAGAAAAACATCCTTTATCCCTCCGCTCAGGAGCGAAGACTGTAATAAAATTATTTACAAGGCTCAGGAGAAAGTTGATCTCATCGCTGAAACATTCGTTAAAGCACACACATTGACACATAATGACACTACAGATAGTCTCACAGAACAAGCAGTTACTAAGTCAATTAGGAATCTTCACAACTATTCTGAATGTGAGATTGACGAGGTAACTCTTTCTGAAATCTCTGATATTATTCAAAACTCAAAACATAAAAAATCACCAGGACACGACAACATTAACAACACTCTTATTAAACACTTACCACAAAAGGCTCTTGATTGTTTGGTTAAAATATTTAACTCGTGTCTTATTCTTGGATATTTTCCAGATAATTGGAAAGCAGCTAAAGTAGTCCCTATATTTAAACCTGGTAAAGACAAATCCCTTCCCAGTAGCTATCGTCCTATCAGTCTCCTCCCCTGCATGAGTAAAATCCTAGAGAAAGTCATATTAACCCGCCTGTGAAAAACTCTGGATTGCGTCATTCCTAATGAACAATTCGGATTTAGACCGGGCCATTGTACCACTTCACAACTAACAAGAATCTCACAGCATGTTAGAGGAAATTTTAATAATAAAAAAGTACGGGAATGATTTTCCTGGACTTTGCCAAAGCTTTTGATGTAGTCTGGTTTGATGGTATCATTCACAAACTAATTAACACTAACACTCCACCATATCTCACCAAAGTTATTCAATCTTATCTTACTAACAGAAAATTCTCAGTAGATATTAACAATGTTAAATCTGTACAGCATCCAATCCTTGCGGGAGTTCCGCAAGGAAGTATTATCGCTCCTTATCTTTTCAATCTCTTCATCCATGACATCCCTATTCCTCGTAATTGCTCCTTAGCTCTTTACGCGGATGACACCGCCATATTCACATCATCTTACAGATTAGACACAATTCGTAGACGCCTCCAAGCATCTGTAGACCTACTAACACAGTATTACTCTCGCTGGAAATTAAAACTCAACGAGAGTAAAACTGAAGCAATAATATTTACTAACAAAAGAAAGCGATCCCACATCCCCCCTCTTAGTATCAATAACGAACAAATTCCTTGGCTCAAAGAAGTCAAGTATTTGGGAGTTATCTTAGACTCCAAGTTGAACTGGTCCAAGCATGTAAAATATGCTGTGGACAAGAGCAACCTGGCTATTAACACCTTATATCCACTTATTAACAGGCGTAGTCAGCTGTCACCCAAGAATAAGCTACTTCTTTATAAATCAATTATCAGACCGATTCTCTTGTATGGATGCCCAGCTTGGTCTACTGCGGCAAAAAGTCATATTAATAAAATTCAAATTGTCCAAAACAAGTGTCTTAAGATGGCCTTGGATCTTGAACCTGGCACATTTCTTAAAGAAGTCCACGAGGACATTAAGTTAAAAATGATCAAAGCAAATATCGCAGATTTGAGTAAAAAACATTACACTAAAATGACTAACTTCCCGACTAACCCAATCATAAGACATGTAAATAAAACCAAATATGTCTCGAGGAAACGTAAGTTCATTTTACCAATGAACTTCCAAAACTGATATTATTTTTAAAGAATAAAATAAAATTTCCAATAATCCACTCAACTCAAATTTGGTTTTACCTAAACAAATTGTTATTTAGTTTTTAAGCATTATATATTTTGTAACTGTTTTGTTAATATTGCTTTTATCGTTGTTATTATTTATTAATCTTCAAATTTGTAAATGGGTTTTTATTTTTTTTTCCCATTCTTTCTATAATTAAATACTATTACTCATGTCAAATTTAAATAAAACATTCTCATGTTAGTTATAGGTAAAAAGATGTAAACACTCTGTACACCTAAGTCAATTTCCAAAGATGTATTGTTCTATCAATCAATGTAAAAACTTATGTTAATAAAGAAATTGTAATATAATATAAAATTTCATTATCAAAAATATCATTATAAAAAATCATTATAAATCGTGATTTAAAAGAGAATTAATTGAATTATTAGTGTAAGATTTAATTTTACGACTACGTAATCATTGCAATATCTGCACAAATCTGAAAACTCCGCATATTAAATATTAATGTATCAAATTGAATTTTTTTTATACAAATTACAATTATTGCAACAGCTTTCCTGAAGGTATGAAAGATTTTTTTTGAACAAATTGTTCGATTATCTATGATAATAAAATTACCGGGAAGTTGAATTCTATTAAATATTATGCGCTATAAGAAAAAAAAACTATTGCGTTTTCACTTTAATGTAAGAATAAAATAAATATACAAAAAAGGTACAAAGGCATCTACATAATATAAATTTATATATTAAATTTGGCTATATTTAAGCAAAAATAACGTACATAATATGTATGTGCCAATGATTTTCGGTAACCATCTTATATTCAATCTTAGACGGTAAATTTATTAATTGAAAAAAAGTTGCACTACTTATCACAATTGATTTTTAAAATCCTATCGATCTTGAATATAACTATATTTTTTTTATAAAATGAGGGGATTAATACTGAATTTGATATAAAATTAAAGGATGCATTTTCCTTCGGTTGGTTCTATATTTTATCTAAATAAATGATAAATTTAACTAATGAAAAATAATAAAAATATAAATTGTTGTGTATTTTGTCTAATCCAATGAATTATGTTTTTAAATAAGATATTTAAAAATGTATTGGCATTAGATTAATTCTCTAATTTTTTTAGTTGTTTTGTAGTGTTGAGTTAACTAACGACGACTGGGGTGATCGTCGAGACTGTTAGTGTCGAGGTTAAAAAATGGGCATCGGCGCTGGCAGGAGGAGGTCTCGTTGCAAAAAGCAAATATGTTAATAGGTAATATTATGGGGTGGCACGGTGGTGGGTGGTAAGGTGGTGGGTGGTGATTGTGCAGTCATCCAGAAGTGACAGGCAAATGATGGCGTAGTGCCGCCCACCAATCTGCTGGTGGAATGTGGTACATCGAAGGGGCCGGTCAGGCGCCATGGACACTGTTAATTTATTACACTACTATTTCTACTACTATCTACTGCTTACTTCGATATTCCATTCTGCAGTACGGTTCAATCTTTATTCCAAACACCGCCATTCTGATTGCCCGCATCCACGAAATGCACCCTAGAGAATTCCCGCACACTGCATTCACCAGCGCACCGATTGCTAAGAACTTGTCACAAGACATTTTTTATTCGAATTTATCATTACAAATCATGTTAAATTTTTATTTATACCATCCTTAAGATAGAGTTTGTAAGCTGATGTTATATCTCACAAAGTAATATTTAAAATATTTATATTATATGAGTACTTTTATTGATTATAAAATAATTATAATTAGCTCTAAGATTTCTTGAATAAAACACATTTAAATAACTGTTGATATTTTTGTACTATGGATGGAATTTCATTCTATACAAAGACAAACTTCACATTTATTATTTGTAAATATATCAATTTAAAATTATTTAGTTATAGTTTATATTTAATAATAAATCGTACGATCTTGAGATTTAAAAATATGATTTGAATATCTCTATTTCACAATAATTTCAATTTAATACAAACATACACACACACACACATACACACACACATATATATATATATATATATATATATATATATATATATATATATATATATATATATATATATATATGTATATATATATAAATATATATATTAAATTGAAATTATTGTGAAAAATTGGTTGAAAAATAGAACATTTCACAATTCAAGTGAAATTCGAACCTGTTTCCTATTAATTAGCATCATTTGATACAAAAAAAAAATGATTATATTATTTTTATTGAATACGCATTGTATAATTGTTTATAGTTAAGATTCTATACGTTAATATTATATTTTAAAACGTAAATTATTAAATAAAATACATTAAAAAATCATGTATTTTAAAATATGGTGTTATACTCGTATTTATATATTTTTTAAAGGTTTTCATCATATTTTATACATCATCAAATTGGAATTATTCAAAGATGGTCCATTTTGTCGATGCATCTTTCAGCGAAGGTAGCTGAAACATTGTTGCAGGTTCATTGTTGGCTTTCTTATTTATAGCAAGCCATTATTTAAGTCTACTAGAATACGTCGGCACAATTTTACGAACACTTCGGCCATAATTCGAGCTGTAACTGGATATTCCACTTGTAAAAGTATCTTCAGCTCTACGCCTCATTATGCTGCCTTATTTCTCTCTTCACTTCATTATCTTCACTCACTCACTTATATTCTCGTCTCCTCTTCGTTTTGCCTGAATTATTAGTCTCTTGAAAAATTACCACCGAGATAAGAACGTCACTGGTCGTTTCACAACAAACGTACACAAGGAGCATTCTTAAACTCATTAGCACAAGTACCACAAAAAATATTTTTAAATAGATTTAATACTTAAGTGTAATAGGATGTATTGTAATAAGTGTAATTTTGTGGTAGATAAACATGGTTGTTGGTTTAACTCTACCCTATTTCGATGAACAGTCCCCAAAGGATGGCAAAGCAATAAACGTTCTTTATAAAATATCTTTCGAAATTGTCAAAAGAATGAATTACTATCATGTAGCGTTTGATAAGGTTAGATTACAGATTATTAAATGTTATTTGTTGTATTTCTTTAATATATTTTTTATAAGTCTTATAAAATTAGGTTTACTTACCCGAGGTAAGAAATAAGAATATACTTTTACATAAAAATATACATTTATATATTTTATATTGAAAAATGTAATTTATTTTTAAGTTCTTGCTTTCTTGATCAATAGTTTCATTTTGGTAGCTATAGCTAATTATACTTTTAATTAAGTTTCTTACATTTTTCTTCAATTTTTAAAATTCTAAATCTCTTGTAATATAAGGTAAGTTATGTAAATAAAAACATGTTTTCATTGGTTTTTATCAAATTATTAAAACATTTTTTTTTAAATTTGTGTTGGAAACGCTTAAAAATTAATTAGATCAAAATTTTAATAATGAAGAGTTTTTATATTTATACATTAGGTTTTTTTTATTTTTTTTTATAATATATAAATGAATATTGGTTGCTAGGGTTGGTGTAGTTGGTGGCAATACTACGAGCTACGATACCCGCAGGCACCGTAGCTCGTAGCGGTTTCACTTTTGGTTCGGTGTCACCACTGACCGCTACACTTTTTATGGCTGTAAAATAAAATTGAGGGGGTTGCGATACCTTCTATTCCCGCAGGACTGCACTTTTATTGTACACACCTATTTACACTCGCCTTTTTACTATTAGATAACTTTTCGATTTTAAAATGTATTAGACATTTTACATATTTTGCAGTTTATTAAAAATATTATCTTTTCGTCCTTATTATGAATTAAGTATAATTATTGAATAATATTTTTATGAAATGGAAATAAAAATAATAATCTAATATTATCACCTGAAGACAATCAAAAAGAGTGTGTATAGAACGTCACTCCTTAGAGATTTCGATAGTGATTTAGTATTTATGATGGCTTCATGCACAAGTTATAAACTCCGTCAAACACCGTCACACAATAGTCTGGATTCTTTTTACACTGTTGTAAATAATTATTGCCTTCAATTTATTACCTGATATTAAAAGCTAGTAGTTGGATTTATACCATTTTAATGGAGTGAAATCGATTGACTGTGTATTGTCGAGTATCGAGGATTAATAGATTAACCAGTTACCAGTATTAAACTTTATTTACACAGCATTAAATGGTTATATTATTAAAAAGTTTTTTAATATAAAAATAAAAATTTAACGACAATCGATTGTATAACTTGTTGCGTAATTAATGTAAATGAATTATATATATTGTATGGCAGCGTTTATACAAACAGGCCGATAGGACTACGGGCATATAGGGTGGAAACTGTGTTATCGGTGGATTTTATTAGCAGCTAACATTGTTAAATATTTGAAATGAAGCTATAAATTGGGAATTAACAAAGCCTGGGCTTAACGCTTTCAACCTTTGCTAGCAATACACTATTTATATTTATCGTTTACTCAAATATACAAAAATATTCACCCCATACGCATGCTAAAATTGCATTTTGAAAAATGTATTGGATATGTGATATTCATTAAAAATACGCCACAAATAAAAATATGAGAAGAATGGAATTTTCAATATAAATTGTACGTAGATATATTTTTTGGGATGTTCGGATGGGATTAGTGGGAGTAGTTCATATCAATACATTAAATATCGTGACGCCTTCCCTATTGACTGGAGTCCCTTTATAAGGGGTTGGCCAGGTCACCTTGGCCTTTACGGGAGAATATAGTAGAGATGGTTTCCCAGGCCACCACACAGCAGTGAGTACTTAAGATCTAGTTTGCTAAGCTAGATCTACCAAGTGACTCCGGTGCCGTGAATCGAACCCGGGAGTCTTCACTCACCAATCCGTTACACTAACCATTGGGCCACAAGGCGGCTCATCAATACATTATAGATAGCAATTAATATCATTAATCAATAAATTAGCATAGCGATAGCAATAATAATTAATCAATACATTATAGATAGCAATTAATAAATATCGTGTCGGATTTTGATTAGTAAGATTTTTTACTGACTGAGAGTTAAAATATAAATAGAAAGTGAGATAAATTTTAAATTTTAATTGATTCGTCAATTCTTCCTATAAGTATATTATTTAAAAAAATAATTATAGTAATTGATGTCAAAATGTAGTATTAATTTAATTGCACTATCCGTGGAAGAATATATTTTTAAATGACTCATCACTTCTTCTACAAAAAATGTTTCATGTGTAATATTATCTATATCATATATCATCTGTAATATTGCCCTGAGAACGTTACTATTTAAAATCACATATTATTATTATTAATTTTGCTTTGATATTTGTTTTCTATTTGATTTGACTTTTTTTTAATATTATTTTGTTGAAAAATTCTTTTTTATATTTTGTAAATCATCGTAACGTAATGGATTATCTGTAAGGATACGGCGGTTGTAATTTATATATATGTAAATAAATAAATAATAAATATTATATTGGCTGCTTTATAGTACATAATAGCATTTAACTAATCCTATGTGCAAGTAAGCACCTTCAAACAGAATTGCCTATCGAGAGAGTATTAATTAAAAGGCAGTGTATCATTAGATGTAAAAGGGCTTGTTATGATGTATGCTGTATGAAATAATATATGTATCTCTCTGTCAGCAGTTAAGTTAGAGGTTCGTTAACTGGTTGTGAACAATGCAATCATATCCAGTTGTTTGGTTGCTAATTGCAACGCGCCACTCATAATTATCATTTCATACAAATTAATGTGACAACTGCACATCATGCGTCCGCAATCACTTTGATTGCTGATTGCTCTATACTAATATCATTACTATCACTACAATACACAAAGAGCCCTTGCATTATGTCACAATCATAATAACATATCACAATGCTTAGTCACAGAGAAATCGATCAAATGCTAGTCACTAAAACTACTTTACTACTCCAAATACTGAAGTAATATGAATACGAGCTTGATTTTATTTTACAAAAAATAATACCGTATAGCATATTCTTATTGGGTTATATTTTTAGTATTCACGTACTGTGATGTTATCGAGGTGGGCTGTTTTGCTTTGTACATTTTTCGACCCTCTACGCTTCACCGTAGGAGCGTAGCGCGCATTGAATCGTAAACGTTGCGCTGTAGCCGCGTAGCTCGTAGTATTTGAGGTACTGGTTGCCGCCTATGTTTTATTTCGGCTGCACGCTTCTCGTGGCCTAATTAAATCATCATTTATTTATCTCATCTCGTGTTTTTCCTTTAAAATTGCCACAGTGCGAATATATTAAATATTTAATTTGGTAATTTAAGACGAAACTGCACATTAGGTAAATAAAATACTCTTAGTTTGCTTAGTTGACTTGAGTTAAAGACAGCTTATTATGGTAACAAATTGTAACAGTATATGCAGATCTGCCCTCAAAAATAAATTGTAATAAATGAAAAAAAAAACTTGTAGATTTATAGTAGAATAAATAATCAATGTGAATGTAAATTAAAATGTTTTTTATGGTCATAAACCAATAGTCCATAAGTCGATCATCAATTTTCAATCATAGTTTATGTTATTTATAAACCTTTAATATATTATAATAATTACATGGAATCCTACCAAGGAGCGAATTTGGAAAGCACAAATGTTAAAAAAATGAATAAATATGTATTATTGAATACTGGTGTACTATTATATATTGATGAAATATCGATCATCCCGTTATGGTGGTGTGTAAAAAAGCTCATTGTATGGGGGAGGAATAGTTGTGGTGTTTCCGCAAAGAAAATATCCGATCGCAGTTTGGTCCACGAATACAATACACTGCCTGCAAATAAATTCGAATGCGGCCAGGAAGAAATAGGCTTCTAAATAATAAAGCTATAATAAAAACGAGTCATTGCGGATTTCCAAACATAGCATTGTGTTGAGCTGGACTGTCGACAAAGGGACCATAGGATTTGTTACCCGTGACACGTAATCCACCCACCCTGGGAGCTTTTCAAAAAGAGCTTTCATTGCCGCCGAGCTAATTGAGGGTTAAAACTTAACGAATGGCTTTTCATAAAATGTATCGGAAAATTCACATTACTGAAAATTATAATGGTTATATATTTTGAATGGTATGAATTTATTTGGAATGAGTTTTAATAAAGATTTTACATCATCAAATATCCCATATCCAGGTTAACTTGATTTTTATATTTATGCAAGGTGTGAATATGGGTAATTCAAAGCCTTTGAAACAATGAGCTTATATGTATATATGTACATACATATATAAAGATGCCAATAATACTTGTAAAGACGACAATAAAATAAATGTGTGGCACCAGCCTATACAAACAGGCACCAGCAGGTGTTCCTTAGTCTGCTTGGGGCACTGCTTCTACCGCCTAGCCACCTCGCTAGTTCAAATTCTATTGCGTCGCTATCAGTCACTTTACGTGGAACCGGCCATGCATGAAAGTATGACGGAATAAATGCATGCCGCTTCTATAGATACAAGTTCATTGCTTTAAAAAAGCACAGTCAAATTCATTCATTTCACGTAAAGCGAAGCAAGCAAAATTTTACGTTGATGGTAAAAATGATAGGAATCATATCATAGTGTCGACAATTTTTAATATAATGATAATAATACTTACTAAGAATTTACCCAATTTATTCTGATTTCATTAGGCTTAACTTAATTAAATTATGATTGTTTGAATAACATAGTGAATTGAGCGTATAATTCCATGTGCAATGTTAGTGCAGACTCACGTTCAGGATGAAGTCCAGTGAAAAGAGAAGATACTTGAAGGCTGATTACGATGCCGAAAGTGTTCGTTCAAATGAAGCAACTTTCTCTAATTTGAGCCTCGCTCTTCATACTAATCAATTTGCAAGGGGTTGCTACCCTTGTATGTATATATGTGCATATCCACCGTGTGTGTTGAATACACCTAAGGATGTAATAAGCCAGATACTTTTACGCAAGTGAGTGATCACATTCGTTATAAGATTTGATCCTTTTCAAACAACGGACCTTTCCCCGTTACTAATTTAAACGAAAATTAAAATTTGCAAACCTCTCTCATTGATTGAATTTGTATTTAATAACAAACTATAACTACTCATGGCTTATGATATAATATATAAAATTATTTTATTCATAAATTATTGGTCGGCATATTTGGAACAGATTGTGGGTAGAAGTTGTACTGGTATAGTGGAGAAAAATTAATATAATAATATGAATCGCAATGGGTTAATATTTGTATAAAATGTAAGTTATCCATTACTTTAACGTGATCCAGTATAAGTTAGTGGTTGGTGAGGTGCCAAATTACATTACGTGCTTTCAGAATTCACGAGCTTTTGAGGGCTCTTCTCCACCCACAGAGTGAAATCATCGAGACTTTTCATATTAATACTATATTTTTGAGATTTTATTAATCTACATTGTTATTATTATTATTGACAAATACGATTAAATCTCGGCAGTATCGATATTGAAATTGGACTATCACAGAGGCCGTATAAAGTGTGAATAAGTAATGGCGGTGTAGACGTGCCGGGGTCTTTTTTACCAAAAGTAACAACATGTATATGGGGTGTGTACTATATGTTCAGGATATACAGGATAAGGGTAGTATATCCAGACTGTCCAGGGACCTCTACACTATATTGCCTACGTGACTAACAGATATCAATCCGCCATTTCCTATCTAAGAAGCACATTTACAATTTTTCTTCGGCTTCTTTAAACACTGCACTTTGATTCATACATACCATATCTCGAAATAAATGGACAAAGTTGGTTTAGAAATTTATATTATGAAAACTATTGTGTCATTTATATTAACTATTAATATTTGCTTATTCGAAATAGCATTGAGGAGCATTCAATTATGAAGCATATTTAGTCTCTTTCATATTATAATCAAACCATTTTAGAACTAGATATTTGATAATACATGATATGAATCTCATTTTTTACAAGTTATAAACAGTGGAAAGATATATTTTGAGTCAATTTGTCATGTGTGTGTTAGGAAGGGTAGTAAAAGGCAGCACATGTTGGTATCATTAGTACGGAAAAGATTTGCTACAGTTAACCATCACACCCCTACACTTTTATTAATTGCTGTTGGGCCAAAAATAAACGAAATTACCCAATATAACACATCCTCCGATTTCAGACATAAATTATCTATACAATAACTTTTGCCTTTATTTTAATTTTAAATTAATATTAATACTTATAGTAATATTAAAGAAGGTTGATATAGTTGATAGGTCATATTGCATTTTATTTATTTATTTTATTTTATAAAATAAATATATATTACAGCGTAAAAGCTCAGGGTATAAGACGTGTGGCTACAAATACTGTGGTCATGGGCTCAAATCCCGCTCAAATTTTTGTTTTTTAAATTGACTTGATCGGTTATTACGAGTGGGAGATCGGGAATAATATTAATAAAATCACAGTCAATCCACTTGATACATGTTTACTTTGATTTCCTGGATTGTAAAGTAAATACTGAGCCGATTATTAAGTTGGTAACCTGTATAAATAGTAATAGTTAAAATCACCAACAGACAATTAACACGTTGTTTTGTCTAAAAAAACGCTCTCAAAAAGTTCCTCGAGGCGTAAATAAATAAATATAATTTAAAGAAATATGTTTGTTATTTATATGATGGAGCGCCATGATGATACTGAAGTCTTCTTCGGTATAGAGAAAAAAAACATAGCAGGTTTACAGGAGCAGGTGGACACAGTCAAAACATAGGAATAGATGAAAAGATGACGGAAGGATAAAAATGTTGAATATTGTTATAGTTTTCTAAATATATATATATTTTTTTTAAATGGGCACGTGAAAAGTGTGGTTAGTACACGTATTGAATTTAACAGGCAACGATAATATCATTATTACTATCAGTAACGTGCGACCGTTTGGGGACCTTTACAAAATTCATCGGCTGTATTTCATCCCCCAATTGCAGCCGAGGAAAAAAAGGTTGGCTGCGAGGAAAAAAGGCGAGGCCATTTATCAGAAAAAATTATATAGGCAAAGTTTTCGCAGTGCCTGATCATAATAGGGACATTCTGCAAGGACACTTCCAAGCTCCTCATCCAGAAATATGGCCACCTCCACCTGCCGGCACGAGACTGCTTCCAATTGAATGTAATATCCTTCCAACGAAATATTGGTAAAGTTCCCTAGTTTCATTTTTTGTCCTCTAACAAAACGAAACCCCTTTTTATTGATGATCTACAATACCACTTTTCATATTATATTTTACATAATGTGTATAATTTTTGCATTGAAGAAAAGGTTACGGTTATTAGGTATACTTGAGGGTGCATTACTCATTTTAATAGCTCATAAAACTATTTAATACCGTGCATAAAATACCTGGGTTTTTATTTTGAAAATTATGTATGTAAGTACTTTTCCATCATGTCTTCTTTAATCTGATCGAAAGTAATTTTCACACATGTAAAAATCGTCCTTATTTTGGATAAATTGATATGGGTTTAAAATTGGCCTACTATTATTAGCGGAAATGGATATTTTTGATGTAGATAATCTAATGTGTAAAAATTAATCATTTTAAATGAAGGATGAAAATTAATTTCAAAATATTTAAAGAAATTTATTTTATATAATTTCCACAATATTTTATTAGTACATGTTAGTGGTCGAAAGTATCCTTCTCTCATAAAAATCTTAAAATAAAATATTTTGGAGGCTACATCAAATAAATTTCATTAATTGTGTACTTCCAACCAGACGTCAAAACTATCAATTTTTTTAAATATTTCCTACTACATGATTATACATAGTTATTTAATACAATTTTATTTTTTGTTTTTATATGAAATATCAAATTTTAACATGGGTTAATTTAGGTGCGACTATGTATGTATATACTCCAATATAATATCCAATACATACTATGATAAAGGATAATTATACTTTTAATTAGATTAAGACAATTAAATACACCGTGAAATTATCGGTAACTAAAATATATATTATATTAATTTAATATCTTAACAGATATTATAAAAAATCATTCATATTGTATATCATAATAAAAAGGAAACAATCTTTTACTTCTATTTTGTGATAATGAAATTATCAGAATGCAGCGATGATTAATAAAGTGTTATAATGAAATAGCGGAATAGGTGAAGTTGCATTATTTGGGGGTGTGTTGTTGAATAGTATGAGAGGGTGTGTATGGTCTGCTAGGGGATGCGTCTCATAAGAACAGAACGTGTTTTATCTGACATCGGGGTTCCAAATAACAACAGACAAACTTCGCCTAGCCACCATAATAAATATTATATATATAGTCTCGTTGGAAAGTAAAAATATTTAAAAAATATTTATATTATAATTGTAATAACGTAAATACGGTATTTATACGTTAGCGCCTTTGTAACACTTCAAGTAGTTCATTTTTTTTAATCTACCCGATGTAAATGCCCTATCAGAAAAATGGTTATCTATTTAGATTACTTATTAATAAATGTGTGTGAATTAAAAAATATTGATAATTTAAGGTTTAAATAATACCTATGTATACATATGAATGTATATTATGTGAAATTCAGAATTTATGAGAATTATAATTTAATAGTACATTTTAAAAGAACAAGAAACCATATTTTCATATAATTTTACATATTTACAACTATGGGAATTCGTACATAGTTTTAAAATAAAAAACATGTACATTAGTACATTGGTTTTAGAATATTAAAAAACAACTTTATCAATACCCAATTTTATAAATGAATATATGCCTTTTAATTTATTTAAGATACGATATTATTTTATATTTAAGTATTAAATTTATCCACGGATCCAAAATTATTTATAATTATAAAAAAATATTTATCCAAACATGGACTGTGACCATGAAGTTTTTTTACAAATTACATAATTAATTAAATGTTCAATATAACTTTTGATAAGGTTCTTCATATAAAAGAAAAGAAAATCAACGTCGATATTGCATTTTGATTACAGTATTTTTTAAAACTAGAAAATGGGATTAGTGGGATGGATGTTTTTTAAATAGTTAAAAAATAATTGAAGATTGTTTATTTTCATAAAAATTAATATAATAAAATAGAGAAACCATGGAATTATTTATATGGTGGCGTTGGTTGTGTCAATATTTGTGAGGCATGCTCCGGCTGATACTAAGAACAGAACACCCTAACAATTTAGCCTTTCTCTATGACTAACACACATTTATATCCTATATATTTGAAATATCATGTATCGAGTGTTTTAAATTATATTACGCATATGATATTTCAGAACAACGTTTATTGTCGACAGTCATAACATTTTATCGCGGCACTAACAAAATCATTTCACTCAAATAACAACAGTTCAATATTGGAATGTATGTACTGCACTCGTATTAATTAGTTAACAAGCTTTGTGTAATTATTTTTTATTGGATTGAAGCTGAAATCATTTATGGGATGATCAGATTCAAGGGTTATTAAATAATTAATTAAATTTTATGATAAACCTGCACAATATTTTTTCATAACATTTTTTTTATTTAATTGTGGCTCGGAGGAAAAAACTATGTGGTTAAATAAGTGTAAAAGCACCAAAGGCATTAAGGAAACTTTCGTGTCACTGGACATGTGTTGTAGCTTGTAGACAAAACTAACAGCAATTTCTTCAGCCCATTTTTACACGACAAGTCTTTTTGTACACATACAGAATTGCATACACTACTGGAATTGAATTAAAATTTCATTGTCATTAAATATGCTGTAAAAAGTAATTCACATGTTATATATGTGCGATTTACTTATTAAATGTACGGTTTGGTGTTGCCATTTAAAAACCACCAGTAGTATGAAGTTTTTTAATTAGATATAAAATATAGTTTTCGTAAATTTATTAAATAAAAGTTGTAAATATACAGTAAAATTGGAATGTGAAAAATTTACTTCAAAAATGATATTTTTTTGAGGTCTTAACAAGATTTTATGTACATACCTACTTGTTTGGTAAATGTATAGTTTTTTTTGAGATTTGATTTGTTATCGATTTGTTTAAGTATTATATAAGAATATAAAAAAGGAGTACTATAATATTCAGTATTCATCATAAAATTAAAAAAAATCGTAGTAAATCCTAATTCAGACGATCAAATCTACAATTGTAATTTATGGGCATGGTTTTTAACCATTTTTTAATAATTTCTTTGAGCTTTTATGTTGGTTTGTAACGTCATTTTACATTTCATATAATGATTAGATTCTGTTGTTAATATTATGATGTTAATCTTTACGATATATATTTGTATAAATTTCACATCAAAATCACAGAAAGTTCCATTGTCCTTTGATCATTCATTTGGTCCAATCCCTGCTTCTTTCGAATAATTTAATAAATTCTAAAAATAAAGTGTAGTCCAGTCTTTATTATCTAGCAAAGGTTATAAGATGTGTGTTGAACGAGAGACATTACCGATAATAACGGAAGTTTTCACGCAGCATCTGCTCAAAATCGATACCAACTTGTACCAACCACTAAGCCATTGCAACTATACTATTATAATAAACACACCCACATTACACGACACTTTGTAAGATTTTAAAAATATTATATTAATAGCTAAAAAATCCGATGATGATTAATTTAATCAATCGGCATCTAATTAAGTTAAGTAATTATAAACACGAACGAATCAATTACAGTGAGTGCTGCACTATTTCTATAAAGTAGCTTTTGTTCCCATTGATATAATTATTATGAAAAACCTTTATTTTCATACAAAATAAATACAAAAGATTGATTCAGTTGAAATGAAAATGGCGGTTGAAAACCAGATAATACGTAACGTAGCTTTAATGAAAAAATCTTCGTTCGTTCGCAAAGATTAAAAAAATATATTTTAATTATTTTTTATTTATAATAGTACCGCATTTGAAATTCAATTGTTTGAGATCGTTGTAAACAAGCAAAGCAAGCAAAGATAAGACTTTTAATTATTTTGTTTAGTAATTAAGATAGTTTTTTTTTTGAATGGTCATCTTCTAAAAATAATTTCATTTATTAAATCCATCCTATTCATTTAAAATGAGTTCCAAAATTAAATAATTTAATAGATGTTTTGTCATTAATCTAATTAGTGAAGTATATTTTTTATGTACACTAAATTGATAACTATATTGAAAAACTTTATTCATAAAAGGCATATGGTTGTCGCGTTTAGCATGTGGCGGCTATTTATTGACTTATCATCAAAACATAACGATGAATTATCGGTTTGGCGTGTGCAAAAATGTTTGTTTTTTCAACAATGGATGTCAATCATCCGTAAAAAGCTTTTTGATGACTGTCTGACTGATACTATCGCATATTTGTATGGTTGACTACACTACAGACACGAACCGGTCGATTAATGATTCTACCATTTTCAAGCCTCCCCATGCAGAGCTTTTGTAAATAAATGCACTTATGTAATCAATCAATATCAATAATAATTAAAAATTATCTAACATGAATTAATCGATCATTTTAACTACCGAAATTAAACAGTCTCAAGTCAATCGAATTTAAAAAAAAGAGGCTCTCTGCTCTTTGCTCATATTCAAGTGTCCAAAATAATTCACCATGTCTAATTGATCATAAATAGCTATTTTGATGATGAATGCTTTACATTCAATATAACACATTCTAGGTTCGATTTGGGGCCAAAATCCAAAAAAAGTTAATATCCCGATCGTTCAAAATCCATGTATAATCGATTGAAGTAATACGGCCAAATATGATGGGGAAAAAATAATTAACTTGGATGCCCCGTAGGCATAAAGCGCAAAGCTGAATTTCAGTGGAAAAGTTTTGTTGGGGTGGCCACATACAAGCATTCGTTTTAATTAAGTGTTCGACGTAATTGTCCATACTCTACATATAGTGCTAGAAATATATGGATTTGGAAAATAATATGCCACAAGTCTGTATATTATAGGATTTTCGATAACCAATCGAGCTTTTTGAATAATTGTCTAGTCATCTGCAATAAGGTTGTACTTAAAGGGGGTGGATTAGGGTAGGTTGTGAGGGTTTAAGTATAAGTCAAAGTAAAATGGAAGTTGTTTGTAGCATAGTAGACAGTGACCGACACACATTTGCATTTATTCTTCCTTAATATATTTCAACCCGGATGGACTTGTCCACTGTATCTTAAATGTACGCAATATTAATTACACTTCTACCCTATTTCTAACAAAGGGAATACTGATCATTTGCTGTGTTTTATTTATATTCTAATAGAAACAAGATGCAGGATGTAATTGAGTGTGTAACTCGTTTGAGTGATTATCAGAAGTAATTGAAATAAAATATCTAGCATCATTATACGAAGGATAAAATTGGTCTTCTTTTTCCCATACATATACGGAGTTTTTGAAAGGTGAATATTTTTTTTTATATTTTATCTCTTATTTTATCTATTCTTTTTTATGTAATTACCAAATAATTATGAATGCAATTTTTTAATTGATATTGTATAATACTGTTTAAAATGTATTCAATTAAGAACATTTGAAGAGTTATAATATACAATTGTAAGATGTCATAAGTTTTATTGCAAGAAATATTTAAAAAATATTGTGGGTAAAACTGAATTTTAGTAGAATGATTTATTGATAACTTTAATTTTGTAACATGAGTATTAGTTTCCGGGAAGCACGTTTCGTTTTATTTTGTATTTTGAGTATATAATTATTATTTTATCAACCAATTCAAAGATGTTATTAATCAACTAAATCCAAAACCATTACTATCTACTTTAGTTTACAGATAATTTATTAAGTATTTTATCTTCGTGTTTTAATCGTGTGGAGTGAAAAATCTATTTCAATTATACACCTTTCCCATCATCCGGGAAAAAATAGATTTTCATTAATAATATTTTACGGAATATTCACATAGTGGGTAAAATAGAGAGAAACACTTTATAAACTAAGGTAGTTCTTTGTTAAGGATAAATTTGATGTTAGAGCCTTCTTTAGCAGGTTCGTGAAAAATACGGCATTGAAATTTCCATACGATGGACGTGAATTTTAAAATAATATATTTTTAAATATTTCTTTCAATGGATCAGTAAATTGATAGCGGTACAAAAGGAGGTGTCTGGATTTGTTCGGTCAGTGGTCGTGCAATTCTCATTTCAACTACTTTCTTTGTACTTTATACTAAACAAAGCCGTAGACAATTCCTTTAACCAACTAATCATCATTGTCAGTTCTTATCACCGACTAATGAACGGACGTTCTATTTTATTGCATTTGAAAGGATTTTCCCCTTTGAGGATTGTAAATTATTTTGTCTTTTATTAGAATGTATACGTGTTCAAAATTGTATTATTATTTACTGACTGTTAAAACTGCAATATTTTTAATTGATGTAAATACATTTATTAGTTGCACTCAACAGACTTTAAAAACCAACATTATTAGGCAATTTTAAGCAAACTCAATCCGTTGATTATTTAATTTAATTATAATATTAAATTTATTTTTTAATTTTACTTAGTAATTATTTGAGTACGTAAATTTTACCGTCTACTGGATACTACAAAAAATTCTTGCGAAAAAAAATCCCAGGAATAGGTTGAATAATTATTAATGAAAATGCAGTTTTTTTATTTTCTACAATAATTATGTCAAACATTAATAAAATAATTTTATAACAGTTTTCTTTTTTTTGTACATTAGCTAATGTAAGATTTTTGGTGAAACCAAATATTTTCGAAAATTCTTCTCGGTAGCGGTGAGATTCATATGTTTAGGGATAAATGTTTTAATTCAAATCAAGCAAAATATATGTCAATTAATTTCATCATCAGCATATTCTAATTTAGGCGTGAATTAATTTAGAAACGTTTGTTACATTTTGATTTTAAAATAGCAATTATTTAAAAAATATATTGATGTTTTTTTCGTATCCCTTAGCCCCAATAAAACTACACTTTACACGTCGCTCCCCTTTTCTGCACGATGTCTCACGGAGTAGAATATATCTTTGGAGATGGGTAAGGAAAACCGTTAAACAAACGAGGCAAGATGTATGGAAAAGCGGGTGTAGTAGAGGGTGAGAAGTTCTGAATCAGTGTGAGTTCAGATAACAGCTGTCGGGTTGTTTTTTTACAGCTTCAGGTCGAACCTTGTACTACATAACAACAGTATAGCTTTATCCCTTCACGTTTTTTATCCACCCTTAGTCCGATCTTTACCATTATTGCCCAACGATATAATACAATACCTACACACTTCTTGGACGGGTGTCGGTGTTTTAATCAAAATAGTAAAGAGTGCGGGGTGTTATTGGGGGTGGCAGATATGAGGGTTGTAGCGCCTAAATTAAACTAGAAGAATTATTATGTCCTGAGTCCTTATGGCTTGGCACCACTTTTAACTTCTTCGTTGTTACGTTGGATCGCTTTACGACACACAAAGCGCATGAATCGCGCGATTAAACTTGCAACAATACACCTAGAACCTTAACAAAGAAAATAAACTCCGCTCCGTTTGCTATTAAACTATACGAAACGCCACGTTTTAAAGCTATGTTATCAAAAAACTTTAATTAAAAAAAAATATCTGTAGAAGTATTAACAGTCAAATCAAAGCTGGTAGACTTCTGAATTCTTGCCCTTTCATGAAACATTCTGATTCCACACGAAAGACAATTTACAATTGTAGTTGAATTTATGTTACTTCTAAAATTATTTAAGTATTATACAAAATCTATATTATACAAAAGTTGCTTTTGAATACTGAATATTTATTTATTCTTGTATGCGGTATACAGATGGACTTAAAATAATAATTATTTTTGTGTTAAGAAAATATTTTTTATTACTAATTAAAAATAATTGCTTGGTTCCTAAAGTATTTAAAATGCCATATCCAAGTCCAAGATGGCGGCCCAAACTCGATTCCAAAAGCACAGAATATTTTTATATCTAATTAATAGTAAAAAACATTTTTTTATAATATTTATTTTCACATATTTTTGCGATACCCTACCACCCCCAAAATATTTAAGGTTAGTTCAAGTCCATCCTGTATATGAATAAGGTTTTAATACAAAAACCCCTTACTTTATTTTGACTTAAATATTCAGGAATGTGGTATAAAGTTATTTATTCAGATATAGTGTTATTTAGAAAGACCAACGACGATGAGCGTATTTAAAAAAAGTTTTACATGAATATGTAATTATATTTAATGATTAATTAAGATATAATATATCATCACAAACTCGTTTAATATACCAAAGTATTCTCTAATAATACAAAACTTTATTATTTATGAGTGATAAATGAACGGTTGTTGAAAGAGTATTATAAAATTGTAATACGTTGAATCGAGTGAGAGTTTAGTGTAAGTGCTTTCCGGCGTTTTTCACGGAACTTGTAAGTTTACAGTCGGCGAGAATTAAGTCCCTTGATATTGTTTTCAGTATGAATTGCCTGTTTAAACAATGCATCGTGCTGCCGGATTTATGTTGTCACAATGAAAAAGCCAAGGAAATACTGAATTAGCTCGCGAGCAAACTTTCCGAAGATAATTTGTCATGACTTCGGGTAATTGAACCGAGGGAAACTTTAAAGTGGACCCAAACACAAATGTCATGATTTAATCAATGTAATAAAATTCATAAGACTAATTTTAGAACGAATAACACAAATTTATTTTGTTGTAGTTGAATTTCAAAAGCCTAAGTGTAGTATTAATTGATGCACAATACAGAGATGATTATTGAAGGAGACTTGTAGGGTTTTTTATTTATAGATATATGTTTAACTATCCGTATTCAGATGTATAATTTTTTTATGTTAATAGTTGTTAATGAGAGTAATAATTCTAAAATTGTGGTGATTAATGCGCTTGTAGATTGAAGAGCAAATATTTAGGAAGGGTGGTTTTAAAGAGGATGGAAAAAAGGTGAAGGGAGAAGGACTACTTGTGGAGGACAGTCACGTAATGGAAAGAGTCTAATGGCTTAACGGACTGCCTGAGAAAGTAATTTTGATGAGTGGATGGATGTCTGCAAATATTACAATTCACATATTAATATATCATAAAACAATATCAGCAAGATTAAATAAAGTGCTACAAATATATTCGAAATATTGAGTAAAGCCACAAAAATGAATACTTTAATAAACATTATATAGAATTCCTATTATTGCTATTTTAATTGAAATTTTCAATTTGTTTATGTTTCTTTTATGTTCTGCTTGTTTTTTTTAAAAGGACGGTTATATTTGAGCTTTGATTTCATTTTTGCTTAAATGTGTTGTTTATGGATTAGAAGAATTTTTTTAGTTTAAAAGTGAAGTATAAAAATGTGGAATTATTATGTATTATAAAATTAAATACATCTAAAAATATTTAGAATTTATTAAATATTTTTTAATACGACTATAATAAGTTGTTTGTTTTTTCATTCGAAAGAAGTTTGAATTTTTTTTATTAAAATTATTAATAAAATAATATAATGCGGTTTTCAAACAATGACACACTCATCATAATATTTAAAAACGAGTCTCCCGATCAATACTGGTTTTTGAGAATTGTCATTTATTATGCATTATTAAATATCTCTAATATTATTTTGAAATTAATTTAATATTATTATCATTAAAATAGCCGTTGTGAGATTTTAGATATGTATTAATTGTAGTAAAATAATTACATGGAATATTATTCTTCCACCTGGTAACACTAATGGTTAAAAGACCCGTGCATACATAAACATCCTAGACAATTATATATATTATTATTTATCATTATTAAGAAAGTGAGTGCTAGATGGTGTGTGTACGAATAGACTCGAGCTTGGTAGTGTACACATACATATGTATACGCATCGCACACACACACTCTCATTACACTATTATATTGAATATGACCCATTAAATCTCTTAAATATACAACAACTTTTTAATTGAACTTCAAATAGTTAAAGGCTTTTATGTTATATTAATACGATTTTAAAAAATATTTAAAAGACGCCTAAGATTTTTTTTTGTATATAAAAAAAAGAAATAAATATTTTTTTAATAATTTATTTAAAAAAAAAATGATTATAACAGTGTGGAACTTCGGTTGTTATAATGAGTGGATATATGATATAATTATAGAATAAAAACAACAATTATGACATGCTATTGTTGTTTCATAAATCCTATGGCTTATGCTTATAATAATACAAATCACGCGGTCAATCAATGTACCATTCCTTACATTTGAATATTTTAAGTTCAATAAAAGACATGTTTTGTAATATTTATCTTCATTACGTCTTCTACATACATATATAAATTTATTAATTCATCGTAGTGAGCAAAGCCTTGTCAATAAAGATTATTTGAATTAGATCCGGTCTCCGATTTTAAAATTCAATGTATTAAAATACAATTTATTTTATGTATTATTTTTATCAGCCCTGTGAAGTGGAGCGTCGCGACGCCAGGGGCAAGTCTGTTGGTACATTGGTCGGTGATAATCCGAAGACGGGAATAATTTTACCAAATTGAATTTGGCAAACGGAGAACTTTTTGATTTGGGAAGATTTTACAGATCGTCTTGATTTCAGTAAATGCTCCGGGGAAGTTTTATTAAAATTATGGATGCCAAACCACTCATCCCCATCAGTCGGTCTTCTTATTACAGTTTGAATATCGGTTATTTGATACTTGTTAACATGCTTATCCAATTTAGTTAAAGATATTTGATTTTAATGAACAGGTTATTATTATTATTATTAATATTAGTTTATTTACTAACGTTTAATACGATGATGCATTAAAAATATATAGACGGCTTAAAATTAGTAAGAGTGAGAATGATTTGGTATCAACAGTAATAAATTAGTTAAAAATAAATAATATTTATTTTAATTTCATGATTTCTAAAGTAGGAAAATTAGCAGATTTGTTTCTGGGTTCCCTCCAATGAGAGAATGGAACTAATAAGCGCAGCGTTTTCCAAAAGTAAAAAAAAAACATATTTGAAAGCATATTTACGACGCGACAGGACGTACTACGTTAGAGATAAAAATACATGAAAAAAATAAAATAAAGGTTTTCTATATATTCTATTAATTTACAGTATGACTCGCAAATAAAATCTTTTTTGAGCAACCAATATGAGATTTGACGTATATAATATGACAAAGTTTTGGTCAATGTGACGGTTGGAATGAAAAAAATATTTAAAAAAATATTTTTATAATAAAAAATTATGTTACGTAGTGTGCATTGTTAGACTCATATATTTTTTTTTAACAAAACAAGACTGAGTGTTAGAGACTGATAATAATCACTCATGTTTTATTCAGGTACTAAAAAAATAAATAAGTGCAGTCATCTGTCAAAAAAGCTCCATACTGTGTGTGAAATTGGGTTGATCATAATAGGCTTTAAGCAAGGATAACTTTTTGAATGAAATAATGTTTCATAATTGACCCCGTTGATTTTACTATGCTTTAATTTATAGCATCAAACATGCAAAATCTATAAGGATCACCCTATATGGTTGATGGTTTGTAGAAGAGGGGCTCTGTGTAGAATATAAAAGAGGATGTCCCCGTAGCACTTGTGATAATTACTCAGGAATAGGAAGTTAGTGTGAAAGAAGGTTGTATGAAGGTGTCGTTGTAATGATTAGGATAAGGGATGAGTTTGGTGTCGGTGGTGGGCGGGTGGGCGTGCTGACAACCGACACGCCCCCGCCCTTGATACCCTCTCCGCCCACACATCTTACCAGATCAACATCTTCTATTACCATATTTCGATTATCCTCTTTCAGGATACGCACCTTTTCCATAAAGGTCAATACAGCCCACGTGTCTCGGTATTGTGTACGCTACAGATGCACGCGAGTACCCTCGTATAAAGTGTACACACCAATGGCGGTCGGTGATCTTTTAGATCAACAAGCAGTACGCAAAAGAACCGTAGCATAGAATGATCACTTGATTGGGATAATACAAACACAAGCATACTCAATCGTACAACTTATAAATACACTATCAGCGATCAGAAATATTTACTAAAATGTCATATTTCAAATAAAATATAGAGTCCTCAACGATTCAAACGCTATTCTATACACTGATTGATAAATAAAACATTCATATAAAAAAAATTTGGTACATAATAATATTATTCAATTCTTATTTGTGTGATGCAATTTTTTTTTTAAATACATAAAAATCAGAATGCAATCCAACAACAGAATGATACTGGAGTCGTCATCGAACATGAAAAAAAAAATTTCTATTGTATGAAAATAAATGTTGATATTTGTTTTTGATCTTGGGTGAATTTATACTGAATTTGACCTGTAGGAGAAGTATTACTTATGTAACTATTTTAATATATTTCAATAAAAAGGTTGCTCTGATCGTTAAAGTATACACCTTACAAATCAGATTATACGTGAATCGAGTTTATTATTATAATTTTTCATTTTTATATTCCGATTTTTTTTTACTACAGTAAATGTAGGCGATCCCTTGAGCTATTCGGCTAGTTTAATAAATGGATACGTGTCCTGATGAACATATTCAGATACAAAGTCCATTCCTGCAAGTAAGTACATATTTAAGAATATTATATACGTATTCGAATACATTTTACGTTAAAAGAATGTTGATTTAGTAAAGAGATACACAGAGTTGGAGGATTCAATCTTCGTGGAGCAGTGATGGCGATGCAATAAAAGAAGGGAACGGCAAAAGTTATGCGATCGGGTCTAAACAGTGGAGGTCGTTCAGTGTAAGGAGAGGCTTCTACACCCGCTACTTGAAAGCTATGTAAGGGAGAAGTGATTTACATGGAAGCCTACTTCTAGTATTGCCTTCTGAAAATGGGGAAATAATCGATAGGTACGTTTGCCTTTTCACTTAACCTCGCGTCCGCGAAATCCTTTTTATTGCCGCCTCTTTATCACCACCACTTACAGTTCCTTCTATTCTCATTCTATTGTACTTCACAATGCCGTCCGACTGCACGCTATACCATAGTTTCTCTATCTTGATAGTAACACACTTTTTAAATGCAGGTATTAAAGATTGATCTTTGAAAATAATTGCTGACTCGACTCTAAAATCTATAGACCTCGACCATTTTGAATTGCATTTAATATTGTAAATAAATATTGTCACTATCACTCCTCGTGATTATGGAGTATATTTATTCATTATGAAATTGGGGAATCTACACAATACAATGCTTAAAACGCAACTGATCTAAACTTCACATAACCAAGAAGGCGCGCAATCATTATGGTAGCTGGACTTTTGCCGCACCATAGTAGTAAACAACCTAGTTAGAGTAAAATCATTTTGTTTTCTTATTTATTCTGTATGTTTATATCGCTAAGTAGCTTTTAAGTCATTTTACTGTTATCAGCAATATATTGATTTATTAACATAATATTTCTTAAAATGCTATGTTGCTATTACAAAATATGTTTAATTCAAAATTATTTTTGTAAACTAGGCATGGTCATTTATTGTTAATTATAAAATATATATTATAAATAAATAGTTTGAGATTTTTTCCAACTCAGGTATTGCATTCGCAAAGTCATCCGGCCTCGATTGCTTTTAGTGTTTTTTTTTTCAGTAGAAGAGAATCGGTATAAACATTGAAAGAAAGAGTTGAGTATGGGATTCGAGAAGATATAAAACCTTCTATATCAGAGTTATGTTACAACTCAACCAAAAGCTCTTATGGGGATACATTTACCTCACTCTATGCGCGATACATTGATCTCTCTAACAGTGCAAAGCTTATGTATATTTTTTTACATTTAAAGTAGAGACTATATTTGTTTATTCGATGATAATAGAATGCGATAGAGTAAACAGGTAAGGGTTTAGTGAAAGGGTGGTTTGAATTTGCTAGTCGTCTCACGGTGGTTAGCCTGAAGCCTCTACTGCATCTGTATCTGACATCTCAGCTTCTAGCCAAACTTCTCTTTCACCATGAAAATGTCTTGGGATGCCTTAAAATGTACATTTCTTATACTCAGACCAACAGGAATATTATTTGTGATTTTTCAGTAGAGCATTGAGGGCGGCACATGACTATGGAAATCGGGGAGTTTTGAGCTGAAACGGAAAATTACTATTTGAAAACACTGTTTTTATTATGTCGTATGTTATGATAATCTCCTTTTCTTACATTTCAATTTAAATATGCATCACCCAAAATATGTAGATATATCACACTGTCGTATTGTATAATATTAAACATTATTGTCTTTTGTAACAGACATTTAGTTCGATATTTTGGCTATTTTTGCATTGTTAAATGGTTAGAAAAATCATAGCAAATACCACTAGCTTACTTTAAATCTTATTATAGAAACATTTATTTTGAAAAAAAAAGAGTATTTTGAGCTAATTTGAAAGTTTTCCCATTGTCATTTATAAAGTAAATATGCATCAGGCATTGAGTGCTTAGTTTTTCGGTCGCGTTTCCATAAAACTTGAATTATGTCATGTTTTTAAACAATAACCCTAGTTGTAGAGAAGTTAAGTTGTGAGTCTTATTAATCAGCTACGGTCACGCTACAAAAGTTCGTAGCAAAGTATGAATTTGAGACAAAGAACTACCAGAGACGACTTAATGTGCAGTCATTACGTTTGTAAAATATATGGTTAGACATGATATATCGCCCCAAATCAACCATCATTATTCTACAGAGATTTATAAAAAATATGAATAATGTTTAATTATATTAAATAAAAAAGGTTTATTTTTAAAAAATATTTAAATCATGTAGGAGATCGTCACATATCAGTAATAATGTGATAAATGTGTAATGATTGATGAGTGAGAAAGGCACTTTGCATCGTATGAAATATGCACGCTTTGTTGATTTGGGCCCATCTCTCTTTCAATTCAGTCTGTTTATTTTTAAAAGAGGGAAAGAAGGCTTTGACACTACCAAGATGGCTTTTAAACGCATCTTTTACTTCTTCTACTTCTTCTCCATTTTTATTCTGTTGTGATTTTTTCAGTGGCGCTGTTTGAGCTTAAAGCAATTTTTCAAACGCGATGAAGATTTAATTTACGCGGTAAAAGTTACCGCTGAAATTTCATTACGCGTACTGAAAAAGGTGGGCGAGTATACAATTTTGAAAGCGTATTTAAGCAAACTTAAACGAATTTCATAGCGTTTAACTTGAGAATAATAATAAATTTTTCTTCTTATGGCCGCCCTTTAACATGGGAGGCTTTAAAACTTAAAGCGAACAATATGTTTAAAAAACTCAAGCAGGAGTTTTATAAATATTGCTGTTTTAGTACGGACACCTTAAATAAATCTGGCTTTTAATCGGAAAATATCCCACAATACACGAAAAAATAAAATAATAATGTGATTGATTAATTGGAAATAAGCTTAGCTGATTAAATTGATTTCTTTTGTATTATTGAATTATCTTATTATAATAAAGAATTGAGAACTTACCCAATAGTCTACAGTGAATTTTGAATAAATTAAAATTATATAAATATGATATTAGGATAAAATCTTTTTGATAAGCTATTGAGGTTTTTCACTTTTAATCAACTCTATTTAATTAAAAAAACATCGTGAATTTATATTTCAGTCTTTCAGATATTCCATCAAACAAATGTTCGATTGAATTATTTTATATTCCAAAGTAAAAAATAAGGGTCGATTTGACATAAGAATTCTTTTTTTTCAAATTAGGTAAATGTTATTTAAAGAAAGCCACCTTTTCAATTGATTGATAAAAATTTTGTGTGTAGCCTTCCTCCTTATGATTTGTATGATTTGGCTTTTCCCATATATTTAAATCTATTTTTTATGAATGCACAAAAGCCATATAGGAAACTGTATATTAGTCATACATATTTATAATATTGTTACTTTATAAATGTGGAGGGTCACAGGTGTATGGAAACAGTTGCTCCATAAATGTCACTTGCCTTGCGGCGAAGGATCTAAACATCCTCTCAATCGTAAATATCTCAATTTTATTGTTCTGTTTTATAGTTTTTAATAGAAGTGTCTATAGCAATGCCTTCCTTTCTATTCCTAGACACACAAAGATAGCTCATTCCGTCACATTTATCGAGCACATCTGGCAACAAATACAGGAAATAAACACGTAAAGCGCTTTCATACATTGTAATGTAATTTTAATACAAACTAACTACACATAAGAAATAATCAAATATTTACATGAAACATTTTAACCGTTAAGGGTTGGAATGTTAAAACTGATTTTAATATTCACCTACAAGAGGCACCTGGACTCATAAATATATAATATTTATTTACGCCCTGGGGAGCTTTTTGGGAGGATTGTTTAAGATACAACAACGTGTTAATTGTCTATCGATGGTCTTAACTATTACTAGTTACACAGGTCACCGGGTTACAGAGCGGCTCTACTCGACTTAATAATCGCCTCAGATTTACCTTACAATCCAAGAAATCAGAATAAATCGGGATTTTATTAATATTATTCCCGATCTCCCACTCGTAATAACCGAACCGGATTTGAACCCATGACCACAGTATTTGTAGCCACGCGTCTTATCCCCTGAGCTTTTACACTGGTTATTATTAGTATATTACGCTAATATTTTTATGATATTTAAAGGAATGGTAAGAAAATGTTTTAAAATATTATTGTTTTACCACAATTACAAATAAAACTAATAATTACATATAGTCTGAGAATCGGTTAAGCTATAACCATTTACATACATATATACAAAAAATAATACCTTTAAGTTTCCTCTTAAAATCGAAATACCAATTTTAGATAAATTTTTTGATAATGATTATTTTGTTTATTTAGAAAGACCTTCCCTACAAAAATTATAATCGGCAAGTGTTTCCATATTTGATGAATTTGTGAGATTTGCGCTCGGTTAATCAAAGCAGAGATCGGGAATTTTTCACCGGTGTGAAAATTTGTAGGGTTTGAAATACGAAAAGAAGCATTTGGGGGTGGCTCGATAAGGGGTGGGGTATTTTGACAGAAACGAAACGTTCTTAATAAGGGCGGAAATGAATCTCGGCAGTGCAATAATACATTTGTCTGAGGGCCACCACCACCTGAAGATTAAATTCGGGCCTGAAAAAACTCATTCTTCTTCAATTAAGCGTGGAAAACCCCCGAAAAAGAAAAACAGCTTCAATTTATCACGCCTCAGTTTGCATATATCTTCGTTTAGAGTAAATACTCTTTCCACATTTTTCCCACTCCTTTTAACTGTCCATTTGATTTCGACCACTTTGATACACTTTCTAAAATATTTACAAATAACCCTTTTACGTTATACACGGTTGAAAAAAAACCATCCTGGTGACTTAATCAAAGAAAATATTATAATTATATACAAACGACTTAAGTGTACTTTTGATGATATGAAACACTTAATTAATTAATTCAATCAGAATATTTCAATTATATTTGATTATATACTTACAATAAACACACATAATTATATAAATATACCTGCGTGTATATAACAATAGTTAAATCTTAAAATAAGTTACTTATATGTTTATGAATATTTAAATTTAAATAAGAATAATTGATAAGAAGATTGCGTATAAAATAATTAAAATACACTATATAAAACGACCTTATCCGCAAGACTTACTTTCTTAATTTTATAGTGATCATCTCAGTTTAATGCATGTTTATTCTGTAAAATGATCATTTATAAATATAATATTATTATTTATACAATTTTTAATATATCTACTGTTTTTGTGTCTATACCATTTTATACATAATAATAACTGATATTTAGTAGTAAAAAATTGAGTCTTTGGTCTTGTAGTTATAGTTATATATTTAATTTGATAACTATACATGTATGTATTATATATTCCGTTAAGTAATATCATTTGCACGCATTGGCTTTTTACCCATTAGCTGGACTTTGATGAAATTGATTAATTCTACTAATAATATTATTTCATTCAAACTATTATTTAATAGAACGTAGTGAATTAATCCATTATTTTGTGTCGAGAGAATGTTGTTACAGTTTGCAAAGGTCATATATTAAAAGCAGTATATCGTCAGAGTAGATTACTTGTTGAGGGTGTTAAGATGCCGAAGAATGAGCGTGTTGAGTGATCGAGTGTTAGGAGACAGTAGACGTAATGTCAACCAGTGACAATGTGAAATGTGAAGACAGCAGGAGGTGATATTGTGTAGTAGAGAGGGTGGGTGGTCCTGTGTTAGGGGTGGTGGTGTTTCTACACTAATTATAATACGGTGCCAAACCACCCACCGTGCGAAATTAAGTGAAGGCAAGAATTATGAGCAGAACAATATTACTACCGGCAAAGGAGGAGGCACAGCTCAACTGCGTGCCACTTGTAATTTATAATCATCATTATTTCATTACCAACACCCAAGTACGAAGATGCTTTGTCGCTGACTGTACACTGCTATACTCACGCACTTATTTATATGCTCGCCCCTTAAAGGTACCGAAAAATTAAACACAATTATTACTGTGTTTTCTTCTGACATCACTTATATTATCACTATTATAATTTCATTACCTTACCTTATATCTTCAATAATCATTCATTTATATTCATCAACTTTTTGAAAAATGATTCCCATATTTCGATAGGCTTTTAACACAAACACGTATCTACAAATTGACAGTTTAAAAGGTGAGAAGAAAACACTTTGCATTGACAATAATTCGCATTTAATATTAATAAAATCTTTATTTTAATTTTTGTGTGATTAAATACATTTTTACATAATATATTTACGAATAATTTGATGTACGTACAATTAAAGTTATCGATGGTAGCTAGTAAAATTGCAAATTTGACTCATAAACGGATATTTTATAGATAAGTTTTTATGCAAACCACCCATAGAGTTATTCTTTAAGAAATATTAAAGATAAAATTATCTTATGATTTATATTATTATTCGTATCTTAGGAAATTTTGTTTGATATAGTTGGTGCTGCTGGCGGAAAAGAATGGATATGTAAGGATAAAAATTAAGTAGAGTTAACTAACGAGCCCCAACAGACCATGCCAATCCCAAAAGGGTGTAGGGAATTAATGTATTGTGGAGCTAATAATATTCTTTTAAGAATTGTGAGTCGATGACTATTCTAGATAGAAACTCAAACAAGTTAATTACGAAGTCCAGTACAATACATACATATTATATTCAATGCCTGATAATACACCGACTAAATTAAATAATTGTAAGCAGATTATACTTAAAAAATTAGGATGCTTTCGACTACAAAAAAAGTTACATATTTTTTACTATCAATACACGGACTTGATGAGGTAGTTAATGGTGACGTTTCGAGGGTGTACAGGTTTGCGTAAAGGCTGGTGGTAAAAAGGTTACTCATCAATTTTCGCCGAGAACGACTGTGAAGAACATCAAAGGGGTTGTTGGTGAATATATTTTTTTACTCGTGGCAACATTTTTAAATATTTCCTCTGTCCGCAACGTTTCCCGTTAACATGGCATAAAGCTTTGACGGGACGCGGGCCACTATCGCTACATTGCCAGTACTGAAACACATGCGGGGCCCTATTCTATTACGAGACTTATATTGAAAAAATGATTAATTAAATAAAACCTTGCGATTGCATGTTGGGATAGCCTAATTTAACCGACCGAAGTCATTGATTCATCCATAATTAAAACACAATAGGTTAAACCAAATTTGAAAATGAAATGAATCTTGATTCTTCAAGCAAAAAGATAATGCAACGAATATTTTCAGCTTATAATAAATATTGAGTCGAGACCAATTTATGTGACAGTGTTTATATATATATATATATATATATATATATATATATATCGAATTAAATCTTGTATTTTGTCATAAGTCTTACTAGTTCTCAAATATATCAGTTAAGATACAAGTTTAGTAAAAAAATATTAATTTTCCGTAGATTCGTCGGCATAAATAATTAAATTTGATTGCAATCATATAAAATGCGTAAAACTATGCCCTGATCAATATAGTAAGCACTGTATATTTTTAAGGTTGAATGTATTTTTGTATATATTTATATTAATAAAATTTATTCTTTTAAATATAGTTAATCATACCACTGAATCACATACGAATAGTTTATTTATTTATTTATTTACGCTCCGAGGAGCATTTTAATTTTAGAAAGGGTTTTTTATTGAGATGGTTTTTAGACACAACAACGTGTCCGTGTCGTAATTGTCTGTCAGTGATCTTAACTATTACTAGTTACACAAGTCACCGACAGAGCGGCTCTGCCCGACTTGATAATCGCCTCAGTATTTACCTTACAATCCAGGAAAATCAGTGTAAACCTGGATCAAGACGATCGATTGCGATTTTATTAATATAATCCCCGATCTCCCAGTCGTAATAACCGATCAAATCAATTTAAAAATTCATGACTTGATTCGAACCCATGACCACAGTATTAGTAGCCACGCTTCTTATCCCCTGATCTATGAACGCTGGTGTATAAAGTATTTAATTATCCGAGTACACTTTTTGCAACATTTATATAAAATATATTCTATAATATTTTTTATACCACGTAATATATACTTGGTTATATTTAATACTTACGACATACACTAATTAATTTTTTTCAAAGGACTAATGACGTAGTTTCAGTGGCCTGAAATGTGTTGAAGGTTTTTTTAAATTCATTTCACTTTAACACAGCTAACCGTATTTGTGTTACTTTTACATCTCTTTAAAAAGATTCGTTTGCATATTATTAAATATGAATTTATATGCACTACAGTAAATATATGTATTTAATATTGTTTAACTGCAGGCTTTAGCTAATCGTGTTCAAAAATGCTTCTTTCAGGAGGTCGTTAAGTGTAAATTTACACCATTTATTACAACAAACAAGAACACATATTATAGTTCCTGGTTGAATAGCTATTGTGAGTCAGGTCTTTCTAGTAATTTATTACAGAGCTAAGGCTTCGGCTAGCACATATCTTCAGACAACAATAACTTAGTCCGATACACATCCATCAAATGGGATTAGAACCTCCGTTCCTTGTCACCCTAATTAATATCTATGCGTATCTTTAATGATCCTACATCTATTGTTTGCGGTTGAATCGTTTTATTGTTCATTCACCACCGTCTAGCAAAGTAGCCGATAATTGTTAATTATTTATTATATTTTACCGTGACGCCTTCCCTTTTGACGGGATTCCCTTTATAAGGGGTTGCCAGGCTACCTTGACTGTTACGGGGGAATATGGTTTCCCAGGCCACCACACAGCTATGAGTACTTAAGATCTAGTTTGCTAAGCTAGATCTACCAAGTGACTTCGGTGCCGTGAATCGAACCCGAGAGTCTTCACTCACGAATCCGTTACACTAACCACTGGGCCACAAGGCGGCTAATTGTAAATTAAAGAAAATTATTATCAACCTAAATATAACATATTTATTTTGGTTTTGTCTGTCTACACAGTTATAAATAATTTTAGTATATTTGTGTTTCATATTTTTTTGTTTTGTTCGTATAGTATTAAGTATTTGTTTATATTTATAAATTTTTAGTGTATTATTTATTATAAAAAAAAATTATTTCCCATAACTTATGTGATGTTGTATTTATTATCTTAATTAATAATATATTGTAATCTGTATTAAAATAAGTAAAGACTTAAAGTCTATAAACTTAACATTGTAACATTTAATCATATTGTATCAAGACAATAATAAGAAATTGTGTAACCTAAATCAGCATGAATACTTTATCCCAATACAAAAAAAATAAGGATTTCACTTAAGAAACTCAGATTAAAGGCCAATTGCCTCAACAGTTCTGTAAGATACAGAGGCTCATTTATTCTCGATGGTTTTTACATTCTGTAAATATACATAATAAATCTTCTAGAATATATAAATAAATAAAAATTTATATGAATTAATTTTATACAATAGAAACTTTATTAACCCACACGAGTAATATGATATTAATTACTTTGATATTTATGGTGAATTTATATATATGAAGAAATGTGGTTGGGGTAATATTGAAATCAATATTTGTATTTTATATTTTTTAAATAAAAGAGACACAAGAGCTTGGTAATGTTCTCGTATGATATTTAAATCATATTCCATTGAAATAGATTGAATCGCCTCACCCACCATACTGTTCTTACTATAATGCATTACTTGGACGTGGGAAGACTTCGAACAACTATCTTACAATTTTATTTACAATATGAGATTTTGATGTGACAGTATTTGCAGGAGCTTTCATATATCGTTATAAATAAAGAAAGCAATACTATTTTGAATTCAATTTTAAAAATTCACGTTGTAGTACAATCCCACATATAAATAATTTATGAACGTACGTTGGTTATTAGATATTGTAATATATACATAATATTATTATATCATACTATATACCTCTAGAGCATTACGAGGGATCCCAAGTCGCCGTGATGATAATACAGCACTCGTCAGTTGTACATGAAAAAAAGAAATGATATATGAGTAATAATTTAACTTAAATAGAAAAATGTGCACGCTCTCCATAAACATAGGGATGGACAGATTGAACTTGTAATTATTTGACCCCCGGAAAGACCACTAATTCAAAAGACTATATATTTAAGGGTAATTTTTTTAAATGTATTTTTATAAGATTGATTTAACCTCTTGAATGATGGGCAGGAGAGAGGACAAGTTCATGGTGACAATGCTCGGTTTATACGTATGAAATAACAAACACAGAGTATTAAGGAAGAGCAGATTAGTCATAGGGATCGATTGGCATAGTTTTAAAGTGTTAGTGTGACGAGGGAACGCGTTGTATTGGCGTGGAATATTAAACGTTGCGGTCTCTGAATGATGGATAACAGCTTCTGTTCAGGATAGAGCATGTGGTCTACGAGCCCCTTACAGTTACTGTTTAGCCAGTCTCACTATCCTAAATCATTCTACTGTCCTAGATTTCTACACTACTACCCGTGCTTAATGAAAATCGCCTGCCAACCAAGTCAGAGCCAATGCTTCGACCGGCCTTCAGACGCGTCCAAAAGCTCTGCACGTCAAAAGCTTCCACCGGCAATCTCCAAAACCCTTTCACTTCAATAAAACAGGATTGATAAATCAGCCACCTTACGAGAAAATTAATAATCTCTACTCATGTAAGGTCGTTCAATCATAAATTATCATAGTTGAGGCTATCAGCGCAAAAGTGGTGTAACCCCAGACTACTTATTATTAGATGTTTTTTTAACCTTTTAAATTATTTTAACTGTTTTTTGATTAACTTTGTAAAAAGAAACTCGAACTCTATATTATTTGTGTACTTCGTTCAGTATTGTAAATAACATATCTTATACCAGAAACGTAACCAACGTTAATTGTGGGTTACACCAATTTTGCTCTGGTAGTCTGAGTTATAAAGGGTGAGGCAAAAGTCCCGTTACAATTTTGTTAGCGGGCCATATTGGTTATGTGACGTTTAGATCAGTTTCGCCCCAAGAAATAACATTATACACCCCAATTTTATTATATTGCTAAAATATACGCCAAAAGAACGATCCCAAGTATTGACAAAAGTGATAGAAACTAAAAGAAATTGATCTAAACGTCACATAACCAAGATGGCACCCCATTAAAGACGGTTGCGGGATGTTTTGCCCATCCGTTTTATCGATAAGACAATGATTTCTTCATTCTATAATATTATGAAATTATCATGGGAAAATGTTGCAGTCAATTTTGAATAATACAATCTTGTTTAAGATAATAACTTAATCGTATAAATAATTTTCATACTAAGTAATCACATCTCATTAAAATACTGAATTATGATACATATTATTTTAGAAAAAAACAGGTTTTAAAAAACTATTTCAATAATATCGTAATATCGTAGAGAAATTAAAACAGCCATACAAAAATCATATTTAGTGATTTGAGTCTCATGTACGTAATTCTATTTATACAAATATTTAAAGAAATGGAAAAGAAAAGATATTACGCTAAAATGATGAAATTTGTCCGTACGACTGATTTCCCCGCTGGCTAATTTATCAGTTGATGAAATAATCGCCTTGATGCAAAACTTCCTTTGTCATAAAAGATTAAACTTTACACCCTTTTAATTCGATAGGCCTTTAAGAGAATGAATCGGAAGCTGGTATCCGATATAATTGTTTGAAATGAGTTGAGATCCACTACCGCCAAATAAAATCTATTGAATAAAATGTTTCCTCACAATCTGTCTAATTTGGATAAATACACACTTCATACAGATAATAAATTATATCATATGAAAAAAATAATAGTGGGGTATATTCAATAAATCTTTTCTTATTTTTATGTCGTTCTTTATATTTTATTTTATAATGATGAATAAGCTCGGTACTGGGTTATATAAAGTGGATGTAATGAGTGAATGCTTCATGGATTTGTGACGGGATCACTCGTCTATGAATCCTAAGATATCGTTCCTCGTCTTCGTATAACTTTGCTTCGGGAACAAAGCTCACCAAATTAGTTTTGCCACTCGAAGTCTACGAACATTTTAATCATTCGAATACTACTTAAAGTTTTCTTATTGAAATTGATTTGAATTCGTTAATTATATCGTATATTTGTAAAGGGGGTTGTCATGTTCTCATCATCCACCCCCTTCTGAAACATATTGCTTTCACTACGCAATAAACATGTCAAATGCATCATTGCAAATATATATGTATATGAATCATATTAATTTTAAATAATCGCCACGAGAAAATTAAATTAATATATATTTTTTGGGTGGATTTAACACCTGTTTGATAGGTAAAACCTTCATCGTTTGAATATTTCCCAAGGTGCGGATTACGACAATCCCACTTACTGATATTTTAAGACTTTGTATACGATATTTTTTTTTTTTATTATGGGAATATATTTACTATCAATTATTTAAAAATCATAATGGGCAATCTGAAATGCAAAGAGATATCGAAAACACACAATGGTAGGGGACGCAATAAACGACATTATAGCAAAGGATAGAAGAAATACTAAAGAAAGAGAAGTAAAAGAAGGAGAACAAGGGGAATAGGAGACTTATCAATGAATGTTTTATGAAGCCACGTTGAAACACTTAACAGCCAGATTTGTGCCCTGGAAGGCAACAAGTATACATATATATATATTGAAATCAATCTTTATACTTCCAGTTCCTATTCCACTTCAATAAGTTCCTAATGTAATATATATTTTAAGTATTACCCGCAAATCTGAAATATTGCTTTGGACTCAAATTTAAAAATGCATCTCGTCGAATTTTTCACATTATGAAAATCCTTAGTTATTGAAGTTGACTGCATAAATTTTAAAATATCATGCAATTTCTATTTGTGATAGAATAATAAATCAAAGAGTTCTCAATATTTATAAATATGCAGTGCAATTTACTCAATGGAATTGAACCACTCATAATAAATATATTATTTTTTTATTTTTTGGTGACACTTGACGTGTTAAAAACAGATGTGTTTCTTTGATTATCTCTAATGATAAAAATTTATGTATATATATATATTAATTTAATAGATAAAAATTTGATGCAAATGAATTTTGGGTTCAAACGAATTCTGTGAGTACTGATCTGGTGATGGAATAAAAATGCAGGTAGACTGTCGAACATAGTTTAATTTGCTTAAAAGCCTTCATTGAGCGGTTGCAGGTTTCAGAAGGTGGATGGTAAAGGCAGCTGAAGAGCTTTTTTCAGGTATGGAAGAGTCAACATGGTCTGCTCCAGAGTAAACATGAACTATTGCAAACAGAAGTCAGGACGCCAATACTCTGAAAAACTAAATAAATTATAGCCTTATTGGAAATTCATCTTATAACTCGAAATTTAACTTTTATACCATTACTCTTATTACTCTGAATTCTTGGTCCTAATAAAAATTTCGGATCATAACCATTTATAAAATTATTAATACATATTACAAATACCATAATACTGTACATACAGTTTAAAAAGTACATAAAAACAATGTTTTTTTTGTTAATAAAAATAAATAAGTGTACCATTGCTAATTAACAAAAACCTATTTTGAAGGTATATTATACATATACTTAAACTAGATAAATTGTAATGATTAATTTTAGTTCACCTGTTTCACACCTAATATTGAAATAAAATTAATCCTATATAATAAAAACAAAATTTTAACAAGTGTAAATAAAAATGAAATATATATTTGCTATGAGTAGACATTTTTTTCACACACATTCCACACAAATTCCATATCTGTATGTTTCATTTCTCTTTTTAATTTTTCAAAACATTCATTCGATCTCAACCAAATATATTGATATATCAATGGATCAAAATAATTGTACAAAAATATGAAAACGTGCAGTATAAAAGTTTCATAGCAAAAGGCGAATGAATATAGCGAATTGAAAAGTGTAATAAAAGCATACCTGAATAAAGCCACCCCCATCAGCACAGCAGTTCATTTCTGCCAACGACGTGTTAATGAATGTCTAAATTAGAAAACATTACCTAGTGCATAAATTAAAACAGATCCGCTTAATAATCACAAAGCTGTAAATTATCAATTATTGAGTTTTACGACTTTTACGTCAGAGGTTCATTGTTAGTAATTACATTATTTCCGATAAAAAGCTCGTGGCGTTGATAAGTAGTCGTCCTGTAAAAAGTCATAATATACTTTTGTGAAAAAAACTTAATTGAAACAGCATTAAAACCCTTTGTTTCTGTGATGTGATGTAATCAAATAATCACTGAATTACACATTCATCACAATACTTATGTACACAATCAAAGGGGTATTATTTTATGCCTGAAACCACTGTTGCGGTTGTATTATATATCCCGCATTTTATTATCATAATCATTTTATTTATTTTCTATAGGTACTTACTGCCATTGCTGCCTGTTACATTAAAAATTTTATTATTTGATTAAAATAAATTAAGAGATCATGACTATGGGTCAAAAATTTAGGTAAGGTTAACTAGTCAGAAAACCTTTAAAAATATAGAAATAAAAAGAATAATAGTATAAATGATGAGTTGATTGTTAGTCCAATTGAGGACATATCTATATCTCAGTAAATCTAACTTTTGCAAGAAAAAAAACAGCATATTGCAATTGTAATTTAATTCTCAAAATACACGCTGGTTTTCATAAATTATTTATCAAAATAATTTTGTTTGTAATACCCGATACAGTTCAATATTTATTATTTTACATCATTGATGACAAATATAAAAAGTTTGGTTCAATTATTTCCTGTAATTTTGTTTTTTATTTGAGACATTGCATTTTTTATGGTACAAATATACTAAGGAAATAAAAAAAAACCCAAATATTTAAATTAATAAAAAATTCCCAACTGATGATGTTGACGAAAAGTGTCTGTTTTTGAAGGAATTAGATTAGATATGAATTTGTTGTTAACAAAATAATTACTCAAGGATCATATAAAGGATATAAATAATTTATGATAGAACTCGAACCTGCCTGAGATGTGTATCGACGTTAATTCAATTTTTCACAATTATTTTGCTTTAATATAGTGTTCAAATATGTAAAATATCTGATTGGTTCAACTTATTTCACAAAAATATTATAATATGAATTAACTTTAAATAATTATTATAATATTGGGGTATACTTAGAATGTAATTATGACGTATAAATGTGATGATAATAATAATGTGAGGGGTGTATAATTTTAATTGATGTTATAATGTAGAATGTAGGGTCGATTGATAATGCAGATTCAGGTGCGAGTGTTTGGTGTATGATAAGAAGAGGCAAGCAACCATTAGAGAATATAACCTGGGCAAGCTCACCTGACTCAGCGGATCATTTCATTGTAGCATTACCAAGCCTTTGCTCTCTAATGGATATTATGAACCTGTGTGGACCTCTTTTACACTCACTGTGACAAAATCCACCCTTCTAACTCCTGCTTACCTGCTTGAGAACTCAGGGGTCGTCATTAATAATCACCGTGCCTACTATTTAATACGTAATAAAAAGTGTTATTATTTTATGCCATATTAAATAGGCGCAGACTTCGCTTGATCAGATTAACTCCGAATACTCGTCCGTTCTATTGACGTTTCTTTAATTCATATCGTGAAGTTGCGTGACTAATTTATTAATTAAGCTTCGTCTTTTATGACTTTGATCTCTTGATGGGTTTCCGCATCTGAGAAATCATCTGCAGGGAGTTAGCTCTCTCCAGCATATTAATTAAAAGATAATAAGCCCAAATCTAAGTCTTAAAGCAAAATCCTAAAGCTCTTTCTGTCTCATCTATCTTAAACTCGATGACGCGTGAAACTTTTTTTCAAAAATTTTCCAATCAAAACTTTAATTCCTAGATAAGCATCAAATTAAATTATCTAATTAAGAAATTCTTAAAATTTATGAAACAGGGCTTGTTTGGGAGTGACCTTGTATTGTAACATATAAATGATTGCTTCCTACATCTTAATTTACTTTGTTTTATCTTATATAAATTATATATATACACTCTGTACTTTGTTTTTTAATATTTGTACCTTTTATTTTTGTTATGTCGGTAGAAAAAAGCTCATACGAGCGTTTATATATAAATAAATAAATAATTGTAAATTGATTAAAAATATTATATACCCACCCAGATTTTATACCTTATAATGTCACTTTTCAGCACTTATGGCAAAAAATGCCATAATAAAAACCATATTTTCACTCCTTTCAATTATATTTGGACCCTATTTATAGAAATAACGAAAGATGTAAGATTGCCACATTTTGGCTAACTCCGATAATAACTTAATAACTAAGAAAAACTATCCACTTTTAATCCTACTTTAGGTTTATTATTTATATGCATTTAAGGTTTTTTTTTTAATTATATTCTGAATAAATTTTAAGATAAAAACATCAATTTTGGAAACACAAGTCGAGTTTATCTGGAAGAAGAATGGCAATCCATCTGGTAATACAAAGTCAGCAATGTAAAGCCTCTTTTATGCTCTTCAACCTCTTTGTTTTTCACACCAAATTGGTAGACTTGCTGTTGTGGCATTTTTGTACGGAAAAAAAACAACACACCCTTTAGTATTTATTAAGAGGGAATTTTGTCCTTATTGATCTATTATATGTGAATTAATTGGTGAGCTTACACTCTATATGTATGTGGGATATATTTTTTATTATTATTAATATAGGGACTGTGTATGAAAGGAGCGCAGATAAATTGGCAAAGAGGAAAGTATGGAGACAAAATAATCAGCTCACGAAGATGGTTGCTGGTTAATAAAGGTATCTGATAGCACTAGAACCTTCTCCCATCCTATATTTCCCCCGGGTAGATTGTTTATCTCATATCTGGTGAGATATCTCCTTTGCTGCCACCAGCTGCCACTATTTATTCCGCCAACATTTACCCGATTGCATTCACAAAAAGTGCATCTTTGCTACATTTAATAAAAATAAACCCCTTTTAAATAGAACGTATTTATTTGATTGTGTCGCGGTTGTCAATCCCGCTAATACAAATGGGCGATATGGGCAACAAAAGATAAGCAAATTCGTGTTTGTTGGTTTGGCTCGATTGTCATAAATTGTGGTAACGATCCACGAAAAAAATGGATGGTGCTTAACTGAAAAGTCGTAAAATGGAATTCGGCCTAACAAAGGAGGTTTTGTAACACCACCGCTCTCGTTCGTAAACCTTCACAGAATAATCGTATTGTTCGTCGTCGAGACTGCAGTCGAATATTACTGTCGAAAAAAATAATTAAAAAAAAAATCAAATAAACCGGTCTTTAATACAATCGAATACTACTGTAAAAATATATATTTTATTCGCGGTATAAATATAATATAATATAATATATACAAGATGCTTAGGTTATATTCACTACCATATGTTTTGTGGGTCTGTTTATGATTTATTTCCAATAAAAGTATTTTTCGTGAATTGTTTTAAACGTGCTTTGTAGGGTGGTTGTTGTGTGACACTCCTTTGGTGGTTTTCCCTTGGGAACTGTTCTCCCTCTTGCATTGTTAACATATAAATGGACCGACCAAACTATAACTTTTACAATTTTGACTGCATTTATCCATGACCCGTTTTTCAGAACGTACAATGAAAAAGTTCTCCACTTATGCTGATTGATATTATTATATTTCTAAATCAAATAGGACAGTGAAGTTGTTTGAAAATGTCACACCGTACTTGAGAAGTTGAAAGTTCATTATGGTTTCGGGGTCTCGTAAGGGAAAATCGCAAGTGTACTTCAAAGTCCTCGTAATACACTTAAGACTGTCCACAATCAAACTTACACACATTTCAATTAACGAATTTGCATAAATTGTCCATTGTTCAACCAGAAGTGACGTCCAACTATCTTTTGAAGCCGTTGCCGTGTCAAGTGTCCTTCAAATTGATTATGTTTGTATTTAGTTGATCTCCAAAGAGGCGAAAAAAATTAAAAACCTTCGAATCAGTTTTATGAGGGGTGTGTATATATTTAATAATAATCAATAAATTGGGTAAATTGCAAGAGTGCAAATAACGGAAATTCAGTGGTTATGTATTTGAGGTCTGACCAATCACGATCTTTCATATCTTTTATTGAATTTATTTTTATTCCATGTTATATATTACAGTTTCTTTATTAATTTTGATTTGTACCTTTTTCATATAATACAAAACATCTTGTGAATTAGACTTCGGTGTATAGAATATATAAATCTTTTTACCTATAACTAACATGAGAATAACATTTTTATGTGACATTAGAGATACTTAATAATATGGAAAAAAAATATTAAAAAACCATTTACAGATATGAAGATAAATAAACAATAACAAGAGTAGAGTCTACATTAACTAAAACTACTAACTACAACTAAATTAAACTAAATTTGAATCGTGTGAATTATTTTAAAGTTATCAAATTACACAATAGTAACTTCTTAGGCGACAGCTTATTCCATGTTGGTGTTGTTTCATAAAACAAATTTGGTTACTTATTTATTTGATGCCAGTGCAACTTCTTGGACTGATACTTGCAAGATACAGTGACTATAATATGTTTTTATTATTTTTGTCGTACTGTTGACTCTGTACGTGCTTTTACTTGCCTCCGGGAATATGTCTCTAGTTTTTTTAAATAAATAAAACAGTGGTTTTAATATCGGGGTATGGGTATATAATCTCCTTGTATGCACATATTGATTTTCCACGCAGGATCAAACAGACTAGAGATAGATGCACCCTCCACCGTGGATTTAAACAAAGTGTATTTAGCATAGAACGTTGTGCTGGTTGATATTAGCATTTATTTTTATTTTATGCACATTGTGGAGTATTATGATGAGCAAGGGGCATTCTGATTTGGTGATAAACGAGTGTAGCGTAGTGTAGACCGCATTGCAATTCCGCTAATGCATACCAGACCTACCAAGATAAGCCTTGTACATGCACCAACCACCCTTTATAACACTACACTACTATCATCAACATCATTCTCATCATCACAAGCCTCTCGTGTGTCTGCTTTTTTGATCATACCACACACAGATCAATTATTAGATCACACATTTCAATCAAATGCAGAACTTTTAATTAATTATTCACTTCTCTGGTTTGTTTGAATGAGGTGGTACATACATATCGCCTGCTCCAGCGTATAATATCGTAAGTGCAAAAAAATCTGTGTGCTCTTAAGTCGTTATGGAACTGAGTCACATATTGCATGTATGAAACGTTAAAATTTTCAATCATTATTTAACCTATTAAGTGGGACTTTTTCGAAATAGTAAAATAGTCCTATTTGACCGGCAACTAATGTAGATTCATCTATTATCTATAACACATTTCATGTCTCTGTCAATAGAAGGTATTTAATCGTAAACTGGTATATGTTCTAAATAATAATTAAACCGAGTGACACGTGACAGGCAGTGTTACCAGATTGAATATGTGGCTCATTTTTTATGCACTTACGATATTATACGCAGGAGCAGTCGATATTTATTACTACGCAATATTTTTTAGATATCATGTCTCTCCTATATGTACAAACTATTACGTTATTGTACAAAAGTAACTATTATTTACTATATAATGTATGGTAAAACTAGCGTGTTGCGTGTATAGGCTGGTTTTAATTTGCAAAAGCTTTACTGAAACCGCATTTTTGTCAAAATCCTAATGCTTTTCCGCATAAAGCCTTCCTCCTACTCCTAGGGTTGTCGACATATAAAAATACCAAGAAGAATTATTTCAATTTATTTTAATAAATGTAAAACAAAGCTTGTGGTATATAGTTTATTTATGTCATATAACATTTATTAAACATAACATGTATTTTACATATTTTAACATTATATTAATGCGAAATAATTCCGAAAAAATTAATTAACCTCGATATACCAATAAACACATTATTTGAGATAAGAACAAAAAAAAATTAAAGTGTATTGAAGGGATGTAGTGTAGTAAGTGGATTTCTAACTATCATTCCAAATATCTGAGGCCATACTAGGAGAGGCAGGTTCGAGTCCTGCCTGAAATGATTGGTATATCGAGGTTAATTATTTTTTCGGAATTATTTCGCTTTTGTACACTTTAATATAATGTTAAAATCTCTTATTGGTTCAACTGATTATATAAAATAACATGTTTTTATAAAATAATAATTAATATGTACATTTAACTAAAGCCACACCCATTTGTTTTTATAAAAAAATAATAATAAATTATAATTGCGAAATATATACATTATAATTTGATTAAATATATAGTTTCTTCTCTCCTTGAAAACTGTTAGTTTATAGTTACTGACTCACGCTCGATTAACAATAATATAGTTATAATAGATTCGATGAAAACTCACGTTTATTAATATAAAATGTTTAATTTGTTAAATTTAATATAAATATGCCAAATTAAAGTGGTGTGGTAAAATTATAAAATTGAATAAGTATGATTTTTTATGGCTAATTAGGTAAATATGATAAAATAAAAATGGATGCAACCTTCAGAGTAGCATGACGACTATGGTGATGATGATGATTGAGGAGTGGTTGTATAGGATGCGTAGTGAATACGAGTGCTTTGCATACTGTATAGAGAGTATAAGGCCATTCATAGGAAGCCATTTAACATAATGGAAGCAACTTTGCGCTACCACACCACCATTCTTTCCATATCGAGACTACAAATAAACATCCCCCAACCTGCTTCCTGCTATATTTCTTATTGATATTGTACCGCTAAGAGTGTGCCCCATTGTTGGTATAAAAATATTTATTTTGCACCTACATTTCTGCATGGTTATCTTAAGTGTCTTGCGATTTTAATAATAAAGTGCACTTGCTCCAAATGCACATTGACCCGATCCACTTACCTCTAACTCTATTTTTTTTAATATTAGTTATGTTTTCCTAACAATAATATCATTATTTAAAAATATTGATATCATAATAGTAAAGCATGAACCATCATCGCCTTGCCATTACTGGAAAAACCTAATGCGGTTCGGCAATGTTGGACATTTGTCAGTATTAAAGAAAAAAGGTGAAAAAATGAAAAAAAAAATAAACAGAAATATATAAGAAATGCAACAATATATAATACATATTATAAAAAATATAAAGAACATCAAGAATGCTTAAATATAAGGAATTCTTTCATACTTCTATAAACGCTCATAAGAGATTTTTTTCAACAAAAATGAAAAGTCTATAACAATAAATTATAAAATGTATTATATAAAAATGTATGTTTAAAATTTATATACAGAATGTATAATTAGGTGAAATAAAGTAAGGTGTAGGAAGCAATATATAAAGTCGCTCCTAAATAAGCCCTGTAGGTGGAGGAATTGGTGGAAAAGAGATCATCCAGGTGCGCAAATTCGTTGTAGCCTATTCAAAGGTGAATACAAGAGGTAATTGTATGAGGAATACTGTGGATATATACAGTATTATTAATAAAAAATCAATTTATCAAATACATTAATAATTTATTTTTAATTTCCTATATAGCTTTGACACACGTAGGTGCTTCAATTTTAATTAAGCCTAAAGGTAGAATGTTTTTCCGTAAAATAGCATAGTGTGAAGCAAGTTGATGGGTACAAAAATAATCAGTGTACTGGTGTAATCGAGTGAACTGTCAAAGCTTCACAAATATGACGAATAAATGACTCTCCATCAATACTAGTGTAAAATTATCACGTCAACGGATTTTCCATTTTGCGTATCGCCAAATGAAAAACTACTTGATTGATTGAAATGGAAAAGGTATGTTAGCAGATAATAGGTGTTTATTATTTTTAAATAAAATATACGCTTCGATTATAGTATTGATGTAAAATAGGTATCTCTTGAGACGGGTGCATTGGGTAAACTTTAAGAAGTACTTGTCACTGACACTCCACTTCGTTTCACCCTTGCTCTATCACAAAACCTATTATTGGAATATGAAATATAATATTAAACGGTTAATCATAATGCAGCTGAATATCGAATTAACCAATTAATTCAACAAATAAACTCTCAAATCAGGATAATAAACAACAATTAATAACGCACTAATTTTGTCGTAGCTGGGATATATGGTACTCGTGAGAATTCTGTACTTATCTTATTCGATTGCACAATTATTAAAAAAATTATATGAAGACGCCACCAAGGACAAAATTTATTTATTAATTTTCCTACTTTTACTTAAATAATATACCTATAAATGTACTTTCCTTTTTATAATCCTCTAAGTGTGAATGTGAAGGGTGGTTACTTATTGCAGTCAAATTTAAATATATTTTTATTGCTTGAAAATATTATGTCTTCTGCTTTTAAGGGGTAGTAAAAGGTGTTTTGGTATTTTACAAACCCATCTGATCCTGACATCTGAATCCTGAAGCCCCGTGGGTAGTTCATTGAAATCCTATACGGCCCGAAGGCTTTCAATATTAAAATTCACTTCAAAGATCGAAAATAAATATCTAAACCCGCAAAAACACTACCGAATATAAAAATATTTTTAAATAAAAAATACCTTCATTCTGTAACATCAATGTGTTTTATTTATGAGTCATACAAATTTTCGGATAATCAAATAAAGAAGAAATAATAAAAAGCTAGTCGATCAACAAAAACCAATATACAATGCGATTATTTATAAATTAATATTTACATTTTTAAAACATACTTATTCGGGAAATACATATTTATGTATAAATGTTTCTAATGATATATCTTTTCATTTACAATTTTATAATAATAATTATTAATTTACATGGTTCAACAATGTTTATGGCCGTTACACGATAAGCATTTTTGTTTAACATTCACGCTTACTTTATACAGGTTCGTTTTAAATTACAATAATATTTATAAATCGATTTGAAGGATTACGAACAAACATAAATAGAACATCTTATAAATATAATTTTTCTAGATTTTCAAACATTTTTAACAATCAGCTGGTCATTCAAAAAAAAAAACTAAACGATTACAAGGCATAATGATTATTGAAAAGGATAACATAAATATTTTTGGCACTTTGATAAAAAACATAAATATATATTTATTTGGCACAAGAAGATTAATTTTATTATGAATTATTTTTGAGTAATAAATTATATTTTTCAACATTGAAACGGGTTTTAAAATGCTCGTGTTGTCACTGTCCATTGTTAGTCCGGTATAAAAAATTATCACTAATTTCATAAAAAAACATCAGTTCACCGTTGCGTAAATTTGAACAATCATCATTGCCATTATTGTGATGATAATATTTCGCAAATGACATTCACTAAACAGTCTATTTGAACAGATGGTCCCCGAACTGGGGGATTCTAAAGATCCAGTCTCCTTGCTGACTGAATTCGAAGAAGATCCAGAAGCATCGTTGGTTTCCCTCAACGGAACATGGAAACTGTAAAGACTATTGTCTGGATCTGATGTGTTTTCTTCTGAAGGCTTCTCATCCAGGTCGTCTCTGTCTAATGCCGACTTTCCTCGATATGGAAGGTCCATTTCTATATTCGGAAATAATACGATTATTTTTAAAATAAATATTGAGAGGATTTAAAACTTACCATAGAGCCTGATGTTTCCCTCCGCATCTCCTATAGAGTTTTTGGATATGCATTTGTAGCCACCCATGTCGTACTTATGAATACGTTTGATGGTCAGCCTCATTTGGACGCTGTATAAAGAGCTGCTTGTTTCTGTCATTTTGTATTTCTCGTTGGAAATTATCATTTCACCTATGAAAAACAGAACAAAAAGCTTATTATGGAGAACTTTAAAATAATACGATGCCAAATGTGGTGAGTGCCAAATTAATAAAAACGTCCGACCCTCGTATTTGTTTGCGTAAAGATAAAAATAAAAAGTCCCCAACAATAATAACGGACCATTTTTTTGGCCATATCGCAAATTCCTGGGCCGTCCAGCAGCTTTCATAAATTAAAAACGGTACGAGAGAGGAATGTGAGCGATTTGCCTAATACGCGACAGAGCCTTCCTCATCCAGTTACAATACAATATGCTTGCATAACCATACAGTATTTCAATATACTGATATTAAATTAAATGACAACCACCAAATATAAAAAATTATTTATATACCCCCTGAAGAGCTTTTTCAGAATATTTTTACATTTTTTTATTATTAGACACAATAACGTATTAATTCATTATCTGTAGGTAATCTTAACCACTGATTACACAGTTCACTGACAGAACGACTATGTCCGACTCAATAATCGCCTCAATATTTCATAAAAAAATCAGAGTAAACCTGGTTCAAGAAGAATGATCATGATTTTATTTATATTATTCCCGATCTAGTCGTAATAGTCGATCATTTTTTTGCTTGAAACTATGACCACAGTATTTGTAGCCACGTGCCTTATCCTTTGAGCTCTTACTCTATTGAAAATTTATTAACGTTAACAAATGTCTTAATGATAATTTTACAAATATGATTAAATACAGGCTAACTCTGATTTCCTGGGTAGTAATTTGCACAGAGATATGCCAAAGTCTAACGAATATAGTATATCTCTTTTCTTTATATCGCTCCATCCTCTTTCCTCAAGGGCAATGAAGCGATATAAAAACAATATGTAAGAAACAAACAGTTGAATAACTTTCGATTAATTACAGTGAGGTATTTTTTCTTTATAAGAGTGCATCTATTTCTTACATTATTTCTGTGATTGTAATGATAGAAGTTTACTTTACTATATATTTCGTTCGATTTTAATAATAAAAAATACGCATAAAATAAACCATTGCTGAAGGAAAAATTCTTAGATTCCCTACTTTTATTTTTTCTAATAAAAATGTATAGGTACTAAATGTATTATTTTTATTATTATATCAATTTAAAGGTATATCAAATATTGATTATCACTGGATCTAACAAGAGAAATTTAAACCGCATGAGGGTTATAATATAAATTTGCAAGAATTTTTTTTAGTCTTCTTATTTGATTGAATATATATGTTTTTAGAAAGGCTAGTAGTAGAGTGCATAAAATAAATAATGTATACACACTAGAACACGACTTGGTCTCTAGAGAACACAATGTCTACTGTAGTTCACACTAGTGTATAATTCCAGACCTGAATTACAAAGTCCTCTTTCACCACTGTCCAATTCAATTACATCACTGAAATTCATATAGAGGCTTTAAAACGTCTCCAAAGCATGTCATACATAGTTGATCTGTTTTCGGTTCGTTACTGTTAAAATGTGATGTATTTATTCTGGTAGGTTCTTTACATATACAGAACGAACATCGATTTCCCATTAGTATTAACAGCAGATTTTGGTAGTATTTTATAATCAATGTAATGGGTTAATTTTTATTATTTGAATACGAATTCATGATATAAAATAAGTAATTGTATTGCTCATATTACTATTATATGCTCATATACATTAGTACTATTATAACACAATTTGTTTAACCTTCAAATGAAGGTTTCTTGCAACCAAAGGCAACTTTGTATAGCTATAAGTTTTTTGTTATTTGAGATACCCCAGTGTCACTTTCAGTAGTATTTTATTACTTAAATGGAATGTGAAAGCTAACTTCTATTGTACCCAAACAAATTGTTATTTTAAGCATTATATTTTGTAATTGTTTTATTAATATTGATTTTGTTGTTGTTATTATTTATTAATCTTCAAATTTGTAAATGGGTTTGAATTTTTTCCCCATTCTTTCTAAAATTAAATACTATTATTCATGTCAAATTTAAATAAAATATTATCATGTTAGTTATAGGTAAAAAGATGTATACACTCTGTACACCTAAGTCTATTTCCAAAGATGTATTGTTTAATCAATCAATGTAAAAACTTATGCATCATAAAGAAATTGTAAATAATAATAATAACTTCCATTGTTGATAGACATACAGTACGGTTTATACCTTAGCAAATCAAAGAAGAGCAACTAAAATAAATTAACCCCAATAAGAAGTGCATTAAATATGCAGAAAATACAATAATCCATAATGCTTGGGCTGTTTATCTAGGAGAAAAAATTGTTCAAAAGATCTCAATTCCGTATTATGAAACAAATAGAAATGTAACTTGCAATCACTACTTTACTAGTCCCTTTGAATTTGAAACAAAACAGATTAACAATTAATAGAACGATAAGGAAACAAAACATTTATTCCTAAACATATCCAAGAGTTTTTTGTAGTATCCAGTAGACGGTTAATTACCAATGTGCAATAATATTCAAGCTAGATTCAAAGTAAATTATCGATAAAATAGCTGTATATTATATTATAATTTAATAATATTAAATCTTATTTTTCGATATAACATTGACATTATTTTTTAATAAAAATATCATTGCGTAATGTAATCGAAGCGGTAGATTGTCACAGTATCGAATTTAACTTCATTGATAATGCAACAGACTCTTTCTACCAATTCACATTCGGTGAAAATAGAAAAAAGAACCAATTTGCAGCAACCAATCGCAAACATGGTGCTAATTTAGTTTACATTTTGAAACCTGGTCAATATTATACATGGTGTGAATAAAGTGACCCCTTGCATTTTAAATTTTTTTTTCAGATACTATTACGCTTGGTAATAGAATAATAAAACTATGGGAGTTCTATTTATTTTTAAAAAAATACCACAATTATACAGTATATTTCCCGTAACTTTATACATAGTGATTTCTTTGCATGATTTTGGGTTTAGAAGGTTTTTCATATGGTAATTTTTAGTGATGGCACATTCGTCTAGATATCGTTCAAGGATAATTCCATATACAGTAAAATACGTGGTCTTCTAACAAGACAATGACAATAGCTGGCCAAAACTTTAATAATGGCTAATAGTAGTTTTAATAGTAGTGGTAATATTTGAGTAGCACAGTGAAGAGGGCAGAGGTGGAACAATACGGACCGGCCATATTCAAAGCGGTGTTTTGCTACGACCTCTCGTCTGTTTTTATTCGTTTCCACCCTTTCCATATTATATATAATATTTTTTGCGAAGCTCATATATAAATTTGACGATGTCATTTCCAGGTGACATTAAGCCAGGCCGAGGGGGTGGAGTTTCAACCACCTAATGGCCTCTCGTACGACTATCGAAAAGCCCGTCGACTGAATAAATGTTTCGATAAATCTACATCCTTAACGCACGAAGGATGCGTTTTATACCTGTTTAATATTGATTTACACTTCAGGATTAAAATTGTTTTATGTATTGATAATCTCAATCTGGTCCCAGAATGGACCAAAAAATTGTCCTGTTCTCAATTTAAAAGATAAAATTTTATTCAGCAGGTATTATGAGTATGTTTTCGCCTCCTTTTAACATTATTTATTATTGAATTTTGATTCTTATATTGCTATCTAGAAATAATTACATCCGATTATCAAGGTTAAGCAAAATTGTGTACGGGTAATGCGTAAATGGGTGATCATCCAAAAACGCGTTTGTTGGTTAGGTATTGATTTGACTTGTTTAAAACATCATAAAATATACATTATAATGAGAATTTGTCCATTTTATACGAAAATATTAAATATATTAAATATATTCAAATATTCATTTTTTGATTTAAATTACGTGTTTGAAAAATCAAAAGAGAAATATCTTTATACGAGCAGAATACATTTACTATGTATTTGTGAATAATTCACAATATACCAATATGCTTTTAATTTAATGAAGTGAAACTAAAATAAAATTAACTAACAAATAATTACCTAATAATTGAACACTGTTATTAAAAAAATGTGAAGCTGTGAAGTGGCCTGGGAAACCACTATTTATATGTAAATATTCCCGTATAGTCCACGATAGCCTGGTCAACTAGAAAAGGTATCAATGTATTTATTACGTTTATTAAAGGTTCATTGAAAACAGTTTATCTTGAATGTATATTTTATACAATGTATGTTTGTGTTATAATTTAAGTGCATATTGTATGCAGTTGAGCAAAGCGTCAGTGGTTTCCTGACCCATTTAGTAAGTAAGGTAATATGACATGGGTTTAGAGACCACATATAGATTGCCCTTAGCATGTAATCCCTCCTTTAGGTCAATTCCATTAGAGATGGTCACCTCTGGAACTGACCACCACCCCATATCACTTCCCTCAATCCCTACACTATGAATCTATTGTCTCCATTGTTTTGATGCAAAATCTTCCCATCCCCAAGTATCCGCCCAACATTTATTATACTATTGTATTTCAGTATTTTATTATGTTTAACAAAATATTTGAATTATATACCGAAAATCGCAAGTTTTTCATACTTTAGATAAATTATCCCAGTACACTATTAATGTGCGATATGAAATTTCTAAAAGCTTGTTTACAAAAGCATGTGTTGAACACTTCGAAGTAAAGTAGTTTGTGAAAATGAAGCTTTAAAAGAAAAGCCGCTAGTTTGAACAAGCTTTTTAGTGCAACACGCTACGTGTAACTACATTTATAATACTCCATATGGAAATAATCCCAAATTAGAACTATGCACAAAAAATCTAACAATGCATATTTTTGTAAATAAATTGCACAAACTAGTTTTAATTCAACAGACACATAGATTTTAAAATAGATAAAAACACGGTTGGGCACGAAAGCTTCATTTTTTAAATAGTCGGTAAAAGCAACGTCATTAGGATATTAAATTATATAAAAATGTTTTATAGACACAACAGCGTATTAATTCAGTGTTTATCGGTGATCTTAATTATTTAATATTTACATAAAAATCCAGAATATCAGGGTAAATATGGATCAAAACGGTCGTTCTGGATTATATTAATATTATTCCCGATCCTTGTAATAAATGATGATTTTTTTTTTCTTGACTATATTATTTTGCGGAATATGAACTCAAAACCACAGTATTTGTAGCAACGCGCCGCATTCCCTGAGATATTACGCCGGTTACTATTTTTTTCCCCTCGTATTCATTAATTTTTTTGTTGAAATGGCGCTCTTTGTTTTCGAGGTGTAATGTTAAAAATAAACAATACGTGGATTACACATAAGAGGATTTTTAATTTTACACGACAGTTCAAATTTACCGTGGATATTTTTCACACGTGGTATTGTTCACTATTTTACACTTTTAAAAAATAAATATCTCACTTGTTCTCGCTATGCAGACCGAATTTTCTGTGATCAGTTTTTACATAGGCAAACACACGATTAGCAGGATTGTGATATAGATACGAGTGGTGAGGATGGTAGTGTTTTTAGTATAGTTTTGGCGTAGTAATAAGATATTGTCACATGTATAGGATGGGCACAGCTGTTGTTGTCGTAGAGGACTCTCATTTGCACTGTGTATGCACCTCGACGCAGTAATTGGATCGCCTCGCTTAAAGCCCTCTACATTATTCCAAAACACCATGTACTAGCCAAGTTTTTCCGCATTTACAAATAAAACCATACACACGATGAAAGCCTCCTATTTATACTCGATGTGAGCGTACTGCACAAGATCGTACGCGGCCGTTCGGTAGTCTAAATTACTGTGGCCAACCTCCATTAAAACTAAATTATAAATGCATATCTGCCATGAATTTATCAAGATCCTTGCATAAAACACAATGCTATAGCGGATGTTTCGATATTTCAGTGGTAGAGTGAAAAGACTGCGGCAAATTCGCGTGTGCTTCAATTCATAGGCCAGCCATTGTCTTAATAATGCAAATCATATTGGTTTTTTAGTTTTATTTATATATCCAACACGAGGGGCTTTTAAGCTTTTTTGTTAAATAAATGAACAATTCTTCAAATAGAAAAATATATCCTGTTATTGATATTTTTTATGATGATATTATGATAGCAGTGTACTCGTACACGTTGTCTTACTAGTGAAAATATATTTTCACTCGTGAAAGTACTGGGAGCGACAGTTTTGTAACTTATTTAAATTATTTGTACTTTAAAAAAATAATTAAAATATAAGCTTCTTGTTATATTAAATTACGAATCTATTCTTTCCCACCTTATACATTTTTATCCCATTTCAGAATACAATTAGTCCAGGGTAACTGTTAATCTTTCAAATGAATTGGGATATTATTTGAAAATTCAGTGAGGTATTTTCACTGATAATATATTATGTACAAATGACTGTATATTATATATCCATTAAAATATGCTACTTCGGGGGTAATTATTGATATTTTTTTTATATTGTTTGAATATAAAGCTAAATAGAAATTCTGGTAATGATCTTATTTCCTTATTATCAATATAATTCTGAAAATATAAGTTAGCTGGATTGAGACATTACATACAATTTTTTTAAATTCAATAAAGATTTGAATTCATGACCACTGTATTTGTAGCTATACGCCTCATTCCCCGAGTAATTATACTGATACTTGTAAAAGTAAACCGAGTAAAAATTTTTTTTTTAAAAATAACCATGTCTTTAACAAAATTTTCAGGGTAAAATTATACACACAGAAGTAAGAAAATATACACATTTCAGGTCTTGTAACACGTTGAAATAATAAACACGAGAGAAAATGTTTTAAAGTGTTTAAATCAACAACCAGATACAGAATAAATATTTAATAAAAAACTCTTTTGATCTGTTGAGAGATATTATTATTAAGTTCAATATTTTATATATTAAAAAATTATACCAAAGATACACAATTGAATAATTCACTGTAAATATATTGTTTTGGGTTGAAAAGGTGCCAAATTTTTTGTTCATCAAGATGGATAAAATATGAGTGTCAGAGTGGATATGATGAGGATGAGAAGTGTTATTATGGATGACTGAAGCAATAAATTTTGGGTGTGAAGAGAGTAGGTGTGTGTGGTCGGTCCAATGGTAACAAAATAAATTGGTAGACTATGCAAATTGAAAGCGAATCGTGGGTCACCAGAGGGGATACCATACAAAACAGTATTTCCAAAACATTGATATTACTTTAAATTTAATTAAAAGGCCATCACATATTGTGTGTGATATTTTTCTCTCTTTGCCTAATTATTAATTACTATGGGTTGTGCAAAATTTTAATTAAAACGTTATCATAAAGATACACGTGTTGAAGTTTTTATTATGCGTATATTTTAATTTTTAAATATCATACAGTAATAGGCTAGATTATTTTATACTTTTTTATTATAATAGTTATAGATAAAATATTATTCACAATGGATAATATAAAACCTCTTTTTTTAAAACAAATTATTTATTGTAATATTCTATTGATATTAACGGATTATAGAATTTATTTTGAAATATTCAAGTAAACAATAAATCTAAATTTATAAAAATTTTGGAATCGCAATATGCATACACACACTATGAAAAGGGCTTTATTTTTTTGTCTACTTTCAATTATGAACAATTTGAAAACTTTTTAAAGTAACTAACTATTTGGTTTATTTTGGTAAAACTTTTGGTGAATGTCAAAAAGGCGTGTGCATCGATTATGATGTATGGATTATTTCAATGGTCAAATAATTGTAAGTCTTTTTTCTTAAATATAAGCCAAATTAAAAAAGGAATAATATTTCTTCTACTAAAGAGAATTTATTATAAATTGTTTAAGATTTGCAAGTTTACAACGAATGCTTTCACATTTAATACCAAATATTCTACCGTTTCTTTATTCGAGCAATAACATTTTTTTTTGTGATTATGAATTAGATGTTTTTAAAAATCAATCCTTATTTTTTTAAGATTATTATAAATGTCAATGGATATTTGAATTTAAAATGTTTGAGGGACTTGCGTAAATGCGTGTGTATGACGTATAGTAGGGGACGAGGGCAGCACTCACTCTATGGTCGATCCTTAATTATTATTTGCATATTTCCACAGCCAGAAACCAGATATGTTATACCAAATGTATCACTATACTTATGTCATACTGCTCTAAACCCCAATTATCTCTTGTTCGAAACATTAAAACTGATGTTCTATGATACTGACTCACATGCTATGATAAAATTATACGTACTCTGCGTTTCTTAACAGAAAATGAGTCTAATGATAGCTATAACGCATTTCAGTCACAAAAACATAATTTTGTGTATTTTGTTTTTTAATAAGATTTATTTAATGATATAATTTGATAGTGGTTAATGAATAACTTACCAGATTCTCTGGTCCAGTAGTTTATGGCTTTTGGGGAAGCCTCCACGTAACATTGCAGAGTTACATCTGTTCCTGGTGGAGCTCCTACCAGTTGGTTAGGAACCTGGATTAAGGGGTGGACTGTGAACAAGGAAATTAATTAAATTAATATTGAAATGGCAGAAAATTTAAGAAAATCTGTTAAAACATCCCACTATCTTCCCTGCGAATGGAGTCATTCTGTGTAAACGATTCACAAGAAAACCATCAACTCCATTAAGGAAATGTCGCAAATGAGTTTTTGAAAGAGGGAGAAGCGAACAGACTTTGCCGAGTCCGCGTCTCGAAATGAATGTAAAAGTAATTATTATGAGGATGAAAGGAATGAGACAGTCGCAATGTAAATTCAATAAAAATTCATCCAATCTTAATCAGATATGATTTCAATTTCAAGCCAGATATGCCATCGACAAGTGAATAAAAAACTTTTCCTATTTATTTGATTGGCATGGGGAGTTGGTTTGTCAGAATAGGGGTTGACGGAGGGAGGTACTTGAACAAGGAATTCCTTTCGGGCTTTGCAGCATTTAATTGATACGGTAATAAGAGGGCAAATTAGAAAAGTTTTCTGTCGTATTGGCATTTCTGAGAGATTTGAACCATTATAATGACTTATGGGTTTATAATCAATTTAATGAAATTAATTGTCATTTCTAGCATACAGAATATTATTTTTGGATTTTTTAAAGAATAATATACTCACAATGGACATGCAACATCATCCTTTTACTAACAGAGGGTGGCACTCCATTAGCAGCTATGCACAAGTAAGCTCCCATCTCCGATCTTGTCACTTTGGTCAAAGTCAGCATCTCACCTTCTATTGATTGAACTGTGAAAACAACAAAAAAATTAAGATAAAATATAACTAATATAATCGGTTTTAATGGTTTGTTTTGTTAGTCTCAGGGGATTGGAGCTCGGTTGTCTATTTTAAAAGTAACTTTTAATGGAGCGTTAAATTTTTAAGTGTCCGTTTTAATTTTACATTAACCCGGAGCGACGCGAGAAGTCTGATTTAAGAAGATTCGTTGAGGCACCAGTATGAAAACAGTGAGTCCATAAATAAGGTAATTCTAAGAGGAGGCTTTTGTCCTGTTGCCGTCAGCTCCTTCAAAGTGAAAGATGTCAGGAATCTTAAAAGCGTCTCGTCGCTTCGCATGACTACGACTAGATCGGATAATTGTCATTTTGTATTCTTGGGGCGTTTGACGGATTATTCATTGTTTAAAATTTAAATGTAAAATATAGCTATATTATTGCGATGAGATTAATACACAATGAAATCCAATTGATAAATGTAGAGTAGGCGAATGGTGATAAATTTGGTTGATTGACTCCGGTTGTAAGGGGTGTAATCGCAAGAGCATGTTTAATCATCCTTTCTCTACGCTACGGATGGCGGGTTGCTACAAGGTTGAAACTTCTACGCTATACTACCCCTCTACGCTATTCGCTACGCCATCGTAGAACCCGCTACGCCGTTCCGCACTGCAGAGAAGTGCAACCACAGTTATCACATTACATTTACACCGATACACAACTACTTATTTTATTTAAAAAAATAATAAATATTTTTAAATACAAATGACATTTCTAAAATAAGTGTCTTGTATTATTATTGATAAATGTAGGAATTGATGATTCAGAAACTGCACCACCAGAATTTACCATACCCATCAATCATAAAAAAGTCTATATTTATAATAATATATTAGGTTTAATAAAATCACAATTTTATGTGGTTTATTGCATATTTTAATTGAATTGAATATATTTCTGTCTTAATTCAAAGGTTGAATGCAACTGGTGTATGGTGGTGAATCACTGAAGTCTTTGTGAGTTGGTAGTCAATTATTCTAGGCTCTTGGGGTGGAGTTGTCCGGGCTAATCCGCAAGGATTACGCCTGAAGGGGGATTGAAAGGAAGAGAGCCGCGAATTAGTCCGCAAGACGTGTTGACTTGTCGATAATACCAATTTATCACTCTTCCGTATCAATTTGATAAGCCATTAACAATCCAAACCTGATTAGTTTTCAAGGAATATATTTTACGAACCCTTCGATTTTCCTTGAGGACCTCCCCTAGCGATGATATCTCCAGCATCTTCTCGCCTCCATACAACCTTAGGCTTTGGATGACCTCGGGCTTTGCACATTAGTTTAGCTGATCCTCCTTCTGGAACCATCATGTCTCCGGAGGTTTCTTCTGATATGATATCTGGAGGTATCACTACTTCTAAAAAGGCCGTCTATATACAAAAAAAACATTGTAATTTCATTAGTTTATAATTGTGGCTGATTAAACGCAATAAATCTGAATTACTTATTTTTAAATTCGATTTTCATGGGTTATCTAAAATGTCATTATCCGAGTTCTGCTTTTTATCTATTCAATGATAGGTTCCTAATATTTATTAGTTTTTAAAAATGATACAAACATTACTTGACTAATAATGTAATTTTATTTTTTAATAAAATTCAGAGTGTTGTTTTTAGTCGAAATGTCCTAAATTATTTGATTTTAAAAAAAAAAAAAGCCGAGCCGCCTTGTGGCCCAGTGGTTAGTGTAACGGATTTGTGAAGACTCCCGGGTTCGATTCACGGCACCGGCAAAAACGGTGTCCACTGGCTTGACTTTCTATATCTAGTGTAGCAAACTAGATTTAAAGGACTAATTGCTGTGTGATGGCCTGGGAAACCACCTCTACTATATTCTCCCGTAAAGACCAAGGTGGCCTGGCCAACCCCTAATAAAAAGGGACTCCCGTCAATAGGGAAGGTTTTACAATATTTATTTATTAAAAAAATACATTCAGTTTATTGTTAAACAAAGTATTCTATCAAGTCTACATAAATTACAAGTGATGTTTTTTGCAATTTTCGGAAGTATATTAAAACATATTTATGACCGTCGAGTGGATTTCAGTATATATTTGTATGTACGAGGTTTATGATTGAAATTTATGATCATACCTGCATTTTCATGGGGTCAGTGTTGACCTGGCACATGTACTGTCCTCTGTCTTCTCTCTTCACGCCTCTAATATTTAAAGTCCAAGTGTTGTAGTCATTATGGGTAACTGAGAGCCTTGCATTATTAGTTATGACGTGTTCGTGTATCGCCAATATTGCCTTCGTGTCAGCTTTAATCCAGGCCACCTTCGTGGGCGACAATAAAGTTGCGGGAACAAACAATGATCATTTAAAAACACGCTCATAAACCAGCGCGAATAGACATTAAACTTTAAACAAAAAAAACCTTACCTGCTTGTATTAATGCTAGGAATTTTGAAACTATTATTATTACCAATGAGTTGAATTTATTATTTTAATAAAAATTTATACATCATGTGGTATTCTAATAGGATAATGACCACTATTAGAATATCATTTAAATTAATTATTATCTTTATATTGATGGTATGACTAATTCTTTTTTTTTAAATTCTTTCGTCGTACCATCAATGACTTAAAAATAGGTTTTATAATTTAAAAAAGAAGTGATAGTATTCATACCAGACAATTAATAATAAATAGTACATAATGCAGAACCAGTGTGTGCATTAAGGGTGCAGGTGCTAAAATAATATAGGGTGCGAATATTTTCAATGCAACAGTGTGCGTTTCGTAGCATTTTTCGTGCAAATTATTAGAACATAATATTTTCAGGGGGAAAAAGGTGTAGAAATGCGAAACAAAACAAAAACCAGGAGGCAAGACAGGGGTAATGGGATTTATGGGAATTGGGGTGCGGGGGTTCGTTTCTCTCGTTCATTTGCTCGGTCAAATCGCAATTTGATTAGGTGCTTCACATTATATAATATAGTATTTTTACAATTATTTTAAAATACACTCTATTATGCTATAGTACAATCGTTAAACTTAAATCGTGCTTAACGATCGTTTGATAACAAAATTGAGTGTACAATTTTATATATTATTGAATGTGAACCTGTGCTGTCTATTTGTATTTAGTGCAAATAATCTAAAATTACTCACGTGACGTAACGACTTGTGCTAATCTCTACGTTGTGCTTCTCAGGTACAGGTGTGCCATTATAATTATTAATATTTACTATATATTAATACCATTCATAATTACAGGTGCAGGGATCCTTATTTCAAATAATTGCCAATCGGTCGTCGTTTATTCGATTGCATGTAGAGTGAGAGAAGAGCGCTGTAATATTATGTGCTTGTTTTTTTGTGAAAAAAATCAGTGCACCAGCTCTAGATGAGCCAAAACCTGACAAATACGATTATTGGTCTTATAAATGGGTAACTAAGATACACAAAGATGACGTGATTTATTCAAATTAAATGTTATTTGTTTTAATTTCAAATAAAAATTTGTATGTTGTAGATATTGTGTTTAAAGGCGGGTGATCTTAATTGGAGGCGTGTAGCGTTTATGCGCTTCAGTACAAAGTGGCTTTGTATCCAGACATAGAAGGCAATGCATTCTGTTTCCTAACTATACAAGGGAAAAGTTTAGGCCTGTTTGACTTGAAACTTGACTTTCTGAAAAGTGAAAAACGAATTCTGTGAGAGACACGACACTAAGCAAAGTGTTCTCGGCCGTCTCAGTGCACCAAAGTGGATGCTCTATTCTGTAAGCTTTTCAGACTTCACAGCTACACTTCTTCTTCACTATTATTCACCCTCACTGACTATTTCAGCAATCAATATTTTATTTTTTTCAAATTACGTAGCTCAGTTAGTAGGAGTATGGCTATAAATACCGTGGACTTTTTTTTCAGAAATTGAAACTAAGAGATAAGATATAATATTGTTAGAATCACAATGGACCATGTTTATAAAAGTTTATCTATTTTTTTGTTTACCAGAATAATTACAATTTTGGACAGAACAAAGTCCATATTGGTAGTTTTAATCGTCAATAGCTTAAGTTCATAAAAATTAAACCAACATAACTAAATATTTAGGTAAACGCATCTTACAGTGTATATTAATAAATACAGTGTATATAAAATACAATAAATAATGGAAATTATTGAATCAATAACATAGTCCAAACTTAAATAATGGATGAATTCCTTCCTCGAATATTAATATGTTTATTGCAAATTTCACTATTTATGTAATTGTTATCATGTTATCAAGTTATTAAAACAATCGAGATAAACCACGAAGAGAACTGCTTGTTCTTGTTGCAGAAATATATTCGATAAGACTTGAATAACATTATATTAAAGTGTATTAAAGATAAATAATTCCGAAAAAATGAAGTAACCTTGATATACCAATCATCTCTGGCTGGACTCGAACCCGCTTCTTCTGGTATGGAACCAGTTGCTCAAACCACTATGCTACCGAGATATTTGAAATATTTTTTCGGAATTATTTAGCTTTAATACACTTCAATATAATGTTAAAATGTGTAAAATCTCTGACAAGTAACTGATTTCACAAAAAAAAAAAAGATTATATGAATCATTTATATGATTTTATGAGAATTTCTCTACAAAAAAAATATGGGTACCAATTCATACTCTGTAAGATAATTGGATTTTCATGGTTCATATATGTTTTATCAATGAATATTAATAGTGTGGTGAATGTGTGTTTTATTTCAGCGCTCGTTTGTGTGTTTTATTTTGCAATCGATCGACGAACCATAGAATGTAATTTTGGTTGGTACAGGTTGCATGGTCATGGTGCTCTTCATTCAGGTCCCTAAGCTGGTGCAGTTCGATATAAAGGTGTCTATTACGTGATATCGGATGCAATAGTGATAGTGTTAGAAGAAGAGAAGAATCATAACCAGAGGTGCCATTTGTGCACATTGTGTTGCTCTACATAGTGTGTATATATAAGTGGGTGAGTGAATACCGGTGCAGATAGATCTTCGAAGATAAATAGATAGATAGATAGATAGATAGGGTGAGAGAGACGTTATATTAGTGTTTGATAGAGGCAGGCATTTAGACATTGGATTGGATACACACCCTGGCTGTGGCTGAATCGCCACTCACCCTGTAACCTCCCAAGTTATTCACTACACATGTGAAAGTTGCATCGCGCCCTTGAGCTATCGTCACGTTCTCCAGAGGGTACAGGAAATCAGGCTCGAATCCGAGGGCTGTAATACAAACAAACACGAATTAGTTAAAAGACATTCATATTACTAGCGTGATAGCTCAGGGGTTAAGACGCGTGGCTACTAATTTTTTTAATTGATTTGATCGGTTATTACGACTGGGAGATGAATAATATTAATAAAACCCCGATCGATTGTCTTGATCCAGGTTTACTCTGATTTTCCTGGATTTTCAGATAAATACTGAGGCGATTAAAGTCGGTCAGAGCCGCTCTGTCGGTGACCTGTGTAACTAGTAATAGTTAAGATGACCGACAGACAATTAACACGTTATTGTGTATAAAAAACCCTCTCAAAGAAAGCTCCATCAGAGATGTAGGTTCAGTGGTATTCTAGACGACGTTTTCTCTTAATAATTTTACAAAAAGACATAATTCAAGTTATACAAAACAAGTTATAGGTAAAAAGATTTATATATTCTGTACATCTAAGTCTAATTCATAACATGTTTTGTATTATATGATCAATGAGAAATTCAAATTCAATAAAGAAATTTTAATATATTTATAGCACATCAATCATGTATCTTCATTTATCAAAATAATAGGTGGTTGAAAAAATCACACATTTAATACAGTAATTTTTAACCCAACAATTCAATAATACAAATCTAACAAAATATAACGTTAAAAATATTTTATTAAAGCACTTTGCTCAAAATTACTCAATTACAACAGTGTAGTTACCCAACCTAACCACAAAACTAAATTGATCACAAAAAGTAATTTTTCTTATAAATTTTACAGTCTCATTTGAGATTTTGTAATAAAACAGTAGGTAATTTGAATCAATCAAAATATTTTTTTTTTTTAAAAAAAGTTCAAAAACTAAAAATATGTGTCGATATTTATTAAAGTTTAGATAAGTCATTCAACGTTTACTAGACATATACATAAAAAGTGTGAATTTGTTTGTGAAGTGCTGCAATTATCTGTAAGTATAAGAGAGTCGATCATAATATTATTAATTTTGTTAACCTATTTTTTGGTAGAAATAGTATTATATTATAGCTATTTTGAATATTTACAATAGGATAATGATGAGTATAATAATTTATGATTAAAAGGAAAGCCGATGAATGCCATAAAAAGCCTTGAAGAAATATGATCGCATGATTGGATGCTTAGATGGCCAATGTTATAAATGACTGTAATTCTGTAAATGAATAGCTTCGCAATGATGGCAAACAGTTTTTCAGGCAGTCAATTTGCATGTAATTTCATGGACGTAAACGATGGCCATGATAATAAATAATAAACGCAGCCTCAGCCAAAATGCTAATTTTCCGGGTGTTTCTCACCTGCCGTTGCACTCGTTGAATTTAATTCGAAAAGTTTGCCGGTTACGTTTGAATAATTTCGAATTCAAAGTACACGAGGCTCGTTCAAAGTTATTCAATTTGTAGAGACGCTTTCATCTCTCTCTCGATACTGTAGCCGTTTGTTTTCGATACGGATTTTATTTGCTACCTCATTGATTTGAAAGACTCAAGAGAGTATACGAGACCTAAAATAAAACTGCCTTACGATTTTTGCTCTTTGATCACCAAATTTATGAATTTATACCTGGTTTATTTTTAATCAACATTTAAATCCTACGAATGCATATACAAAAATACAAGTATACTTTTTAAACCACTTGTGTATACAACGTGCTTCGAGTAAACAAACTGACTGAGTAAAACACTTTTTGGACAATAATTTAAAAAAAATAAAAAATTATGCAATGTACATATTTATCATTCAATTCATGTTTGTTTTTCAAAAAAAAAAGTATACTGTTATATCTTTATTGATAGTACGTGTCAATTAATACAACATCACACGAAATAGAATTTTGATTTCTATGTATACCTAAGTTTAGTGTTTTATTTATTCGATATTTTTGAATTTGAATAAAACCAAAATCATTTTAAACTCTATTTGAATAAAAAAATATTTATCATACAAGGTACAATCAAATAACAAGGTTTTGTACTTTAATTAACCATAATTTAGTCAAGTATACGCTCCTGACATTTTATTGCCCAATCAACATATTTAATTATGTAAAAAAATGTATTGATTAAAATAATAAATAGGGATTTGTTTATATTGTTTGAAAGTTTCACAAAAAATATAAAAAATAGACAACCCAATTGTTCGTAATCAATTTATTGTAAAATTCAATTGAATAAATGATTAAAATTTATACGACTAGCAAATAGCCAAATTATTATAGTATTATAACGACCAGGCATCCATGCTCAATAATTTCATGAATATTATATACTATATCCAGTATTAGTTACCAATGAACAGAAATACATAAACATAGTTGTACTCCTTGAAGTGAAACTTTAAAGTAGCTCCAAAGTTTGTATGTATATTTAAAAATAGTTGGAAACATTTTGAATATGACTTGAATAACTTTTATACGGTATCGTGTCATAGCATTACGGTACAAGGTTTCTATTTTCATGGCAACTTCTTGGTTCACTTCATGCATACAAACCCCAAACACCGATCAACATGTGATCACATGCATTGTAAAAAATCAGGTCTTTTCAACCAATTAAATTATTGACATGATTATAATCATCAATTATGTTTTTTGTGCAAAGTTAGGCCATATCGAGTTTTAATTATCATTTGGTAACATCGAAATGATATAAAATTAAATAAATTTATGATATTTTGGTAATCCAATATTACAATTTTTTTTACCACAAATATTAAAAATGATAAAAACTAGGTTTTAAGTCTGAGTGCCTCATATATACATTAGTATTTTTTTTATTATGTTAAGACTTACTTCATAGTTCTAATTCACATATTACACATTACAATATCACCAAAGATAATCGCGGTGAGTTATTTATTCTATGCGCGTATAAAAAGTTTTACATTTGCTCTATAAGCACGAAAAATAATGAGTTTTTAAAGTATACCTAACTACTAATTTTAAATATGACATTATATATATATATATATATATATATATATATATATATATATATATATATATATATATATATATATATATATATATATATATATATACAAAATAAATTTAGTTACAAAATGCTTTTTTAATGAGGTAAAAAGTGACAAAAAAATTTAAAAGGTGAATATACAAATATTATAATTGTTGCCTTACAAAGGTGATTATTATACATTAGGTCATATTATATACAACAATATAGTCTTAAAACATTATATATTTATTTCGCATTTGCACTATTATAGTCATTTACAAAACATATCTTTATTTTTACAAGATTTTCTCATAAGCCGATTAAATGAAAAATATTGTTTTATGGGCATAAATCAGAGATTCAATTATCAGGCTAAAAATTATTACCTTCCATTTAGGCTATGGTGTCTTTTTGATGTGATAGTTAGGTGTGAAATGTATCAAAATTGGTGATGCCTGGAATAAGGGATGCATATTGCATAGCAGGTGCATGTGACGGCCATCAGGGGCACTTACCCTGTCACCTACACTGCTACGACTACGACTACGACTACCCTAACTATCAACCCTAACCTAACCTTTGGCCCCAAATACCTGTTTATATACCTTGTGTGCATCTCTAATAGTATACCTACCTCTAATCTACTTATTTAATAAACCTTCCCATCGATATCTCTCGGTTTGATTGATTCCTAATTGAGACACTATAGATTATTACATCCATGGATAGTCCCGCACAATAACTGGATGGTATGGGAAGAATTTATTTATTTAATTACACTTATATCTACTATACTATCGAATTGTACGAGAATATTATTTTTTAGTATTTTTTAATAGTGAATATTTATTCATTAAATTAAGCGTGAAAGGAGATTATTAAAAACAAATACAATTATAATACATATGTATATAGGTATTTGAAATTAAAAAAAATCAAGACTATCGAAATTCCAGTATGTACTTTTCGTTGATTTATTTATCAAGGAAAAATAAATCATCGATTTTTAAATGTATTACATAAAAATTCAATATAACACACCCTGTATGGTTTTATGATTGAGATTGTTATTGTAGCGTGCAGAATATTTATATAAAATATCGATCAAACAGCAATAAATATCATCATAAACCAATTTAGGTTTGATATGTTCAGTTGTATAATATTGTGAGGTCAATAATAGGATATTTGAGTATAGGGTTGTGAAGGGTGGTAGTATCTGTAAAGGAGCATCACAGCACCCTATATCACGCCTTTCCATTCGGGATTCCTCGCGGGCCGCTACGAAATCCACTTAAAATAGTTTAAGACTTGCTAGAACCCCTACATCCGTTCTAAGGGAGACTCTACCCCTGAAGCCTTCGCAATACCCTTGTTGACCCCTTTGCACCCCCCGATACGCCTTTTGCCTCTACTGAATAAACACTCCACAAAAATATAACAAAACAATAACACTACTTCATGATAAATGAACTGTGATATATTATTATTTTTTTAAATTATTTATTTCGTTTGATCTTCTTCGTTGTTTAGTAAACATAATATTTATGAATATATTATTTTTTATCTGTTTAGGGGGCATAATAATTAAGATGAGGTAATGTATCGTAAAAACACAAAATAAAAATTAATTAAAACAATTTAAATTATTGATCGCGTTAACTTCTTGGTGGAATTCCATAGTTTAAAGAAAGTTGAATACCACAATTTAAAGAAAGTTAGTTGTAGTTATAATATAGTGGAAATTACAAAGTTATTTCTTTAAAACAATTTTAACTTGTCATTCTACAATAAAAAAGGCTATAGCTTGTACGAAAGCCAAACAAAAGAATTACACCTATACTGTTTATTTATAATTTAGGTGAAATATTGTTGCTATTATTTTAAATGAATAAAAAATTAATTTATTTGGGAAATGCTTATGACTTATTCGAAAATTTCCGTAATAAAATTAATGAATCAATTTAAATTAAATACTAATTTTAGAGACATACCTATCTTATCTACACTAATTACTATTTAAATTAATATTACAGTATGTTTAAATGTTTTCTTTGATTCGAACTGAATTTATCTTAATTTATTCGTATTGAAATTTTTTGACAAGACTAAGTAAGCGATTTGTTGCTTACTGTCTGAGGTAAAAACAAGGTTATTAGAGAATCTTCGTGTGTAAAACGGGTAGTAGAGTTTACGAGGATACGTGATACTTTTGAGAATCGGGATGCTTTTAATAGAAGAGGTGGTAAGTGGCATCACTGACGCACGAGTCCTTCTGTCACGTCCTTTGCCGATAACGGAAATCATTTGAGGATGTGCGACGAATGCAGACAAGTTTGTTGTATGTCGAAAGTGAACCATGTCTGTCTGAATTTGAAAGGAATATAAAGGTTTCAGCCCACCCTAGTCCTTCAAGGGATATCGTCATAGAATGAAGCAATGTTGGTCTATTGAATGGTATATGCATAAATATTTCTATCAAACTTAAATAGGCCTAACAATATATACAATAAAACAATATCTTTATTAAGTGCGTATCTAGTTCAAGGGTTCTATGGGGTGAGTGACGATGGGCTTACATTTGAGGAATGTTGAAATCATCCCCCGTCGACCCCTATTGAGTATATCATGTTAATAATTTCACCCCGTAGGAAGGAAGTTGTAAAGTTGATTTGTTGATACACATTCACATACACGAGTATATTCCAAATATGAGGTTATTGTCTTCAACCAACCCTTATGGATAGAAGACCCTTAAAATTTATGACACATATAAAATTATCAATATTTTTATTAAATTTGTTTTACGTTTGAATGATGGCATTTTCGTGGTTGTCGGGGGCGGCTTTTAAAGGCCTATTACGCAGTGTTTTGGCTGTGTTTCCGTCATGTACAGGGTTGATTCTGTCGTCGTTCTTTGTCGATTGAAAACAAATTGAAAAAGAAGTGAGCCGAGGTCGGTATTCATTAGAGAAGCGAGTTTCTTGGGCAGATCGTTTAGATGTCGATTTCACGGTGTCAGCATCTTCGTCTCTTTACTTCTTACACGGACGATCCTAAAGTAAAGCTTCACTTTTCAAAGTACTAAAACTACACTACACTTAACTTCAACAAAGTGATAAATTCCTTAACGCATTACAAAAGAAATCTGATATTTATTTTGTAGTCTATGTAATTATGTCATTTAACAAAAGAAATATCACTTTTTATAAAAGATTTTTTTGTAGGTGCGTATATCGCTCTCATATAATTACACATTATTTATATTATTATATATTTTTCAGATTTTATTATTATGAGCAGGTTTTAGCATTAAATCGGGGAATGAATTTGGAAATATATATAGATTATAACCGCTCAACTACTACTAATATCGTTACCATTTATTTTATTTATTACATTGATTGACTTAATGAATTTTATTTAAATGAGATTTATGATGCTCTGCTAAAATGATATTGAAAGAATCAATAAATTGTTTTAGTAATAATTATTGCAAATTATTATTAATTGATAATTTATTTTGGATATAATAATAAAACATTTTCTAATCGACCATTTTAAGTCAGGTTTATTTCCAAATTATTTAACTTTAGGTAGTTCAAATTAATTGATTCATTATTTATTAAAAATTCGATAACAGGTTATCCGAAAAAATTTCTAAAAAAAGTCTATTCTATGTTACAAATTACACCCTACATACATGCCTACATACCAATTGTGTTAATTTGTACATAGGATTTGTTTGAGTGCCCCAAAGGTTTGCTTTTTTATTTATTTATAATTGTTTTTATTACATTTTGATCAGTTTGGTTTTCTAAAAGACGTCAGCGGTTGTGTGGAAGAAGACAGGGGTTGAAGGAGCGACAGACTTAGGCGGTAATCGGCTTAGCAAGAAGGGGTGAAATTTTGTCGTTGGTGTAGCACGAACGAATTTGTATGACAAAGTTGTGGCCTGCACTTGTTTCCATACAACTTTTCCACCATGACAACGTGCTATGGAATATTTTTCACTGATAATGTGACTACAGAACATTATAGACTACTACGATACCACCTATCTTGTAAACTCCTTCTCAATAAAACTCAAACCGCGCGGGATTCAGGGCGTACATACTGTTTAATAAATGTGTTTCATTGTATTGTGAATGGGTAAAGTTACAAGTGTGTAATATTAGATGTCGTACATTTATAATGTGCTCTAAAATCCCACCCCAAAATACTATCACCGTATAACTGTAACCTCACTCTAACACTTCATTTTTAATAGGTCTGATTCGTCCGCTACGTTAAAACACACCAGTCACTCTATTGTAATAATTTAATCTAAATGCACCTGCTTCAATGTGGTGGAATTCCGACTGAAAGCAATTCGCATGTTACGGTTCGAGTCGTATTCAAAGTTTATAGACTGAAATGTGTTTAACGATTTGACAGCGGAATAGTGCAGGCACGCGACTTACTACCGCGAAAACGATCTACATTTTAATTAACACATAATTGAAAGCCTTCTAGAATTGTCAACGTACCGATAAAATGAAATTGAGTCTCTTGTTTGATACGGGCAAATTTTCAATATATCATATGAATTCAATAAAATATACGTTATATATATATATATATATATATATATATATATATATATATATATATATATATATATATAGTAAGTACTTCATAACTGTAGAAACAACACTTAATAGCGAAGGTTTTAAGATAATTATTATCAAAAAACCCCCTTATTCTACATTTGTCCATAAAATTTGTTATTTAATTGTTTTTAATATAAAAAAAATGTTTAATATTTAAAGTAATTTACTTTGAAGGGCAGTAGTACTTGCTTCCTGGTAGGGAGGCTATATGGGGTAGAGTATAAGCACCCCTCAACGGGGGTGGCACTGGCACACAGGGGTAAGAGAATTTCAATTTGAGATAAGAATGTGTCGAAGTAGGAGGGAAACAGAGAGAGGTTCCACATCATGTGAAGTCACGGCAAAATTCAGTCAAATTTCCGAAATGTCTGCAGCCGCCAGTACATTTTTGAATAAATATCTTCTATAACTGTTGTTCTCAAATATTTTCTTAAATGAATTTATGGTTACCTCGTTATAAATATTACTCACCCAGAGAGCTATTTCAATATTGAGTAGGTACATACATTTCAATGTTATTGTTATGTATGCAATGCCGGGGAAAAGATATTCATAGCTTACTTTTATACAAAGAGTGCATTTTCAAATAAATAACTTGGAGACGAGATGAACAGAGGGGAGACGTGATAAAATAACACCGAACCTGGAAAAGGCGTTTCTCTTAAACACATCAAGGACCACTACACTATTTTACAAAGGACTATATACTAAACTTACTTTACTTTACTCCTAACTTTGCCTATTATCCAAACTTGCTTTGCTTACTCACTGTTTAAACGTAGACTAAACATAATCATAATTGCTGTATCAGCACTGATGCATGATATTGAAACAATATTAGTTTTTTTTATAATTAAATAAAAAAAGTTGACCTACAAACTATCTACACAATGAAACTATTTCGTAAATAGGATGATGATATTTAGGATAATACATGCTGACCTACATATTTATAATGATAAAACCTAATTGATTCTTTATTGATTCGGATACAAAAGACGGCTTTTCCGCTTTAAAGGTTAACGAGATTAATATCGCGTAACGAAATTTCTGAAAGCCAAAGTGCTTTTTCTTTCACCTGATTATCTTACGTCACTTTCCCTTTGTTTTACATTGCTAATAAAAACAATGATATATTTAAATTTTAATAATGTTTAAGAAGACTCTTTAAAGGGATCAAAATCTATATGGTAACAAAATGAGGGATGTTGTGCTTTTCACATGACTGGCAAAATTCTTCGACAAAACCCAAATCACGGTTCTTGTCATCAGGATTTTTTCCCTTTCACTACTAATTAAAATATTTTTTTACGTATCACGTATGTGAATTTCACCATGATGATAATGGATTGATTAATCATAAATGAATTCATGGTATGTAATTGAGGCAATTTTGCCAAATGTGTTTTATTATTCAGATTACTCTCAATACCTAACTATTTTGTGTTAAGGTGTGTAGGTAAAAAAGGTGTGTGGGTAATATCATTGATAAAATAAAAATTAAATATTGCTATTATTAAGGAGTATATTTCATATTAAAAGCAGTTTATAACTGTTTTGCATTAAAACAATACAAGATATTATAGTGTAGATATTGTGTAGGTCGGCCTTTTCGCCTCGTAGCTCGTAGCTTTTGTTCACTTAACGACATTTAGGAAGAAAAAAAGAGTTGGTAGGCCGTATCGCCGCCTACAGTCACCCCCATCCCCTATTGTGAAACACCCTCCTACTTGACAGACTCGTAAAATTATAATCGCTCGTGTTTATCTACCTTCATTTCTTCCCCTCTGCTCTAAGAGTACAGCTGCCAATGCGTCTCGACACTTCATCCCCGACCCCGTATCCAAAATATGCATATTTTTTATTATATTAAAAAACATAATTAAATAAATTATCAATAAAGACATTTTTTGTTTGAAACCCCTGAGGTTATGATACGTTTTATGTCACTATTCTATACAAATACATAAACATTTATCAAAACGTTCAAACTAACATATATTATATATTACATGTTTCGCGTAAGAACCTTGATTTGTTTATTATTTTATATTATTATTCATTAAACTAATTAGTATAAAATATTATTTTTATCCAAATACTTGAAATATTTTTAAGTATTTGATAAAAAATACTTAGAGCATGACATGTTTTGAAAAGAGACTCCATCCCCTTCAGTACGACGTTAAATGATATGCCAGTTGTTAGACGCTTCATTAAAGCTCTATCAAAAGATTGAGTACGGTCTTTTCAGTTGCTACACGGAAAAATTATTTATCCCCACGTCGAATAATTAATGTTAGCTTACGCTCTTACTGGATTTCTAAAGAAAATATACTGTGTGAAAATATACAAGCACTTTCAGCTGAAAAATGCTATGAAGATGAAATTGTAAATAATTATTTCAAGAACCCGTAAACAACATTGAATTCATCGGGGAAATTTACAGTCATTGATCATTTCCATAAAATAAAATAATTATGAAATCAATTATTTATTTATTGCAAGTTATGTAGCATGCAATGCCTTTGTAAAAAAAGGTTGTTTAAGATGCAAACCTAAGACCTTGTTTTTAATTTTCAATTATTTTTTTCAAAATATTGAGTGTAGTATTAGGAGTGTTTATTGGTTGAATTAATAGACAAATTATGTTACAATTAAATAAGTTTCAAATGTGTCAAAATGTCGATCAAAAATTCAATATCTGGTGGTTAAAGTTGGGTTGTCTGTCAAAATGTTTAGGCCGTTGTTTGTTTATATTAGAAATATGTCTGTTACAAATGATTGCTTACCGACAAACTTAGTAGTAAAGATGGCGATCAGAAGAAGCCTTGTCCAGGGTAGATGTCTTTGGTCAGCCATAGCAGCCGCCAACCACTTCTCTCCTCACCTGCTGACCTTCATACGACCTTGTCAATTGTTTCGTCTCTCGAACTCTCGTCTAATTATGTTACCATATCTGAAATCCCAATGCAGAGTTTGATTATTTAATTAAATATTAATAAAACACTATATGATCGTATCAAAGATTTCTGAATTTTGCGGGAATAAATCAGTAAATAAAAGCACTCAAACTGATTCAAAATGTCTTAAATATGAATACTAGGCGGTTAAACACAAACAAAGTTAAAAAAGAGTTTTGGTGAAATTAACTCGATGATTTATACATATTTTTTGTGCAAATCATATCTCAACTAAAATATTTACGACTGTTCTACATTTCAGGAATAAAAAATATCGATCATTTTGTAGGAACCGTTAATTTATAAGTTACCGAATAACCTAGTTGTTACTCCTAGGTTATTCGGTAACTTATAAATTACTCCTATAAATAAATATGGAAACAATACTCGTTTCAAAATTAAGTACTAATATAACTCATTTCAGTATGAATAATGAACAAACTATTTTTTTTGGTTTGTACAATACAAAATTATCCTTATAATATTATTTATATGGCGTCTATAAGTAAATTAATACTTATTCTATTTATAAAGTTAAAAATTGTTAGTTTCTTACTAGTATGTTTGGAATGCACATGCATTCATTATAAAATATTATACAAAAACTGACTTCCTTTATATTTTACACCATATAATTTTACCGGAATAAAAAAGTGCATAAGCTGCGAATGCAAAACTATAAACTTTTAATAACTAGATAAATTTTTTAAAATCGTATTATTTATATATTTTACTTAAAATAAAATAATCAAACAGATCTTGATTAAAGAAATGTTATAAGTATTGATCAATTCCGTGGTGTAGGAATTTTAATTCTACATAATATGAATTATATGAACAATATAAATTAATTTAGGTTTACAAAACTAAGTCTTTGTAGAGGGGCAAAATACAGGTAGTTGTTATTTTGGCCAGGGTGTATGTTTGTGCGGTTTGGATCCCCTTGACGAGCATGTGAAATGTTGTACTCTTTTCGTAGTCTCCACGTGTGATGTGTGTGTGTCTATACCGTAGCACAAGTAACCGTATCACGTAGTCTCGGCTCAGTATCATCATATATAGGGTACTCATTCGCCTTTTTGATATAAAATTCCTTGTGTGATCGCGCCGCAGAGATGTTCTATTTACTCAAGTGTGTCTGTCTGACTCGAGTATAGCATACGTGTATGAGAAGAGAAGGCTCACTTGCTGTGTTCGTATGAAATTTTTACTCTCAGTCCTCGCCGAAACTTTTCCACATATGAAAAATAAATAAATTAAATAGAAAGTCCTCATATCAAGATAACTACAAAATTTGCATAAAAATATTAAGCCGCTGAAAGTTGGTCAACTGATTTATAAGTAAGTTCATTTTACCAATGAATTTCCAAAAGTGATATTATTGTTAAAAATAAAATAAAATTTCTAATAATCCACTCAACTCAAATTTGATTTTACCCAAACTAAGTGTTATTTAGTTTTTAAGCATTATATTTTGTAACTGTTTTGTTAATATTGCTTTTATCGTTGTTATTATTTATTAATCTTCAAATTTGTAAATGGGTTAAGTAAGGATATATGGGTGGTAAGTAATAATATTTTTTCCCCATTCTTTCTATAATTAAATACTATTACTCATGTCAAATTTAAATAAAACATTCTCATGTTAGTTACAGGTAAAAAAATGTAAACACTCTGTACACCTAAGTCTATTTCCAAAGATGTATTGTTCTATCAATCAATGTAAAAACTTATACATAATAAAGAAATTGTAAATAATAATAATAACTTATATAACTGTGATATATATAACTAATTTATAATGCATATTTTTACTTATCACATAAAAAATAATTAATTTTAATGTTTGCATCAAAAATATCATTATTTATAATTTTTGCATCAAAAATATCATTAATTATTGATGATGTTTTTAGTGAAGTGTAGAAATGTAGTGATGATGATTTTATTTTAACGCAATATTTTTATTACTATTTTTTTTGATCGATTCATTAAAAATATTTATAAAGTATCCCACAAATAATAAAATAAAAAATACCAGCTTGTAAATAATGATCAGGTGTAAATTACGATCTAACAAATAATATATGCTCTTTTACCTTTAATAATTGATAAATATATAGATATATTTTTTATAATTACGCACCTTTATTTTTTTATTATGTGAACTATAAAAGGCATATATTTTACTTAAATAATAAAACAACCTCTCTAAAAATGTATCCCAGTCATTGATTGAAAGGCAAGAATAGACTCGGAAATGATCATTATTCGAAAAGCACGGGGAGACGATGTACGGGTGGTAATTTTGTATGCATCGAGTGTAGTCAAAAACTTCACTAATGACTTTACTTTCGCCAGCATCAAAAACGCATGGCACGAAAAATTCGATAAAACCCTCTGCGGAAAGGGCGGCCCAACGCAACGGTCTGTTGGAGTTTGAGCTCTGCAAAGAGGGGTCTACGTCGTAGTAGGAGAGTACTACGCTAGAGCAAGAGAGTGCTACGCCAAAACAGCCCCTCCGTACGAGTCGCCGATGTTATCTGTATCCGGACCAGACACGTCCGGAACATAACCGTGCCGGAACGGATAATTAATAAGAGGATAAAAAAACAATAAACGCTCGTAAGCACCAGAGCCTCGCTGTTGTTTTGTTCACTTCTTTTCTTTTTTTTGTCGCTCTTACTTAAAATGGTTGAAGTGATTTTTGAAAAATAGTATATTTATCATTCAGATTAATGTACGTATGTATTGTATTTCTAGACGATTACTTTTATTTTGAATCACAATAATATATGTAAATTTTATCAATATTTAATTAACGTGTAATTGACTGTGTTAATGACAACGTTAATGGTGTTGTGTGTGAGTTTGTTCGGAGATATGATATTGCAACAAAGCGTCTAGAATATAGGAGTTCACAATGACAAGATAAAGGAAATAACATTTAATTGACGACAATAAAGGCAGAATGCTAAGTGGATATAAAGGGTGAGATGGAGAGGAGTAAGGCTTTCACAGTGCTTCACACCCACCGAGGGTAAAACACCACCGCAATTGGGATGGATAATTTTCCAACCCTCAGATGGGACCGCGGCTTCATTTTTTTCTCTCGCCTACGAGATTACAACTCCTCTTAAGGGTCGTTTTAAAGGTATTAATTCCTAATTAAATCAGTCCTGGATCGACCGTATTCATAATTTTAGACTAAGGTTAGTTTTTGCATTGAGCCTGAATTGAATTTTAAATAACAAATTTCATTAGATACTTCTTTATGGAAAAATATGTATTTTGGTTAATATAAAAAAATTGTCTAAATACACGCAACATGTAACTTTGATAATAAAACCAATGCTTTTTATTGAAATATTTGATTGTTTTATAATGTACGTAAAGAGTTTATATAAGAGAGTATAAAATAAAATTTACACTATTGAATTGATATTTAATCAACCTCCTTCAACATTTTTTAATAAGCATAATAATTTAACCTTAAAAATATTTAAGAATCACTTAACAAGAAAATAATATTAATAAATAATGTATTAACAAAGAATTGTAATGATTTATGAATAACATTATTTCGTTTAGTATAAACAAATTTGTAAGAATTTATTACGAAATAAAAATTATATGATTTCATTAAATGTAATATAATTTAATGAAAAAAAAATCACTTAATAATATTTTACATGATACATGCATATTATTTAAAATGTGCTTTGATAGATTATATCTAATTTTCACAGTAGTAATATACGTATACAAAAACATGCATACATTGCATTTTCTGGGTTACTCTGTGTTAAGCACTTGTGAGGTTTTTAGCAAGAATGGCCGTTTAAAGTGAGGGTAGAAAACGCATCCGTTCCAGACTTTTAATCAAGGATTCTAAGCCGTAAACTAGAAGTGCATAGTGTTGAGTGAATTTGTCTTGGAGCTAGCAAAGAAAGTTTTTCAAACTAAAGGAGTTCTCTGTTTCTACCGTAGTTGTCGTCTCTTAGCTACGTTTTATTAGCCTGCATTTGAAGGGTGACTAACGTCTTGAATTTTACATTTTTTCCAAACTAAAACAGCAAAACAGCACCAATGTTAAAAGACGCCCAAGATTATATATCTGGAGATTTATTTATATTGTACACACAGAAATTTTTCTCTTTTTAGACTCGTCATGTTTCGACAAGTTGCGCTGGTGACCTAGTTGCATTTTTATTACACTGCACTCATGAAATAAACACCATACCGTGTAAAAAAGTTATACTGGCCATCGTAAAGTATTTTCAGTACCAGCCCACGAATAAAAAAATAATACAAAATGAAATGAAAAACATTACGTACGGACTGTTGATAACATTCACTAAAAAAATTAAACGGAAGCTGATATCATTTTTAATAAAATTCAAGCTTTCAAATAAAAACATATATAATATGAATTTGAGATAACACAATTATTAAATAATTTTTATCAAAAATAAAAAAAATAAAAAAATGAACCTACTTCTTCGATAACTAACTATAACAATTTGATTAACACATTATTTGGGAATAATTAATTTTATTTTTAGCGCTTGTATGGGATTGATTAACCAATTAATATTTTTTAATCATCTTTGACCAAAAATAAATATTAGACAGATAAAATAAGTCTTGATTGTGTACTTCGTGTATCTAAAAAGTCTTCAAAGCCACTCTATTATAATTCAGACGAGAAGCCTTATTGGCATAATCTGGATTTACATACATATAAGTAATGTCTTTATTATTTCTGCTATATAACAAATCGAATAAAATATTTTTTTCACATCCCTTATTTACAATGAATCATTTAAATTAAACGTTATTACATGGTTAACTTATTCATATGTTAACCGCATATTTTAAAAACTAATATATTATCTAAATAATCAAAGAAACAAATTAATTTAGATATTAATGTTTATATATGTAAAGTATGAATTATTTATAACAAAATGAGAATAACTAGTAAAAAATCCGCTTACTTTATACGTATATTTTTAAAATTTTGAGTGCCTAAAAAAAACATTACATACATATTTATTGTATTATTATGTTTATGAGGTCCGATCATAATTATTGAGTATTTTTCTTTAATCATCGATAAAAATATATCTGTGGTTTTATTGATAATTTTTTTACAAAATTTAGTAATTGGTTTATATGTTTTTTTTTTAATATACCTACGCCACAAAAAGTTGTAGCCAATTTTATATTGAACGATTTTTACAAACTTTCATTTATAATCTCGTGCACGAATTTATAGACTGACTCGATATATAATTATAAAAATATATTAGATGAACAAATTATAATTACATATTGGTTGTTTATAAAATAAAATACTGCGATAGTCAACCCAAGGCCTTAAAGCACTGATAATTGCATATTGGTTGTTTATAAAATAGAATACTGCAATGGTCAAGTAAAGGCCTTAAAGCAATTTAATTACACAGCAAGTGCTACAATTATAAGAGGGTAATTCTCTTCGGTTATAAGTAAGGATGCATCAGGGCAGTAAGAAATCGTATTGCAGTACAGATAGTGAATGTAGGAGAGATGTGGAGATACTAGAGTGGATTTACGAGGTGCCGCCGGCGCCGTTAATTATTTTGAACTGTTTCCCAGTCAGACTATTAACTAACTGAGGGTTATCATGAAAACCATTACATCGCCGCTAATGCTGCCAACCACCACCCCATATAATTATGAAGGCTTTAGCTTGTGCACCTCGCTCTTATGTTGTTATGTTATGCCGCACTGCTGAATCTTCAACCTCCATACAAGGAATCTAAATTTTTTCCACATTCAATTTAAAGCATCGCATTTATAAATTTGGTAAACAAATAACCAACTCCTCCTTGTCTCAGAACAAGTTATCAAATATAACAATATTACTTGAAATAATTAAATTTTAATAACGGCCGATAAAAAAATACTTGAAAAGAATGCTTTGTGACTATTCTGCATAATTGAAATTTATTCATACGAAACTAGAAGAGCTTATTTATATCAAAATATTTTCTCCATATAGAATAATTAGTCTGCTTTGAGACAACTTTCAATTGCGTTTATGAATACTGAATAAAATAAGTTTTTTCAAAACATCATGCGATACAATTTGTATATAATTAATAGTAATGAAAAATGATTAAATTTACATGAAAAAAAAACTAAAACTGACTAACTGACTTTCAATATTTTAGATTTTTATTTGAACTAGAATATTAAAAATGTTTTAATTTTGATAGATATGGAATATAAAAAAATCATGTTGTATGTATGAAAATAAAACAAGATAAAATTTGCATAAAATAACTGTAAATGCAGAATAATTCAATTTTTATGTACATATTATATTATTAGAATATGCATGTACGATTATTATTATAGTGAGATATCAAAAGTTAAATTGTATATATATTATAAAAAATATGAAAATTAATATTTAATTTTTAATCATAAATAATTATACTGCAACACCGTATAAAATTTTGTATTTAAAAAAAATATAAATTAAATTTTTAATCATAATATTCGTGGCATGGTTCCATGGCATGTGAAATAAAATTTATATTCTATTGAATTGTTAGTTTATTTTCTCTTATGCAAGAATCAGTGTATTAAGCATTATTTTATCTCAAAATAGAATCTGCAGCCATTGATTTCCCATTGAATTTATTCACAGCGCTGAGTAACGACGGACAAAATTTTTGCGTCAACAGATTGATTGCGACCTCTTTGATCTGCCATCGTTGAATTTTATACCAATCTGATCCGCTTTCAAAATAAACCTGTGCTCTTTGTAAATGTTTACTCACTTTTGATAGAATCATTTCATATCTCTGTAATCTGTGAATCAGTCAAAATATCCTACGTTACGCCTAGAAATCTATTAATTAAAGTACGCAAATTATATACCTTTAATTAAGATCCGTGTTATTAAAGAGTACTGCATTTAGTTTAAAAATATTTAATTAGAACTTTATAATATAATATATTATAATTCCTCTACATTAAGCATTCGTGATGTTCATTAATTGATATTTTTTATTATATGTTGTATTTGTTATATATTTAAGTTTCTTTTATTTTTTCTTTTATCTTTATGTCCATCATTGCCGAACAGCATTAGGTTTTTCCTGTAATGGCAAGGTGATGATGGTTCATGCTTTCCTAATTTGATGAAGATAAATAAAAAATAATAAATATTAAAACGGATAGTGTGCATATAATTTTACCTTGGTTTATTTTGGGTAATAACAATTTACATGACTGATAATTATTAATTACTACTTAACATTTCTTAACATTTGAAATTGTAATTGAAAAAAAAAGTTGCGTTGTTTGTATTTTTACATATCCGAAAATGTGAAACTCCAATTCATAAAATTGTAAAAGCCTTTCATTATCAATTAAATATAATATCTACATGGATTTTGGAGTACCCTCATATTACTTTGGATAACTTTGGTAAATGTTATAACTTCTTATTGTTTAAAAAGTATCTTTATCCGTTAGAAATTAATCATTAAATAAATTGATTAAACACGAGTATTATATGATCCAGATATAACATCAACCGCACCTTTTTTTGAATGCTTTTAAAAATATTTCGAATAATGTATTTTTATAGGAAAAAGCCGTTATCTTTATCATAATAAAGTCAATTTGCAGTTTTTTAAGTTTTTCATGTATATGTTTTTGCCTTGATGGATTTATTATATGAGTTTAATGTGTATTAAATTTGAAATAATTTTAAAAGTTCAACTCTCACCTCGTACGAGTTGATAATTAATGGCGAAGATTGCAAACGTCACATAATAAGATGCACAGATTGTTCTAAACAAAGCTCCCAGTCTTCCGTAGTACTTAGAGTGATTTATAATTAGTTTGAAAGTAATTTACGATCGTAGTGTAGTTATAGTATATGCGAGGTGAAAGAGTACCGGTGCATCGCGGTGTTTGGCTGATCGCCTACTGACTGGATATCGTGTAGTATTGCCGCTGTTGGCTCCGCAGGTTCTACGACCAAGCTCGGCTATTTCCGTGGAGGCTTTCGCGCCGATGGGCGTGTCCTAAGAGCCGCTCAGGCCACGCCTCCATCTCGGTGGTTTTGTTGTGGGCTAAGGCCGTTTTTCGCCTTTGATTTGCCCTTACATATTATTATACATAGTACGAGGGCTGGACGGATATTGCTAAACGTGACGTCGAATACGTGTTTACACGATACCCCAAACACCTAATATATCATTGTGAACCCGGAAAAATAACATCCACCTTGACGTTGATCCACATCATATATTTTATTCAAATACCATACTCATCTCGACTGTAACTGCTAAATTTATTACACATTTCACATTTAATTTGAAATATAAAAATAATTGCAAAAAGCATATTGAATTGGGCAATATTATAATCTGGCATGATTAAAATTTTAAGGCCAAAACATGCTATTTGTCCCAAATTCCAAACAAATTGTTGACAATCGACTTAATATCTGCATTCAATGAACTCACTCTCAAAACTATAATGGTAAGAATTTGAAGAGTGAAGTTCTCTGCAAAAACTCAGTAGGTACATAAAACATAAAATTTCTCAAAACACTCAATTTTACAGATAGTATATTTTCTCAGAAGTTTTAAAAACTATATTCTGATGGTAAAATACATAATTTATAGTCTAAGCATTTTAATAGTGGCTTTATTATTTACTAGATTTTAAATTATTAAATAAGTTGGTTGACACTGATTTTTCATTATTTAAAATATACAGGAAGATTTTCTTAATCAAATGTTTAAGCTGAAACTGAAATTATTAAGTGTTAGATTGTTTTAATTTATATGCATAGATAATAGAGTAGATCACACCAGATTTATTTGATTCCCTTCTTGTTATTCACAACCCTCAATGATTTGTCCATAGGTTTTTTGAACATCCCTCTACCAAACTAGATCTTTAGATGATAGAATTAACAATAAAAATTTAGAAATATTGGTAACATAGCTTTATTTTAACTTCAAAGAAATAAGATTATATTTAATTCATGAATTTTTAGTGTAATTTGCATGTTGTTTGACATTTAAATGTCACATTGGTCCCGGTTGGCAGATTGAAGATACGGGGTGACTAGGGATCAGACAGGGGTTGAGAAGTCACAATAGAACAGCCATTCTGTTGGAATTCAGCCCTTATCCAATTTGCTATATTCTAAATTAATTAATATCGATAGTAATATAAGTCCTGCTCAGATAATTTTATAGGTCATTAATGGTCGCTATTTTAATTGAGGTCGCAGGTCATATCCAATATTAAATTCCGGAAAATCCGTAACCACAAATTAAGGATAATCCATTATCGCGTTTCATAGAATATAAATTGAATTATTTGTATGAAAATTTGAAAACATATTTCAATATTTATTTAAATATAGGGTGGATAAATTTAGCTTTGCTTTTTAATATATTTCAATTGCGAATCAAGAGACGTGTATTCTTTGTTCGGAATGACTGAAACATGGCATGTATAAAACGTCTTTTGAGTTGGATTCAGCGAAGAGGCTTTTGAGTTTTAAAAGGCAAATTGTTGATATAATGGTAAAGAGATAATCTTCAAAGATGGACAGGGCTTTGAGCAAGGCATCCTTCCATCCAAGGTGACCGATGTGTTCTCATTCAAATGGGTTTTGTTTTAAGATCTTATATCCTTTTCATCCAATGTCTCTTTTCCTTGAAGTCTTACTGAGAGATTAACCAGGCGAGTGGATGGAACCATTATATAAACAAAACTCTACTATCAAACCCACCCTCGAACCCTTCCATTTTAATAATATAATACGTCTCTAAAATGTATCAAGATAATAAATTATTTTATTTTATTAAATAAAATAATACGCAAAATTTAAAGTAGAGAAAAATCTGTAAATATTATAGGAATAGGAGAGTGTATTTTTTTTACCCAAACATATGTGCGTATCAGTCATTCAAAAACCTTTTTATAAAATTTATCTACCCAGTTTACAAATCAATATGAATAATAAATAAAAATAATTTATTACGTAATAAAAATATGTTATCCAATATTTTATAACGTTATTTTTTGATATGCGAATCTTATATATTTAGCTGTTTTAATTTTTTTAAAGTTTTTTAACAAAAGCCAATTATGGTCTGTATGAAATAAAAAAAATCAGACTTCAAGAACTTTCAGATAAAACAACGATTTTTTTTAAATCAGAAGTATGTTTATTTGTTTAGTGATTTTTTCTTACGCATATTTATTTTCATAATTTAAAAAAATATTGTTTTGGAATCGTTTGAATCTCTGTGTTTAAGTTAATTTGTAGGATATGTTAGTTTATCCGAGATCTGAGTCTGACCGGGAGTTACTCAAGCCGGAGGCGAATTCGTTTGAGACTTCATATCTCTTCAAGACGTATTATACATACTAAAATATTATCATAAGTATTGGTTTAATGTGTATCTTATATATGAATACTCGAGGGACTTTATTTATATTATATAAGCGGTGTGTGTGTGTATTTTTTACCTGAAATTACCCAGTCTCGTTAAACCTCTCAGAGAGTTTTATTGTGGGCTTTTAGAGAGGCTGCGTCGAAGGTTTTAAGCCATTTATTGATCGTGCGGTGTTTAAAAAAAGAGCAAATTGTGGATGATGATAAAAAGTCTTCAAAGTATTCTTTTGATCTGGATGAAACAATGAAAAACATCGGCTCGAATGTAAAACAACTTTTTGGCCGGAAACATTCCCGAGTGCACTTTACACGGTGGCCAACCACCCAAACCCACACTCACCCTTATAACAGCCACCCCCGTCATTCCATACGCCCGACTACATCTTTCCATTCTTCCCTAATAAAATAATTTTAAAAGTTCAGCCTCACCTTCACAGACGTCCAACTTTACTCACAAGGCTCGCCTACCAACGTTTGCATACACTTTATAAATATTTTCATTCAAATAGCGTAACAATGATTGGTCTAAAATTGCTAAGAATTGTGATTTAAATACAATAACAACTTTTTAATATTTTAATTACCTGAGAATATGTGTTTAAAGATAGTAATCGTAGTTTTGAATATGATTGCTTATTTTGATATAGTCTGGAAATAGACTTTTCAGTCAATTGAGTAAGTGATAAAATTTTACATTTTCACATTTAATGAATTAAAAATCTGTTGCATTTTGGGTATAAATTGAGTCGAATCCTTCACATAGCATCGTGCCAAATTTGTACACATTTTTTTTTCTTTTTAAATAATGGTCACCACAGGGTGTCTATACGCTACAATGAGTCGATACTGCAAGGGAGCGTTTGCGAATTTTCCTTGCAGAAAAGTTTAATATGTAAAAGTTAGAGAGTTCAGATAGTTTATGGTCCGTCCATTTCAATATCGTTTGAGAGTATGTGACATACTTATTGTATTTGCATGTTTGTGGAGACAATTCGAAATTATTATTATATACAATAATAATATATTGTAATTATCGAGTTTATTGGCTCAGATTGATGGATACAAGATTGTAGCGATTATATGTGGGATTTTACCGTGTATGGAAGAGCGTGGAAAAAGTCGATTAATAACGTGAGGGCTGGTGGTATCCCGAGGGATGTAGAGCACAGTCTTGGAAATAAAGTGATACGGGGATGATCGTATAAGTGTATGTGTGTTGTATGATACACGACTAGGGGTGAACCAATCGTTTGTGACTATGGTGGACGACCCCCATGAGAATAACCAACGTGACAAATACACACTATATTCTATTTTTTCACACTTATTTTGATACACATTTTTAATACACAATTTAACAGGTTATTTTTTGTCTGTTTTGTTTGTTATACTTGCACATTAATAGAAAGATAAACCAATTTAAAAAACGGTTTTGAATAAATTCATACCCAGGAAGAACACTTACAAATACAATACATGCATGATCAACAGATTGAATTGAATAAACTGAAAATCTGTTTTATTTTTAATTATATTTTGTTTATGCTTTTTTATATATGTTTTTGAATTGGTATTTTATTTTTTATAGATTGAGTATTTACTAAATTTTGATTCCTTTTTCTTCTTCTTCTTTTTTATTTTGTAAACAATCGTAACGTATTGGATTATTTGTAAGGTGTTTGTAATTTATGTTTACCTGTAAATAAATAAAAGAACAATATTATATATCAGAAAAAATAATACATACTTGGAACAAAATAAAATAAATAATTATTGTGGAATTCAACAAGAATAAAATAAACCTGATATGTCTTACTGATACAGCTACTTTATTATTAAGGATATGATAAATAAAGTCTACTATGGATGACAAAATTTTAATTTATCTGAGACCTTTTGACTAGGGTTAGCTAGTACTCTGTAACAAGGAATATCTATTCCTTCTTCTTCTACAAAGATGATATCTATCATCTTTGTAGAAAAACAATAAAGTCGGATATATTTTTATTGTAAATAAATAGTCAATTTTTGATTATTATTTAATTAATATTTCTATTGAAAAATCTTTTGAGATTTGAGCATATAAAAAAATATGGCAATTTTTACAGAGCATATGATTGCATAGTATGGGTTGTAAGGTAGCTTGGTGCCAAGTAAATACAATCCCTGTTTTCAAATGCGTGACTCGAATACTAACTTACTGGGGTCTCAAGTCATTTATAAACAGAGTATACATATATTATTATTTAAATGCAGAAAAATATATTGATTAAGAATTGTTTCTTAGGTTAAGTTTGTCTCTGAATTATTCACATTTATTTGGTAACCAATTGCTTGGTTTCGTGTTAAAATATTTCATTGTATGATAATTTATCTGTATGGTTGTAGAGGCAAACGGTCGTACATTCAAATACATTGCTTCACATACGCACCTCGTAAATCACTTGGTTTGTATCCTCGTCTCTCCATTTCAACAACAACAGAATAGAAAAAAAACATGACAAGAAAAGAGGATAAAAAATACACGTTATTCCACTCGTCACTGCAAATGTCACACGTGCCGATTAAAAATAATAAACTCAAAATCAAAAGGATTGTGATGAAAAATAACATACATTCATCGCATGCGTTATAAGAAATACAGATGTAGATATTAAATGGGAAGTATCACTGTTGAAAATTCTTATAAATCAAAAACATTTTGTAATCATGATTTTAGTTTTGACTATAAGGAAAGTTACAAAAGCTTCTAAAATAACCCAAAGCGTTGAATGTCATAATTTTAACATATTTCAGATATGCTTGAGAAATTTACAGATATTATATATTTTATTTGAAAAATATTTATATTTAAATTTCTTCTCAGAAGCTTAATGTTAACTTAACTAAACATTGGAAATAATGATTCTCGTGATGATATATGTAAATGATTATTTTAAAATTAATAATTATTTTAAAATTGAGACATATATTGTATTCTTACAATACCAAATCTTATAATAATTTTTTTTTTATTAATTAAAGGTAAATTAAGTATTGATTAAAATACAATATAAAGTAACTATCATTATTACTTTGATCCACAGTTAACGTTTCGAAACGAATATATTGTAGATAAAGTCTAAAGCATTGATTATAAATATATTATACTATATTGTTGAAATATGTTTAACATTACTGTTTTAATTTAAGCACACACAATTATGATTTGGATATGAATAAAATATATCGTAAAAGACATTTAAACAATTTATTTCATTTGTTTGTATTAAAAAAACAGCTATAAAAAGGTATAAATATATTGTAAAAACATTGATATTATTCGATCAAAGTGGTAAAACATAGTCGAGTTGAGTCAGCAAACATTACTTGATCTAAGAAAAACATTCTTTGTTGACTCACTGAAAGCGTTACTTTCACAGGTTATAAATTGAATATAGTAATCTTACTTAACACATTTATAAACAAAAAAACATCAATCGATAGTTGGAATTTAAGAGGTTAATATAATTACACTCTGGCTTAATTATTTGCGTAGTACTTGAATTGCCAACAAGGGTTGCATTCAAATTTCAACAGGTACTTAATGTCACGTCTTAACGCGGGTATGAATTATTGTTTAAACAAAATCACAAAAGCTGCCTTAGATAACCAGATAAACAAAAGACACGTGTGGTTATGACATGAGCTGGTGACGAAGGTGTTTAATTACTCTAAAATTGAAGTGTTCAATTGCTTTGTATAATTTGTGGGCTCGACACTACGGCAAGACTCATCCACTACATCTTTCAAACGATGAAACACCACTTCAATATTCCGGGTGAATATTTTCACGGTACGTTTATTGAAAATATATTTAAAAAAATTAAAATCTAATTTTTTGTAATTGTAATTTGTGAAAAAAAATAGGATATGGATTATTTAGATCAATGTTTATAAACAGATTATTTAGATACTTATATTTTACAATTTATTTATTAAGAATGAATTAATAAAATAATTGAATATATTTATAATAAGGCTTAAATTTTTTAAGAGTTTATAAATACATACCTTACCTATAACTATCGTGAGAATTTTTATTTTTATGTAACATCAGGGGTTATTATTGAGTTATAAGAAGTATGGGAAATATTTAGATTCTTGTTGTCATCCCAAAGAAATATTTTTGTTTACCTAATAAGGCTTCTAAATCAAAATCTATGATAACTTAATATAGCTTTAACATTCAGATAAAAAAATTTTTTTTTTGATACCTTTATTTTTGGAGTGGTAGTATTAAATATAATAATTATTAAAATAAGTGCTAAAAACTTGTCTTGGGGAATAACTATGTATTTTAACCATTATCTTAAATATTTGTAGGTACAGTTTTTCATAGAAGAAAAATTAATACGTTCGTACTACATTGTATTGATAATTTTTAACTGAAAAAAATATTTAAAAAAGATTAAATGGATCAAAAAGATTTTGAATATTATTAAGGTTATATAAATATAAATAAACTTTGTAGAGGCGTTATGAAATGTTGTTAATTATCGATATAATATATGTTTGTATTCTTGCTTACAAATCCTTTCACCATAGGGTATTTAAGTTTTTTTTATGAAATTTTAACGATCGGGATACTGGGTATGTATTTTTTTTAAATATATTTGAACAGGAGTAACACGTCGCATGGTCGGGTATATCTGGTGAATTATAAATATTTGGGCTGAAAGTTGTAGGTACGTGTTGTTGTTTGGCGAGGACATTTTTTCGAACAAATTTAATTTTGAACACGGCATCCAGCATAATGAATTTTGTGACCACATCGCCACCGCCTGAGTTATTGTCAACATAAAAAGTTAATTGTGAAAGCCATTGTACCCCCATGGACCAGAAGCCACCCCTTTGCTCCTCTCCTGTCCTGCACTCGACCGTTTGATCTATTGCCAGTTAAATGTTTTACTGTTGTCTGTCTCTCTTTATATATGATGCTTCATCCCGTCTCACCTGAATGTTTGTTCAAATATTTGTTATGTATAAACAAAAAATACATGAGACAAAATTTTGTCATATTTAGTCGTCATTTAATATTTTTTAATGAATTAATTAGTTTATAAACCAATCATATAGTTCAATGTGTGTAAAGACTGTTGTAATTTCTTTGTTCACTCGATTCTTATAATATTCGAGCTATTTTATCAAAGAAAGAATTGTTCAAAAATAAAATAGTACAATAATATATAGTTAAGTATACAACCTAAGGTGAAATAAATTTTAAAATTAAAAATATTATGTATTATGTTAATAAATACTTTATAAGTTATTTCAATAGAAGTGAATTTGAATCCTAAACATGGATTTAGAGACTACTTTTTTTTGATTGAACAGTGATTGATTTATTTAAATTCAAGTAGGTGTTCCGATGAAAAAATAATTTGCCATATTCAATAACAATATAATGGAAGTCCAATCATAACATCATGATAATAAAAAATGAAATATTAAATTTTGTCCCAAAATGATTCTTTTTATTTGTAGTAAAAACAAATGAAGAATTTTTCAGATTTCAATTGATAAACATTTCAGATTACGATTGTAAAACATCGGATAAAAATCCGATATTAATGGAGCTTGTAGAAGAATATAAATAGAAGAGAATGGATCAAAACGTTTTGATAAGTCGTGTTATTGTTGGCTTTATGACACCCAACCGATGATCTATGGATACAACCACCCCATTGATATTTCAATACAACCTCCGCTATCAACCCCTTGATTTATCGACTACATATTGAGCTTAACCATCCCTCCCGCATACATCGTTAATTGTATTTATATTGTAACGCTATTATATTTCAATCAATAAATTATTTATCTTCTTTCTTCACACAGGACCTCTTTTGATGAGGGTGTATTATACCAATGTGTAAATGCAGGGGTGTGATACTAATGATATTGAATTATTTTCCATTAATTAGTCACATTGTTCGAAGCAATTGTTCTACGCCAGACCCATAATTCCAGTACAGTATTAAGCGTTTTGTTGTGCAAATCTCACAAGGGGTTGCTGACCCCCTTTCAACCCTCTAATACTTCACTAAGAATATATTGATGGTAATTATTTTTTGCTTTAAATTTTTATTAGAATTGTGTGATATAATAGAATAAAGGTAATATACTGAACATATTAGCAACGTGGTGACGTATAATAGGACAGTAAATGATTTATATCCCGTTTCATGGATTACTGTATAAAGGAAGGATTCTACACCCTACATTCACTGCGTCCTAATATGTAATTCAAAACAAACAAATACTAATAATATTCATTATATTTTCACCATCTACAAAATCTAAATCTAAAAATTTGAGAAAATTAATAGACTACACATGTGCATAAAAATTTTAATATTTCAAATAACAATTTATTTTATATTGAATTAAAAGTTCCATAGTTTCATGTCGCCAAAATATTAAAAAAATACATATATATGAAAAGCTTGAATATTTTTTTTCCATATGGGCTTTTATTCTTATATACATATACTCGTAAATATATATATTACAATTTCTATATTATGCATAAGTTTTTACAATGATTGATAGAACAATACATCTTTGGAAATAGACTTAGTTGTACAGAGTATATCTTTTTACCTATAACTAACATGATAATGTTGTATTTAAATTTGACATGAATAATAGTATTTAATTAAAGAAATAATGGAGAAAAATAATAAAAACCCATTTACAAATTTGAAGGTTAATAAATAATAACAACAATAAAAGCAATATTAACAAAAAATAATGCTTAAAAACTAAAAAACAGTTTGTTTGGGTAAAATCAAATTTTAGTTGAGTGGATTATTAGAAATTTAATTTTTGTTTTTTAAAATAATATCAGTTTTGTAAGTTCATTGGTAAAATGAACTTACGTTTCCTCGAGACATATTTGGTTTTATTAACATGTGTTATGATTGGGTTAGTCGGGAAGTTAGTCATTTTAGTGTAATGTTTTTTACTCAAATCTGCGATATTTGCTTTGATCATTTTCAACTTAATGTCCCTTTGGACTTCTTTAATAAATGTGCCAGGTTCAAGATCTAAGGCCATCTTAAGACACTTGTTTTAGACAATATGATACATATAAATAAAATAATTTATCAATCAAGAGTACGAGAACATGTCCACTGTGAACAAATAAATATTAACAGCAGCAAGGTGTGCATTTATGTAATTAAAAAATCGTCACGAAGTGTTTAAATTGTTTTGAAATGGTTTTATTTTCAAGTCACAAAATAAAATCACTCTATGGATTAATATTAATAAATAGGTAAGTATTTCAAGTCATATTTGTGTTATTTCGGTATATGTTTCAGTGTATCAGCGAGGGAAATGGTAGTGGTATTATTTATTGAGGAAATGTCGGCATCCCGATTGAACAAATGCTTCGATAGTGTCGCGACACCACAGTAATGGAACACTGTCAAACAGTATCGTAGTCATCAATAATATATAATTATTATATATAATAAATATGTATTTTCGAACCTTATTAAATAGGCTTTAGGTATCTGTACAAATTATCGTTTGTCGTTGAGTCACCTATTGAATATTAATAGATTTAAATTATTTGACAAATACAAAAACATACTCTTATCTAGGTGCTTATTATGTTAAATCAGAAATGTATAAAATTTTTTTTGTGAGTTTCCTTTAAATGTATATGCTTAAAAATAACTGTTTGAATTCTATATAAAAAGTGCAAAGTATCCTTTTTTGGTATACCGCGAATTAAAACAAAATGTAGTAATTTCACCCATTATTGTTTCTTTTTCTATGCATCGAGTGTATAATTATTAATAAAATTATTATACGTAATAAGATTTATGCATCTTTCTTCACAATAAAAAATATATAAAGCGGTACTATGCTGTCGGAATATTATTTAATATACCTACAATTCGACGTTGCCTACTAAGAGACATTACGTTTTCGACTTTTTCTTACATTGTTATGTAATTAATTATTGGTCATTTTAAAAAAAAAATCACAACTCTACTCGTTAAATTAAGAAAGATAACTTTTTTATGCGAAATGAGAAATCATCGTCTTAGGCGTTCATTTAAAAAAAAACGCTCTTTCTGATTATTTTAGTAAAGAAACCACCAGAGTAATAGCTCAGGGGATAAGACGCGTGGCTGCAAATACTGTCTGCAGTATGGGTTCAAATCCCGCTCAAGTCAATTATTTATCGGTAATAATATTAATAAAATCACGATCGATCGTCTTGATCCAGGCTTACTCTGATTTCCTGGATTGTAAGGTAAATACTGAGGCTATTAGTAAGTCGGGCAGAGCCGTGATAGTAATAGTTAAGATCACCGACAGACAATTAATTAACACGTTGTCGGATCTAAAAAACCCTCTCAAAAAAGCTCCATCAGAGATGCAGGTTCTCTGTTATTCCAGACGACTGTTTCCTCTTAATAATAATAAATTTAAAATAAACATTGTCTATTTGGTGAATCTTATTTTCCATTAAATAAAAATAAATTTCGTACATAATTTATATATATATCATATATATATATATATATATATATATACTTTCTGCTATATATATATATATATATATTGTTGTATATATAGTGTTGTGTACTTTTTTTATTTTTAATTCGTATTTACAAGTAAGATAAATGAATATCAAATGATGATTATCGTGTTTAAGTTTGTTGGAGGGGTGTTATAATTAAGCTTCTTGAGATCTTGTTTTTACTACTTGTCATGGAATCACTAAAACAGACAATGCGTATTCAAGAAAACACTTATTTAAATGTATTAAGTCTATGATGATAGTGATTATGAAGTATGATATGAATGTTAAGAAGTGTTTTTGGGTGTATATATGGGGACAATAGAGGAGGGTGTTGATGAGGCTAGCGGAAAGTTGTTCGCAACACTTACAAGTTTTAATTGGCAGTCAAACGGGCCACACGCCCCAATTCACTTTCCTCCACAAATACACCACCGAGAAGCCTTCCAAACACTTTTTGTGTGATCTACGCTTTTAGGGAACCCTGCAAAGGTATATTGGAAATTAAAAAAATGAAAAATCACCAATACAACGGGACAAAATGGACAAATATTTTCACTTGTCAATTATTCAATACTTGGGTAATTTTAATTGAAATTTTCAATTTATTAATGTTGTTCATATGCACATGTGGCTCATTTCCACAATACCTTTAGAGCACATAGAATTTCAATACTTGTACCCCAATGTATTAAGAACTATATTTTAACTAAACCTGCCCAGATGGTTGAAGGATATATACAGACATATAACATACTCACCCATTAAACACTTATAGATATATATTTATAAAAAGAACAAATAATTTATTTTTATTTAAAGATATAGGTATATAATATTAAAATATTCGTTTGACATTGGAACATCTCAGGGTGTGGTAATAATTTATGGGGATACAAGTTTATATTCAACAAAGTCAAAGTTAAAAATGCTTGAATAAAATGAATGAGAAAGATAAAATAATACTATACAAATTGCAAAAATTATATTTTTATCCGAAATTGTTGGAACACAACTATGAATTCAAATTTGTCTAAGTTACATTATTATCAAAATTTTGGTTTGAAAATTTTAAAATGAAGATTATGGTAGCTTATTAAAAAAATCAATTAATTCAAATTTTAGCAAGAGTACGATGTAGATTATTGTATAACAAACCAATGGAAATTTTCATAATAAACAAACTAAAATTTAGATATGTTATTATTATATTTTTTGGAATCATCTCCGATTTGCACACAATATATTCGTTGCAAGGCTCCAAAGATAAGGGGAGCTTGGTAAGATTGGAGGCCTACTTATTCCCTATAAGCGCTCCCTGTAAGGTGTGTAAGTCATTTTGCCGCTTCTCGTGTTATTGTTGTTTGCTTGTGCTTCCATTCTTAAAGGATATACAATTTATTATAATTCTGTAGAGCCTGAGGCTACAAGCCTGTACATTTAATAAAATCATTAAACTCTTATACGAGATACCGTCTAATGAGTCCTCACTTCATATTAAAACCATTTATTCCCAGCCAAATCACACAAAGAAACCTCATTAGACAAAAGCCTCCTATGCTTAATTTATTCAATGGGAAACAACACTGCATATTTGGTGAAAGTCCCGCTTAAAGTTAGACGATTGAATATCTTTAATCAAGTCACTCGTTCACTGTTTTCTTAATGACATTATATTAAGAGGCTTATTAAAATATTTCAAGTAATTCTGTTATTACTTATAATAACTAGCAACCGAGGTGAATAATTTCATTATTAGAGAGTATTATTCAACAGTGTCTGAGGTTTTAATCCCTGGTCTATGTTATTAATGTATTTTGAAAATGTTTATTTTAAAGAATTTTCCAAAAAAAATATTCTAATTTATTATTAACCATAGCATTTTT